>JAPQVY010000155.1:17262500-17855000 GCA_028535165.1 Quercus tomentella
TTAATTTGCTTTAGGTGGAGAGCTGGAAACTCTGTTAAATTTTTTATTTATTTGGAAACTCTGTTGTTTTTAATCTTGATTAGCTTTAAATTCACCTCTTCTCAGATCACATTATGGAAACGGGAGGCAATTCCCTTCCGTCCGGCCCTGATGGGGTGAAGAGGAAAGTGTCCTATTTCTATGACCCGGAAGTTGGAAATTATTATTATGGACAAGGTCACGCGATGAAGCCTCATAGGATTCGAATGACACATGCTCTTTTAGCCCACTATGGATTGCTTCAGCATATGCAGGTCTTGAAGCCCACTCCTGCTAGAGATAGGGATCTTTGCAAGTTCCACGCTGATGATTATGTGAATTTTCTTAGAGCCATCACCCCGGAGACGCAGCAGGATCAGCTGAGGCTGCTAAAGAGGTTTAATGTTGGTGAAGACTGCCCGGTATTTGATGGTCTTTACGCATTCTGTCAGACTTATGCTGGGGGTTCAGTTGGTGGTGCTCTTAAATTGAATCAAGGAGGCTGTGATATTGCGATAAACTGGGCTGGTGGGTTGCATCATGCCAAAAAGTGTGAGGCTTCTGGATTCTGCTATGTGAATGATATTGTCTTGGGAATTTTGGAGCTCCTCAAAGTACATGAGGTTTGTCAAATTTTCTTATCTTGTATTTGTTTATTTTCATGCATGAGATCGGGACCAATTTTGGAATGTATGTTTCTTTTTGGTATGTTACACACCCACACACACCCAATGGGGCCTTGAAAAATGACCTCACCCTCCACCCCATTCTTGCGGGAGTAGAAAATGCCATTTGAACTATAGCTTATTGGCAGTTCGCACTAATTCTTGAATGAATAAACTGAATTTATAAATCATCAAGGAAAAGTCCATGTAATTGTTGTTGTTGTTGTTTGTTGTTTGATGAATTGGTGAATTGGAGGAATCAGCTTTTTGCATTGTTAGGTTTTGAGATGTGTTGTCTACACTTCAGATGATAAAACACCATCCAGTTACATATATAGACTCTCTCTCTCTCTCTCTCTCTCAAGTTCATCACTAAAAAAGTCCGTTTGGTTGCCAATCCTTGTCTATTTTTTTATTCATGTTGAAGGCACTATTATTCTACTAATTTTAGAAGAGCTGCAGATGCCTTTTTTTCTGGTTGATTTTTTTCCTTTCGTACTCTCTAGTTCTTTGTTTTTCTATTTTGAGATGAGCAAGAAATTTTATTTTCTTTTTCTTTTTGAGGTCTTGTTAGAAGTTACTCATCAAGCTTGAGTTAAGTGTGATATAAAGTGCAACACACATATCATGCAACTGATAGTGGTATTATGTTGATCTATTCATTGCCTTTTCAGCCTTTGGTATAAATGTTTGATAAACATTTTGCTCTTTCTAGGAATTTACCATCAAGTCCTGCATTTGCATAAATACAAGTGATTAACAAAAATGACTGCATTGTTTGTCAGTCATTTTAAATAGGAGTTTCCATGCAAAATGTGCCGTTCATTAATGAGTGCACTTTACATAGTGTTACCATTGTTTGTATCAATCGATCCCCTAGGATGCCTTTGAAAATAATTGTTTGATTGGTAATTGCTCATTATTGTTCTTTCTTTCTTGCCAATGAGGTCTAACTCAAATGACACCTCCACGGCTCTACCCCTTGTAAGAGCAAGGTGGAGGGTGGGGAAGTTCATTACTCATCGGGTGTGTGCATAACTTACCAATAAAAAAAAAAAATATATATATATATATATATATATTCTTCTTTATACCAGGATGCCTTCTAAAATGAAAAAACCCAAAACTTTAAAGTCTGATGGTTGTTTTTTAATTTGGGTGTTGGGGTGTGATAACAGTTCTTGGACTGACCAACATCATGAGGTATGTTTTTGCATTTGTGTCACCAGTCATTATCAGTGCAAAATTTCGCTTTGAGCTATGCTTGAGTTCAAACAATTCTTGAAATAATTTGATGAATGACAAGTTGTTTCATGGAATTTGGCATGAATTGTTGCTAAGCTTTTGTGAATGTCATGGATTAATGACAATTGACACCAATCCTTTTAATTATCATGATCATCATTAGTTTTATTGTTTTCAGATGGCAACTTGAATTCAGCTCTAAGATTTTGGCTGGCTGAAAAAGAGATGTAGCAAATGATGTAGCAATTTGGCTCTAAGATATAGCAAATGACAAACTTTTATTTTTCTATTAGCATGTGTTACTATCTACTGTTTGCTGTAAATGGTCATCAATATAACTCTGTGTTCTCATATCAATGCAGCGTGTTTTGTATGTGGACATTGATATTCACCATGGCGACGGTGTAGAGGAGGCTTTTTACACAACTGATAGAGTCATGACTGTTTCATTTCATAAATTTGGAGACTATTTCCCTGGTACAGGCGATATTCGTGATATTGGATATGGAAAAGGAAAATATTATTCTCTTAATGTACCCCTAGATGATGGTATTGATGATGAGAGCTACCAGTCATTGTTTAAGCCAATAATAGGTAAAGTGATGGAAGTTTACAGGCCTGGTGCTGTGGTCCTACAGTGTGGTGCAGACTCTTTGTCTGGCGACAGATTAGGGTGTTTCAATCTATCAATTAAAGGCCATGCAGAGTGTGTTAGATTTATCAGATCTTTCAATGTTCCGCTTCTATTGGTGGGTGGAGGTGGTTATACAATACGAAATGTCGCTCGTTGCTGGTGTTATGAGGTATTCTATATTTTTGCAATGCAATTATTGAGTTTCCTTCAGATAAACCTATATAATTTATTGATTTAAGAAGCTTAATGTTATATGTTGGTTTTGGTTTTTGTTGTTGTATAATGACCATTTTTAACAAAAAACTTTAGAAAATGCCACTGGATGGCATGGAATTTGGGTGACATTTGGAAAATTTAATAAATATATAGTAAGAAATCAATATGTGCAGTGTAATTTACAATTATCCTAAAATTCAGGAGCTTACTAGAAAGTACAATGAAAAATTACAAAAAGCTATGAGCCTAAGATATGTGTCCTTATTTTGTATAGAAGCCCTCATTTAATTTTAAAATGTTGAAACCCTGATTTTTTAAGTATTGCATTTGTCATTGTTATAAGGTTTGATGTGGTCCTAAGACTCATTATCATGTTATTTGTTGAGCAGACGGGTGTTGCACTTGGGATTGAAGTTGATGATAAGATGCCACAACATGAGTATTACGAGTACTTTGGTCCAGACTATAATCTTCATGTAGCTCCAAGTAACATGGAAAACAAGAACTCCCGTCAATTATTGGATGAGATAAGAGAAAGACTCCTTGATTATCTATCCAAGCTGCAACATGCACCAAGTGCCCAGTTCCAAGAGCGCCCACCTGATACACAGCTTCTCGAGGTTTGTTTTTGCATCTCTTATCATCATTATATTGCCATGGTATATGTTGTCCTCATTTCTTCTCTGCCTAACATTTTCAAGTAAGTTCTATTATGAGCACTAAACTGATAAATCCTTGTTCATTTATGCGACATTCTTAAAAATAAATAAATAAATCTTAGATTCTCTCTCTCTCTCTCTGAAATAGTGATTAAAAAAAGGAAGGAATGAAAAATGAAAACCACTTTATAGAGCTTAAATCTCAGAATTAATAATTATGTAACTCTCTATGTTCTTCCAACTGTGTATTCTACCATTGTGGATGTTAGATCAGAATAAGTGTAATTATTCAAGTTTTCTGTCTTTTATGATGATATATTATGATTCTAAACTGTGGATGTTGGATTTGCAATTTATTATTTGTGGAGTGATACATATAGCTTAATCTGAAGGCTTTGGTGTTAATGAGGAAAGGAGTAGAAATTAGTTGAAAATATGTGTGTGAAACTGGTACAGAGTGCTTTGAAACTTGTTTTTAGTGTTTGGTGCAGGAAATTTTGCTGCATAATTGAGAAATTCTTATTTGTTAGCACATATATACATAAAAGATATGGTAGTCCCAAAATATCCTCATGGTAGGAACCAAAACACTATTTGATTGACTTGACCCATCTAGAATGTACTTCATTATGGCTACTCATTTCAAAATATTTTTGTTCCTTTTTGTTTGTTGCTTAGAGTGCTTACTTTGTGCCACTCTCATTTTATGGCTTAGCATGCAATGGGAAGGAATTTGGATGTTAATACCTTTTTTTTTTTTTTTTTTTAGTAATTTCAAACAATCACGTGCATTGGATGCTGCTATATTAAAACCTGTTGTAGTCATATTTGGCTAATCCAAGCTTAGGGGAAGTAAAGAGTATGCAAATATGTGAAATGTTAGTGTTATGCATGTGCACACTAGATTAGTGAGAGTTTCTAGAAAAGTAAAGCAGAACATCCAACTGTTATTCATGTGCTCTTTTGGGTGTGAGTTAGCACTATGCAGTCTTGTTTCAAACCCCATTTCCCTTCCCGATCTCATGTTTGTTGTCATTCTTTTTGTCGCCATTGTTTTGGTCTGGTATTAGATTGCTTATAATACTCTGGTGTCATTGCCCAAATTCCAATATATAGGTGGAATTTGTCTAAGTTAAAGATTAAAAATGTTTTTGTCTTCAGGATGATGAAGATCAAGATGATGGAGATGACAGATGGGATCGTGATTCTGACATGGATTCTGATGATGACCGGTATGCAAAGTACCCCTCCTCTACTCCTTCTGTGTGTGTGCTCACACAGGCGCGCGTTTGTTTGTTTCTTGAGGTTGCTAACAATTTTGTCTCTTTCTATTGCGCAGTAAAGCTCTGCCAGGTCGAGTAAAGAGAGAATACATCGAATCTGAACCTAAAAATTTGGTATGTTCAAATCTGTTATCTGTTTCTCTCTGTAATTACCAAAATTAGCATCACACGTCTTAACTTAGTTACACAGCTAGAGATTAATTTGTCTTTTCTGGCTTGATTTTTATTTAGTTTCAAGTGGTAATTTATCTCTCTTCTGTTATACTTGAAAGTAAAGAAGTGAGGTCAATGTTTCTATTCCTGACCAAGAAAAGAATTCTGGTTATAAAGCATTGAATCTGTTCTTCAATGTAATGTCTCCACTGTTGGTCATTCACAGGAGTCTTGTCTAGATTAGGCAAGTTGCAGTTATATTGGTCTTCTTTTACCCTTTTTATTTTTCCTTTTTGTCTTTTATTGGGGACTCGTGAAATGTTATTTTAAGTTCTCCTAATTGGGTTTTGAAGTTCACAAAAGACGCATCTTTTGTTTTCTTTTTGCCCCCTCTTTAAACTATATAAAAGTTATGGCTTATAGTCTTCTGCTTCTTCTGTTGTGTTAAAAGTGTGTAATATTATGTTTACAAGTGTTGTATAGTTCAACTTTAGCTGTTGAAAGTGAAGTTTATTACATAGAAAAGAGTCATTTGAGTTAACACCTCCCCTTTCTATTATGCCACTATCGAAGACATTAATTAAGTATTTTTGTGACTTTCAGGCACCAACTATGATGGCAATAGATGAGCCATCCATCAAAGTGGAGCAGGATAACTCGAACAAATCATCGGATCAACACACTGATATGAACTCATGACCAAAGATCGATAGAGTGCCTCAATAGCATGCAATATTTGTACACTTGTGTTTATTGCGGCTTCAATCACAGCATTCTCACATTGTTCAACAGGATTGTTTCAAACGCTTTATTGAATGGGCGTGAAAATTAAAAAAATGTGATCCTTATGTGCCCTTTGTCCTTCCCCTCTGTGCATATTTCAACGATACCATTGGTGTTATTGGTCGCATTTTCAATTATCATCCACAATCAATTATTTTAGAGTTCTCTTCACTTGGTTGGTGGAAGATATTCTTGTAGTTTGTAATTGTAAAACTGTTGTAGTACCTTGAGATACTTTCTGCATATTGGCTGGCCAAACGACATACTTATCTGAGCCATGAGGCAACCTTTTTTTTTTTTTTTTCCTTTGGCTAGTGATGGCATTTTCTAAACTTGAATTTATATGTAATGATTCATGCCTAAGCTATTATCTTATGAGCTCTTTGATAAATTATTTAAAAAATACCCCTTACGAGGGAAAATTTTTGGGGCCTAGATAATGTCCTAATTCTAGTTTTAATCAAGCCATGAGAATTATTGATTTACCAAGTTTTACGTTCTTTTTTTCTCCTTTCGATAATAGTAAACCCCTTACATAAGGTTTAGTTTTTATTGAATTTAATATCCCCTCGACATCCAGACTCCCAAGAAAGTAGAGCCCGAAAGCCAAGATGCCTTAAAATGCAACTCTGCTTGCATTTGATTTAATTAAGAATCTCAAAAGACTATTATTTATGGAGGATGTAACAGTTTATTTGGTACATGCCTAGAAATCCTATAGAAATTACTATTAATTTTCTCAAAATATCATTAACATTTCTAGAAATTATTTATTTTTCTCAAAATACCATTAACTTTATAAGAAAATTAATATGAACCGCAACTTAAGTCAATTATCCTAAAATATATAGTCAAATAATTTCAAATAACACATGCAAATAAAAAATAATCATTTCAAATTCTTTTTTACAATGGTTTATGAAATCATCTTGCTTTGTCAACTAAAATTATTTAAGAGACAATTCCAAATAAAAGAGAGAAAAATCAAAGCAAAAACTAATATTTTCAAATAACATGTATAAAAAAAATAATTATCTCAAATTCTTATTTTCAATGGCTATGAACATGGTTTTAAAAACCAAACCGGGGTAAAACCGTTTTTGTGTCTGATTCCTGATTCAATCTGGTTTTTGACTGGTTTTAGCCAATTTTGACCGGTTTTTAAAACCATGTTATGAACTCATCATGCCTAGTAAAAAATTAATCCTTAAAAGGTGATGAATATAAGCAGTACACTTTTTCTTTTTTCTTTTAAATTGTTAAATGCATTACATAAGCACTTACCAATGTAGAGACATTTTATTAGAAATTAGATGTATAACTATTACCATCAAAAATCTTTATAACTTAATTGGCGAGATGTTCAATATTCAAATATTTCGGTTCCCATTTTAATTATTGAATTTTAAAATTATAAACATAAAAATTTTAAAAAAACATTTATACGAAACTTCAACCCAGCCCCAGCACATGCAATGGAGCCGCCAGATCATGCACATGCAATGGAGCCGCCGGATCATGAAATAGTAACTGCATCTCCAAAATATAATCCCAAGAGTTGTATAATTATTACTTTAAAAATAAAAAATAGAACTTTTCCAAACCAAACCAAACCATGGTAATGTATGTACCCATCATTCTAAAAAGAGAACCCACCTTCCAATAAAAGTAAAGTTAGGTCCCTTGAGCTACTATATGCTTGGAAATCCTCCCAATCCTAAAAAGACTACCCAATCCCCCACACAACGCCGGAGGCTCAAACTCTGCCCCATTCTCCAACCTTACCTTGCCTAGATTTAATATCTGCCAATGAGCTCAACCAACCCTTCCAAGTATTTTAGTTCATATCCGCCCCATTAAGTTTTTTTTTTTTTTTTTTTTAAAGACTCCCATTTGATAAAAAGATTTTTCACAATTAGGACCGTCACAGCCCCAAAAGATAGAACAGAAAATACTCCAGAACATCAGCTAAACTGATGTTGCAATAGTTGTTCCATAGTATAAATGACTTAAACCAGTTGCATTCACCAAATACATATAATTAGATGCACCAACTATGTAACTTAACAGGAAATAGGAACATAGAGATACATTCATCAATCAGAAAGATCACGTCACACACCTGAGAGGGAGAGAGAGAGAGAGAGAGAACAGGTTAGATCATAGGTTAGACCATTCCATCTATCACAGAGAACCCCAAACAAAAGTGTATGACCAAAGAAACCTGCAAACTAATTCACATCGGAAACAACTGACAACCTATTTTGAACCGATTCTCAGTCAATGCCAGGCAAAATCTCCTCTGCCTTCTCTTACGCTTCTTCCTCGCCTATAGTCCACTTCTGCATCAGAGCAAGACAAACCCAGCGGGTATTTTCTGCTACCCTTTTTGGATAACTCCATCTTCGAATATATGTCCTCTTCATCAGTCAGAGTACCGGGCGTACTTGATCCAGAGAGATTGCTAGGTTGTCTCCGTGATTTATTATCTGGGTACACATGAAATGAACATTATTGCCAGCAAATATGCAGAAAGGAGGAGGAATCTTATGATAAGATAAAGCACAGATGCATCCTAATAAGCTAAAGACACCTTACAAGGAGACAGACTTACATGCAGTATAAGCGCAATGAAAGAGTTATAGAACATACATTGCCTCAATATAGTTCAAGGCAAGGTACAGATAACATGAATCAATATGCTATATGTGCTCCTTGCATGAAGCCCAACTCATGAGAAATAAAGACATGTAAACATAATAAAAACATAAAAGAGGTATGCTCCCATTGATTTTTGAGAAACCATAGAATTGAAAGCTTATGACAGAGTAAGGTTGATCAGCTGTTCTAAAAGCCCCCCCCCCCCCCCCCCCCCTAAATTTATTTCCCCCTTTACCGTGATTTCTTGACAAGCAATGGAGCAATGTGTAGTTTTAAATCAAGTAATGACAACTCACCTTCATGGCCATTGCATAACACTGGCACATCACAGTATACACCCTCATCAAGGCTTTTTTGACTCCACAAGTTTGTTTGTGTTTTCTGAGCTTTCAGTCCTTCAATCACTGATGCATGTTCTGTATTTTCTTCCATGGGTAGTTTATTAGAGGTAAAAGGAGTCATGGTAAATGAATCCTCTATTACATCATCAGAAATCTCCACATATTGGGTGGTGGTAATAATTTCATCTGCACTGAACCCAAAGGATGCTCTGTAAGCTTCTATTTCTTCGACATCTTGCTTGGGGCTCTTATTGTGCCTGTTCTGATGTCCACTTCCACCAGAAGGATAAACATCTGAATCCTTGGACACACTTAACCTCCCGCCAGTATGAGGAAATGGTGGATTATGATCCAGATAGAATTGAGCAAATGTAGCAGGGCAGAAGAAATTAGAATCTTGAGACACCATGGAGGCACTGGTCGTGTCATGCCCAAATAGCCTGCCAGAACCATTCCTTGGATATTTGCCATTTTGGGGAGAAATTGAAGGATCCCATTGTGTGGTAAACTCCCGATCAGGAAACGAGGATCCCATTGGTGATCTGAGACTACTTGCTGGACTTCCTGGATAAAGTGAATATGTTGCTTGAAGATCGTTTGCACCCATGTAATTGGTCTTATTAGTGCCTTTGAGTTCCACTGAAGATGAGAGGAATTGAGCAAAAGGCACATCTGGAGAGGAGGGTGTAGTAAGGTGAGCCAACTCTGGTGGGGGAGTGAGAGGAGCAGTAGATGGCTCAGTTGTAAAGGTTGAAAAAACAGGAGGAGAAACGAGCTGTGTTTCATGGGCATATGGCCCAGTGGCATACATTGTGGATGAAGGACCTCCAGGTGAGTTGGCAGATAATGACAAGAAACTGCTGGGTGATTGAGCTGTTGAAGGGAGTGCAGAATTCGTAAAGGATGCTGGTGACGACGGTGGGGCAAGTAGAGATGGAGCTAGTGCGGTAGCCTGATTGGTCAACCCAACCACTTGAGGTCCATTTGGCTGGGTTGCGGCTGCATTTCCCTCAGGAATACGAGATGCAGGTACAATACGCCTTCCACCTTTCTGCGTACCAAAACAAGACAATGCACTCCAACATCCTGCCCATCTCTTTCGCTGTCAAGACAGTTAAGCATCATATTTCATTTAACATTTCTAAGTCAACAAAGCCTTTTGGCTTATTGTGTGTTTCTGCATGAATTGAATTTACACAAGAAGATACTCATACTAAATTTTCAACAAAACAGTTCATAGTTGGCCTAAAAATCCGCCCAAGTAGCTCGATGCATTAATTAAATCTTTGTTCATTCTGACCATCCCCCCAGTTCCTTTGTTGCGCATGATCGTGTATATGAAGCCATATAATAAAAATCTAGAAAATTAACTGACTGAACAATTTTCACTTCACAATAATCTGCGACAATGCAAAATGACATCAAGCTAAAAGGGATGTTTAAACTACAATTAGCAGTCAAAAAAAAAAAACTAAGAAAAGGGTATTATTTAAAAGAATATCATATTTATTAATGCTTAATATCATATTCATGCAAAGATTTTAAGGGGAAAAATGAGGAGATACGCTTTATAATAGTTAATAATGAGCTAAAATGAAGTGGGATAATGGTGTTTTCACAATTGGGTCAGTTGGATTAGTCCCTCTTGAAGTATATGTTTTGGAGATCTAACTCAAGGAAAAGCCTAAAAATAATGTTGACGTTGACAAGCAAAATTTAACTAGGATGGCGTGAACTCTTTGATTAAGTGGGTCAAAGCCAAAGACAGTTTCCATCAGATCTGACAGCTAATTCTGTGAAACTGATGCATTCATTTTCTGGTAAAATAAATTACCGAAGGCAAACCCTTTTCTAAGTGTAATCCAGAGCCTGAAAGTCTCTCTGAGTAAACAACAATTTTTTTTTCTCTGCCTTTAACTTAGTACAACTAAACTTAGAGAATTACACAAGTGGTTAATGGAGTTAGTTGTTGTTGCTGTTCCTTTCTTTTTTGGGCTAATTAATCAAATGGGTACCAGTGCCAGCCCAGATCTGGGCAACAAACTACATGCGAATGCTTAAACACGGGTTTTGAGTTGAAAACCAAAACCCAAATAGAAAATGCAAAAATCCAAAACAAAAACCCAGATCTGACATCAAATCAAAGCCCCCAAAAGACAAAAAAGAATGAACGAAGAACCAAAAAAATCAAGACAGAGAGAGAAGCAGTACCCGTTCTTGCTGAGGGAATCTATTTTGCTCCGAACCCATGTATTATACAGAGCTGAGACACTGAGTGAGTGAGTTAGTGAGCTATCTTCAGCTTCTTCTTGTTGTTGTTCTTCTAATATTAGTTAATAGTGGGTTTGAATTTTTGTTGTTGTTGTTGTTGTTAGTTAGAGAGTGCAGTAACTAACACACCCCAAAGAAACCATTCTCACATTTCTTAAGCAGAAGCTGACACCATTTAGATTTTGCTCCAAAGAAAGAGAAAGGAAAAAAGAAAAGTTTGGGAGAGAAAGATCGATCAAAATTAATTTAATGATAGTACTACGAATAAAAATAAATAAAAACAAAAGAAAAAGGATATTGATATATTAATTAATTATTGATTAGAGGACAAGGAAAGACAAAAGCGAAAAAAGATTCAAGTGATAGAGATGGAGAGATAAAAAAGAAAGTGACCCACCAGTCTGTTGTTGTGTGTGAGAGTGTTAAAGAGAGAGAGAGAGACGATACTAGTTTTTTTTTCTTTTTTAAGTTTTTTATTTATTTAAAGAATTATTGTAGTGTGTGATTCGACTTTGAATAAATTTATTTTGTTTAAAAATAAATTGTGTACAAATGTAATTGTATTTTGAAAAAAATTAAGTTTTACAAAGTTATACATAATTATAAATTGGAATTTTAAGTTACAACAAAGTTAATGACTAACAGCTATAATCTATAATTCATAATATATATATAACTAAAGATTTTTTTTGTTGAGAACATAAAATTAAAGATATTTAACTTTTGGTTAACCATATAATATTTTGCCACGTAAACTTTCGTGTCCTCACAACCTTACATGTAAATTTTTTAAGATATATATATTTTATTGGACTTAAATTTTATTATATATTTAAACCCTCTGTTAAATTATATAATAGTTTCTTAAAAAATTGATATAATAGATAATTCAATATACCAACACAATCATACTAAATATTTAATAATAATAATTATTATTATTATTATTATATATAATCAAAGATATTTGACTTTTGGTTAACTATATAATATTTTGCAACGTAAGTTTTTTTGTCCTCACAATCTTAAATTTCAATTTCTAATATATTTTTTTATTGGATTTAAATTCTATTGTATAGCTAAACCCTCAATTAAATTATATAATACTTCTTTAAAAATTTGATATAACAGAAGTGGCAGATTGTTACAACACTTTTATAACAAATTATAAGTGGCAGATTGTTATGAGTTGTTATTAATAGGCAAAAAAGTAATTTCAGTAGTAGGTTTAAATTAGAATCAATAACAACTTATCACATATGATTTATTGTAAAAATCTTGTAAACGTTGCACTTCTCTTATAAAATCATAATTATCAAATTCCATATATAAACACAATCAAAATAAGTATTTATGATTAATTCTCATAATTTTTTCCATACCCTACAAGCACTTATACTTGTAAAGTGACCATCATATTAAGAGTGTGTGGTGGTATTACGTTTAGTTAATAAAACCACATTATTGAATTTAGGGTGCTGTTAACGGGTGTTGTACAACACCCGTTAATGTGATAAAATTTAAAATAAACTATTCACATTTTTTTAGGGATGTGGAAAAAAATTGAATATCTATTAAATGTGTGTCAGTTTAGATGGAAAAAACCAAATCATTTTGTGATAAATCACAGTTGAAAAGTAAAACTTTACCAATTTCTATGCAGTGGAATTTGTGATAGATCATAATTGAACCATAGCTAGTTCATTAACAGATGCTGGCCGACACCTGTTAACAAAGTCCTTGAATTTAATTGAAGAATTTAAGATTCGATAGGTAGTTATACTTAAGTTTTATCCCTTTCTCCTTTTATTATTGTTTTAATGCATTTATTATGTAAAGAATAAATTTGATATTTATAAGGTTTGGGGAAAAGGTCATTGAATTATTAGCTTTTTTTTAGTGGATAAGCTAGAACTTTTTTTTTTTTTTTTGGGGGGGGGCAGTTGAGAGTGAAGCGAAGCAAGAGTTTAGTGTAGAGAGCGGAGCAAATAGGAAAAGAGACTGCATTACATTAAAGTTAGAGCTTTTAAGGAGGTGGTGGTGGGCTGGGCCCGGTAAGGGTTTTTGGAGTGGGGCCCGTAAAAGATGATGATGCTCCTTTAGTTTTACATAATACATTACATTACATGTGCTGCCTCTCCTTCCTTGCATTTCCCCTACCAACATTATTCACACATAAAGACAGGAATAACGAGTGTGTATTTACTGTCATTTTCCCCTATCCAAATCTCCATCCCTATCCAAACGCGTATCCAACACGTTTAATACATTGAATGAGAATTACATTCATTAATATTCCTTCCGTCCCATTTTTTTTTGTCCTGTTTGAAAAGTTAAATTTTTTAAAAGAATATCATTTATTGTCTTGTCTATCTTTAAAAAATGTATAAATTTTCAAAATTACCCTTAAAAAATTTTATCAAAAAATTGAATTAGTAAATTAATAGGGGTATTGTAAGGGCGGTTTTTGGGGCCCAGGCCCAGCAAGCCAGTGATCTTGGCCCAAAAGACCCTCGACAATGAATTTGTAGAGAGTGGGACTCAGAGCTAGGTCTTGACAGAGTGGACGTGATTAATGGTGAACCATGCAACAAATAGGACGTGAGATTGTTTTGTTCAGTTTTCTGAGATGACCATCCCTGGGGCTGCTTTAGTGTTCCACTCCCTCTCTTTTTTGGACCAAAACCTCCCTTTTGTGGAGACTTTCTGCTCTTATATATCCTCCTTTAATTGATAATGACCTTACACTTGTTCACCATCTAGGCCTCTACTCGAGTGCCTGTCCCAAAGGACATCCTCTTCCTTTTTCTGTGAGTTGCAATGGCCGAGATAATACTATTTTTCTGTCCAATCCACATTAATGCGGCTGGAAAAGTAGTTTCCCTGCATTTAATGCGGCAGTAGTGGTTGTTCCCTGCCCGTTTAGCATTTCCTTCATTTAGAAGGGTTCCTCACCATGGATAGGGTACGTGTTTGACGTCCATTAAGTGCGTCCGAGGAGGCACTACTCCTCGGACGATCCTAAAATAAACCGGCCCGGCCCAACAGGATTGGGCTAAATCTCTCCCGACCCTGTTTTCGCTTCCCGCCATGGCTGGGCTTCATCCTGGTCCTAAGGCCCACTGTTGACTGACAAAGCTTGCCCCCCACAGGTATAATAAGAACATTAGTAAATTAATGACTTTTAGTTTTAGAAACAGGACAATATTTTGAGACATCTCAAAATAGAATAGAGGACAAAAAAAGTGGGACGGAGGGAGTATTAATTATTAGTAAGAATAGAAGATATTATAATTAAATAATTATTCTTATTCGTAAGAAGTTTGGTTTTTTCAATTATTATTATTTGTAAGAATAAAATATATTTTTATTAAATAATTATTTTTTATTCTTAAGTTCGGTTATTAAATTAATTGTTATATGCAAAAAGTTTGTAAAAGATGCTAAATGAATAGTTGTTTCATATTGCTTAGGAAAGAGTATTGTGTGTGTGTGATTGAGTGTGTATATATATATATATATATATATATATATATTTTTTTTTTTTTTTTTTTTTTTTTGAGAAAAAGAAAAAATATTGTATATAGTATAACTTGTCACACATTTTCATAAAAATTATCGTAAATTTTTAGTGGAGTTTGTGATGTATTTTATTTTAGAACCACATTCTCTCTCTCTCTTGTGTGCATTTGTTTCTATAAAAAAAAATTTAAAAATTGTTACACTCAATAATAAATAACTGTTATAAGTTACAACCATTTTAGAAAAAAATAATTATTTCTCAATTTTAGTGGAGTTTGTGATGTGCTTTTATTTTAGAACTACATTCTCTCTCTCGTGTGTGTTTGTTTATATTAAATTTTAAAAAAAATTATTACATTTATTAAAAAATATATGTTATAAGATACTTCAATTTAAGGTATAGCTATTCCCAATGATAAAGATGCAACAAAATAACCAAATATCCGATACACATGAATAATCCGCCCAATGTGTGCTCATTTGCTAGTTCTTTCATTAAAGCATTATCCAAAATTTAAGAGCTAGTCATACTTCTTTATAGTTTGGAGATAAATAGACATGATACATCTTAAATTCAATGTTTTCTTTTTTACTCCACAATACATTTATCTATACTATTATTTAAGGGGCTTCCCCTGTTTGAATTCCTAATTTTTTAGTTCAAAAATGCCCCTACACCCTTATGTTTAAGTAAAGACAAAACTAAAGGACAATCTGGTAAAAATGCAACTCTAACTTCCACTAAAACATTGTCTAAAAAATAAGACCACTCTCCTATTAATTTTCAAATTGATTTATTCACTTTTAAATTAAATTTTCAAAATAAAAATTATATATATATATATATAAAAAATAAAAAAACACAGTTTTTTTTTCTACAAAATAGGACCACTAACAAAAAAAAAAAAAAAAAGACTCATCGCATGCACGAAGCGCGTGTGATAAGGCTAGTGTACAATAAGATCTCCGTGGACAAAATTTAATAAAATTAAATATAAAACCTCGAAGATATCTTAATTTCAGATCATCATCTTAACCAACTATTCGACGTATTTATGTTTACATGCTACTGAAATCCTTGTGTTTAGGTGGAAAAGGAAAAGCTAAAGAATAATTCCTAAAGGGTTGTGAAAAGAAAAGCCTTGAAGGGGACATGTTGAGGGAAAGAAATGGTTCTTAATGTTGTATCACCCATTAAATTTTAATCATATAGTTATGTTAGGTTGAAATTTAACTATAGTTAGAGAAAGATAATAGTGTTTGTAGTTTGTACTATATGGTCAATGTGACTGCATGCTTAAATTTAATTTAAAAATTATAAATTACAGACCTAAATAATTGTAATTGAATTATTTTCTTAAAAAAAAAAAATGTTATGTGCATAACATTTTTACAACAAACCATAGATGGAAAGTTATTTATTTATTTTTTTGATAGGAAAGATGGAAAGTTATTATTGGTGAGTAAAAAATTGACGTCAATGGTGGGTCTAAATTAAAACTAGTAAGTAGTAACAGCTTACTACTTAAAATTTATTGTAAAAATATTATGGACACAATATTACTCTAAAAAATATTTATCAAAAAATGATATGATGGAAATAGAAATACTATGTCTATAACATTTTTCACAACAAATTATAAGCGGTAGATTGTTACTGGTGGGCAAAATAATAAGTTCAGTGGAGGATTTAAATTAGAATTAGTAACAATTTACTACCTAAAATTTGTTATAAAAGTGTCGTGAATATAACACTTCTCATTGAAAGAATGAAATCAGGCCGGTCAAAACGGGCACCCATTTTACAAATTTACAGTCAATTCCGAAGGACAAGACACGTGCCCGACTTCAACTAGGCCCGTTACGTTAGACATGGCCCGTCTGGAACAGCCGGGATTTGTTTTATAAGGCCGCATTGGGCCCACTTCAAGAGTTACATATGCATAGTGGTGGGCCTCATGCATTCCCCAAACAAAACACAATCAAGAAAAAAATCATGAAGGAAGATTTTTTTTTCTTTTTCCCTTTTTTGTGGATCAGATTGCATGTCCTCATGCATGATGACATGCAATCTGATCGGGCTAATTTTTTAATAATACAAATAAAGACACGATCAAAAAGAAAGAACGAGAAACGATTTTTATACTTTGCTCTTTAAAATTTGTCTCTTATATCAATTATTTCTTGAATTTTCAAATTAAACTATTATACTAATAGTATTACTTTCATAATGTTTCTGACAATGTGTTGCATTTACCTTTGATTTTGAAAATGAAGTATAAATTTGACAAATGAATGTGAAAGGAAAAAAGGAAATACAAAACATTGTGAAAGAAATTTTGGAAAAATAGGTTTGCTGCTAAACTCTATTTTGAAATTTATGTCCTCTGTCAATCTAGGATTCCATCAATTATCAACAGAGTGGATAAGAGTGATGCACCAGAGAATTGAAAACTTCGACTTTATTAAATACTAAACATAAAATTGAAATCGATTTGAACTTACACTGCTTCGAAGAAAATTTATGTGCACCTAACAAGCATGAAAGTGATCTTGAATATACTAGGGACTGGAAGCAGCTATTCAAGCTATCAAATTTTACACATGAAGTGGGCTTACGTGACAACATTTTGGAAGGAGATACAATCACTTTCATGATTATACCCCTTTGAATATAAACCCAATTGACTTAGGCTCATAGTGTAAGCCCAATGGACTTAGGCACATAGTGTAGGTTACTTGTATAACATATATTATTTACCTATACAAGGCAGACTCTTGTATTCTATTACTTACAGTTTTATACATAGTCTTTTAGACTTTAACATGCTTTGCTGATCTTCACTAAGCCTCCTCTACCAAGATACTTCTGTGTTTTCTGTTTGGATCATCAATTTCCATAACTCATAACTCAAAAATGGTGAGACCCATAGTTGAGAAGTCCGTTTGGCACCCATAACTCTGTTTCCAGTTTTTTGTTTCCATTACTCAATTTTCTGATTTTTGAGTTATGAGTTATGGAAACTGAAAACACATTTTAGGCTATTTTCAGTTTCCATAATTCTGTTTTCAATGGCATTTTCGTAATTATACACACACTAAGGGTCCCACAGTCAGACCTTTTGCTCTCTTCCACACACGTTATCTTCTTTTCTTTTTCTTTTTTTGTCTTTCACGCTGGGTCTAGGACACAACTCTTTGCTATTCTTTTTTTTTTTTTTTTTTGGGTTTGGTTGCAAAGGTTTTTTTTTTTATTATTATTATTTTTTTCACATTGGGTTTCTGGCTTTGGTTGCAAACAATCAGCCACACTTCTCAATCATAAAAAAAAATAATAATAAAAAATAAAAAAACCCAGATTTCTCAATCATTAAAAAAAAAAAAAAAAAAAAAAGAAAAGAAAGAAGCAAACTCAAATCCATCAGCCGGGTCTTCGACGGTTATAGCCACACTTCAGTAGCAACACCACAAACCCATCACACCACCAAACCCACCAATCAACGGCCATTGTGGAAAGCCATCCACCACCGTCAATGAACAAGTCGTCTCGAACGCAGTCCACCGATCTATGCATGAGAGAGAACAAATATATATAAATAAAATAAAATAAAATAAAAATCCTAAAGACGAAGGGAAAAAAAAGGATGGATTTCCAAACGAAAAGCAGAGAAAAGTTCAGGGGAGGCAGAGAAAGACAAAGGGAAAAAAATGAAAAGAAAAAGGAGAGGCAGAGAGAGTTGTTAGGGGCTGTGAGTGTGTTAGGCATGGGTCCTATAAACAGTGTGAAAAATATTAAGTGATGGCAAGTGAGTAATGGTACCAAACGGGTGTGGTATTTTAAAGTGATTAGTGATGAGTGACGAAAAAAAAAAAAGCATCCAAACAAGCCCCTTGACTTCCAAACTCAAGTTTTTTTTTTTTTTTTTTTTGAGAATAAACTTCCAAACTCAAGTTGACATCACTTCATCCAATATGAGTTTGAGGGGGCTGTGAGAATATAAGCCCAATGGACTTAGGCCCATAGTGTATTTTACTTGTATAGTATATATTGTCTACCTATATAGAAGTATAAAACAGACTCTTGTACTCTATTACTTATAGTTTTATACATAATTTTTTAGAATTTTACAATACTAGGGGCGGACAAGGAAGATGATTCATGGCTGGGTACATTAGCTACTGAAGCAAAGCTTAGGCTGCACAGGTTTTGGAATTGGGAGATTAGACATACAAGAAGGGGTGCCAACAAAGTGGCTCATACATTATCAAGATACTCACATGTAGTTTTCACTTTTACAAGTTGTTTTAGAACCATAATTTTTATCATATTTTTTCCCACAACTATTTTATGTGCCAGATTGTGATTAGTTGCTTATCACTTTCACATACACTTATCAGGCCACCACTCACAATCACCCACATGCTAAAATAGTTATGGTAAAAAGTGTAAAGTTTGTACTCCTAGAATTTTTGCACTTTTATAACTTGGATAGAGGGCCCTTCAAATTTTCCTTTGGAACACTTGAATAATGATGTAATCCATTTGAGTTGAGTGAAATGAAGTTAAGCTGGTTTTCATCATCATCAACAACAATAACAACAAAAAAACGTGAAAGTTGATAAACACAAATAGGTTCAAATTTATTAGTTAATGGAATAAAAGTTTTTTATATACATATAGCCATATATACACACAAATAGGTTCAAATTTATTAGTTCATGGAATACAAGCTTTTTATATACATATAGCCATATCGGAGTTATTAAAACTAATATTTTGGTGGAAAGTAATTTTTAGGAGTTATTAAAACCAATATTTTTGTGGAAAATAATAGAGTCAATAAATATATTAATTAGAAACTAGAATTTTATAAATGGGAGCCGAAATATTATTAAATATAAAATTGAATCAATTCAAAAGTGTTATACAAGAAATATGAAGAGCTCGGAGGCCAATCATATTAAGGAAACTTTAGGGTTAATTCTCTAATATGTGAGAATTTTTTTGTGGGGGGGGGGGGGGGGGGGTGATCCTTCTAAGTGGTTCCATGCTTATATAAATTTTATATAAGAAAATATTTTTATTTAAAATAATATTATGACAATTTTCCTCATGTTTAGTTTGGAAGCAATTTACATAAAAATCATCAAAACAAATTAAATATTTGAGAATTCACTAAAATTAATCTTAACCATTTAGATTTCCTAACTTCTTTGAGTGGCATGTAAATAAATAAATATACTAGCCTCATCACACGCGCTTTGCATGCGCAATGAGGCTTTTTTTTGTAACAATTTAAAAAAAAAAAAAAAAAAAAAAAAAAAAAAAAAAAACCTGTGTTTATATATATATATATATATATAATTTTTATTTTGAGAATCTAATTTATAAGTAGATAAAACAATTTGAAAATCAACAGAAGAGTGACCCTATTTTTTAGTTACTTTATTTGAAATAATTTATTTGAAATATGTTATTCTTTCTCAAATTTAGTTACTTTTGCCGCAGTTGAAAAAAAAAAAAAAACCCCAATAAAAGAAAAAAAAAATTAATGACACACAATCGAGAATGTAAAAAAATAAAACCCAAATAATTGAAGGATATTTGAATTTTTAATTTATCAAAATGATATTTGCATTCTTGAGTAGCCATAAAGCATGACTATATTATGCAATTATTAAATTTGAAAACACATCTAGTATGGTCAAATCACTAAAACCCTACTTTGTCTTTCTATTTTGTAAAACACTTAAGATTACAATATTTTACTAGAAAAATTATTGAAATATTGGAGTAAACTAATGACAAATGCATCGCATATTATGTGATAACTCGGCTAATTATATGAAATTGTCGTTAACCTACAATACTCACAAAAGAAAACTAGAAAGCATATTGAAAATTTTACTTAAAAAAGTCAAAGTTTTTAACTATCAATATATGAAATTGTGTCACTAAAAATTCTGTCATTTTATTTTAATTGCAAAAATATGGTGTAAAAGAAAGTTAAAATACACTTGATGAAAAGCATACAAATCAAATGCATCAGCTTTTTATTTATAAAAAAGAAAGGCATTTCCTATTTAGGTAAGGTTGGAATTTCAAACCCTGATCATTTTTAAGAGACATCTGGTACAAGATTTTCTTTTTACTAAATAAAAATTCTGGTACAAGTTCGTGGAGTGGTGGTGTTTCTTTTTACTGAATAAGAATTCTAGTACAAGTTTGTGGAGCGGTGGTGTTGTTAGAGATCACTATAGTAAGTGGTTATAGTTTTTCATAACATATTGATGTGATCACAAGTAGCTAAAATTCATGTATTTAATGAAGTGAATAAATGTGCATACACCTTGGCTACTTTTGGGAGAATACAAATTGGGGATTTTATTATTTTTGAAACTCCCCTGCTACTATTTTAGTAGTTTTAGTCTCTAACTTATTCATGTTAGTGAGATATGTATTTCTTAACTACTAAAAAAATTGTAATATTAATATCAATAAAATTTGTTTCAAGTTTCAACATTAGTATGAACTATCAAGGATTATACCACATCCATTTGTCAACGGGAGTAAACCGCCTTAACCAAATACAAAATAGAACCCAATATGGTGGGCATGTGTCCAAAACTTGCCACATTTTCACATCCTATTAGATCTAGTGCTCTTGTGACCCAAAAGCACTAGAGTCAAGTTTTGCTTTATATAAAAATATATTTATAATAAACAGATAAATCTATGATTTGTGTTCAAAGTTTTATTAATATATCTCTTCGCTTTAATTTTCTTCCAATTATTTTCACCTATTTATTTCCTTTTACTTATAAAAAAAATTATTTTCCCCCACAACTAGACAGATAAGTTGACTTCTCTACTATTTTTACTATCATCAAATAACCACATTTTTTTTTTTGAGAAACCACCCTCGTAGAAAGAGGGGGGGATCATTTTATAACTTCAGAAACATTCACGTCTATCACTCCTGGAGGAACATCCTCCATCCAGGATTGGAAATTAACAAAGTTACATGCCATTCTAGCAAGCCCGTGGGCAACTCTATTGCCTTGTCTACGAGTATGATTAAAGAGAACACCTCCAAGCGATGAGGACACCGACTTGATATCCTGCAAAATGTGTCCAAAGCTGGAAGCAGAGAGACCATTACTGCTAAGGGCTTTAATGATAATCTCAGAGTCACCTTCCACAATTACCTTGTTGAAGCCGAGATCCTTTGCAAAGCAGAGGGCACCCCGAGCTGCCAATACTTCCACCATCTCTACAGATGTAGGCAGTGGAATGTGTTGTGTAAAAGCAGCCATAACTAGACCCATGTCATTGCAAATTATTGCTCCCAAACCAGCAGAGCTAGAGTCGCCGAATGTTGCTCCGTCGAAGTTAACTTTAACCCAGTTCGGGGGAGGAGGCAACCATTTAGTGACCTTTGGATGGGAGGGAGATTTTGGATGGTTAAGGGAGGATTGTTGGAATTCTAGAAGGCTGGCAGACGCCAGCTAATAACCACCTTTTTAGTTCCGATGGATGAGTTGATACTCAATTAGAGGGATAAAGCTTTGTCTAACCTTCACAGCAAGGTAGTGAACAACTCCATTAACTCATCGATCACTGCTAGCCAATTTGATAAAGACATTAATTCTTAAAATATTAATTTAATTTCTTGACAAATCAATCCATTATTCCATGGAGAAGAAGGATTTTGAAAAATGGGAGGAATTTCTAGAGCTCCCGCAACCAACACTTTTTTGTTTAAAGTTAAAAGCTGCATTAGTATTTTTTATAAAAATAAAAACATAACTCTGATATTTATCAGAATATCATATCAGAAAAAGACAAAAAGTAAGAACTATTATATCATGATAAGATATAGAGAAGACAATAAATAAGACCTTTGACCAAAAAAAAAGACACTAAATAAGACCGAAAGAGAAAGAGAAAGCAAACGTAGAGAATTAATTTTTAAATGTTAAAAGCCTGCATCCATAATGGAAAGTCACTGACAAGTTCTGCAGTGCAATGGATCTATTGAAGGGCATTTATAGTATGTTAAATCCTAAAATAACTCATGATTACAATACTTGCACAATAAGTATAATTATAATTATGAATACTTACCTCTCAAAAAAAAAAAAAAAATTATGAATACTTTGCTTGCATTCTAAAATGATTAAATACAATGAGCATGGACTAGAGTTATAACTTACATAATCTGTATGCCCTTTGATGGATGAGATCTTAATATCTCTAACATCCCCCTCAAACTGGAGGAGGAAACTTGAGGACAACTTGAGTTTGGAAAGAATGTGAACCATTGAAAGAAAGCATAACCAAATTGAATGTAAAGTGGATCAGGTTGGACAGAATTAAATGAAGCATAGATTATAGGCTGAAACAAAGGTGAGATGTGTGCATTGATTTTTGAGGCATGAATGCTTAGCACAATGCATCATTCGTGTGAAGGCTATTCATTAGAAGTGTTGGCTAAAAAACTATGTCTAAAATTGATAGAGCCACGTTTTTTTAATAACGCGACATGACCATGATAAAGACAAAAAAACAAAAAGAAAGATTTAGTCAATATGGTTGAGAACACATGATCAAAAATATATCCAAAATCTAGATGCAAAAGAAAGATGCACATGCCCATTAAATGTAGTTGAAACTTGAAATCACTAAAATTTTCTTATTGGAAAATATCAGTTCTAAAGTTGTCAACATTATCATTATGGAGTAGATTAGGACAAGCCCTAGAGAATGACTAGAAGTAGTGATAAAAGGACTTTGGATAAAAATAAAAAAAGAATGAATTGTTTGACCCCAAGGAGAGGTTGTCTATAGCAAGCACACTTTGTAATAACTAGTGGATTCATATGTCTACTAAACTCTATATTATAATGAACTCATTAAAGGATATTTATAGAAAGCTAAATCCTAAACTAACCATAAACTAATTTAACATTACTACAATACTTACATTACAAATAGAATTATGATTGCTTGTACTTCGAGAAAGATTATGATTCCTTCACTTGCACTCCAAGTATGATTAGATATTAGCCCATTTGAGATGTGATGTAAGTTTTAACTTATGAGTTTTTAGCTTCTTTTTGATATTATTCATATGTCATATTGCACTTTTTGGTACTATATATTCTGCAAAAAGTTTTCAATTTCAGCTAAATAAGTTGTTCCCAAACGGACCATGACTAAGTCTAGAGTTATATAATATACTTAGGCCTTGATTAGGACTAAGTCTTGATATCTCTAAAATTGTTAACCTTGATCATTAGATGGAAGAGGTTGTATTATAATTATTTATTGCATTGAGAAAGTATGAGAGTGGAAGCAAAGATTGACGTAGTTCGCATTGGATGGCTTGAATCCATAGCAAGCTTTACGAGGCTACATCTATACTAAATGCACTTGTTGTGTTACAATTGAGCCTACTAAAGGCAATATATAAAAGAAAACAAACCCTAAACTATCCATAGACTAATCTTAGGATTTATTTTTTTGTTGTTAAACTTAGGATGTAGTACAAGCTATGATGTGCAGTATAAATATTGTAGTAGTACAAATTGCACAAGTACATTGACTCTAGAATGATATCTCTAATATCCTTTCTTAAAATAAATGTGAAAGCTTGAAGACACCTGAAGTTTGAAATGCAAGATATACCAACGGCCGATATGTTATTGGTTGGCGGACAATTGGTTTGAGGGGCACATCTACCCCTAAGAGGACTAGCTTGGTCGACAAGAAGTTTAAACATTGAGGGGCGTATCTACCCTTATGAGAACTAACTCTCATATTATGCAAAAATCATTTGTTGGATTGAGAAAGTGGGAGAAATAAGAGACAAAAATCGAAAGTAGATGCAAAGATTAATGTAATCAACTTGACAATCTATATCTACAACAAAAAACCTAAGTAGAAGCAAAGATTAATGTAATCAACTTGACAACCTATATCTACAACAAAAAACCTTACGATAATGGTTGACCTTTTAAGATTCCTATGAATATCGAAAGATTTCCTAGTATTCCCATATTTGGTTGCAAATTATACAAGAGAATCCATACGCTTGAGGGCATATGAATTCCCACTCAATCCTACTTTTGTAGGAATGTGAGTTGCCTTTTAAAATGTGGCAATACACATTCTCATCCCTGGAAAAAGTTTTATTTTATATAAACTGACAATTTTACCTCATTCATCTTTAATCAATAAAAATAAAACTACTCTAACTTAGCAAAAATAAAATAAAATAAAAAATAGAAATATGAAATATGAAATCTGATATTTTCTTGATTTGCATCTCTCCCTTGGGATTGAGTTAAATGCTAGAAGAAAATAAATTATTTTATTAACAAAACATGATTGAGTTAAATGCTAGAAGAAAATAAATTATTTTATTGATAAAACATGATGTCGTGATATGTGATGAATAACATAAATTTTAAATTATTATTTTTGTATTATAGGAAATGTTAGACTATTTTTTTATTAAATTTGACTTGATTTATAGTTTATATTATTTTTCTCATTATTTATTTGCAGGAAAAAAAAACCCCAAAGAAGTATTTTGTTTATAAATCTAAAGATATTTTGAGAATAATAATTAATTATTATAAGATTCCAAAGAATAAACAAATATAGGAATCTCATACTCCATAGAATCTTAGTAGATTCTTAACCAAACCAAACATAAGAATAATTTCATTCCCAAACGCTATCTCTACCGTATCGAATTGTTGAGTTACAATAAACCTATGGGATTTCAATATAAGAAGACTATCTTTAAACTAACTATAGACTAATTCTAGATGTAGGACAAATTCTGATGTGCAATACAGGTACTATAGGATTACAAATTATGTGTGTATATTAAATCTCTATTGCAATCTCTAACAAACATGGTTTAGGACCAGGATCCTACGTAAGATCGTTGAGATGACTCAAGGATCAGATCATAAGATTGATTAGATGATCATAAGATTTTACTTTTTATTAGAAGAAAAGGTGAAAAGTCACTAATAATGATGATAACAAATCATTGATTAATTTTATACAAATTAATTATAAGAGACTATAATTACGTATCATATTACAAATACATGAACAAATGACAAACTTTAGTCTTCAAATTTATAACTTGATAGCAACCACGTCATCCATGGGAAAGAGAATACTTATCAAATAAATAATCCATGAAAAAGAGAACTAGCAAGTTTAAGACTTACTAAAGAGAAAATGAAATAGAACAGCAAGTAAAAAGGGTTAGCAATAAATTGATAAACCAAAACAGGATTGACAACCTCGTCTTATTTATGCTATGCTGTATAAAGCTAAATTTCATTAAGTTTTCATATGTACTCAAAATAAAGTCAGACAGTCAGACTCATAACAACAAAATAGCTTGGATAAAAATTAAAGCACATCTACTTGAATGAGTTTTTCTTTCTTTTTTGATATGTAATTTGCATACCCATCAACACAGAGCTAATATATGGCAACAACAATTCTCAATACGGCATCTATCTCAAATGAGGAATTTTAGGGTTCTAGCTAAAAAGAAAATGACAAATTGGAATTGAAGGAAACAGAGTTTTCTTTTAAAGCTTTTCATTTCATTTTATGGACTTTAGGCTAACTGAAGGTTGCTTTTGGACCAAGTAGCAAATTCCTTTCATTTTGGGCACGCGATCCCATATCTTTTCTACTTAATTCAACATAAGCATGCCTCATATTCTCTTGAAATTAGTTGCAAGACAACACTAATCTAGCAAGTAGCACCACATGAAGATGACACCAATGCTCCGTATATAACAAATTTCATAATTTTTTTTCACATACTAAGCGACAGATAGTGATTAGTGTAACATCACTTAGCATGAGACTACTATTAACATCATTTTTATTGTACACCAATCACAATTTACAACAGAAAAACGTTGAGAAATTCATTGTCATTAGAGTTGTTGCTTGCATGAAGATGAAGATCTAAAGCAAGCCGATAACCCCAAGTAACCTAGGAGTGGGAACAGGGACGAGATAGCAATGAACAAATTTGAAGACACTAACCAACGTATGTCTTGGAAATGGAGCGTTCAAGATATTAACAGGTTGCGGTCTCAATTCCTATAAATTTTAGTTGAACCACGAAATTCCACCTTCGACCATACAAATCTTCTCTAACCAGCTTTATGTTGTTTGCTCCCACATGTCGAAAATAGTCCTCCATGCAAATGATGGCTATGTAACACTTTTGGGCACGTGCAGTTCTCCTTAACGATCTCATTTTTGTCTTGGACAAACTATCTAGGGTTACTTCAAGTTTATATACAACTAATGAAGCCTTAACCCAAACCTCATTGAGTCAACTGTATAATTCCTATTTGACATAAGCTCCATAATCTATTTTTCTAAATAAAACACGAACCCTCCTCCTTCATCCGGGCTTGGGACCGGCTGTGTCAAATACAAGAGAATGAAAAAAATAAACACAGGCGGAGTTACTTCTTTCATACACCAGAAAAAATGGGAAGGATCTTCAGTTTCATATGCCCAATTTAAACAAGGAACCAACCCTATATTTGAATGCAAGGACTTGTGGGAGAGGAAAGGAGAGGAGAGTCGAAGGTGGTCGGACATTCTTTAAAAAATTAAAGAGTCTCAAGATTAAGAACTGTAACCATTTTACTCAAATCAACTGAGATAATGACCATTATGTGTCAAGCAATACGCACATAAGAACCATGAAGCATATGCGCTCCTTGAATAACATTTATGCTTGTGGGTAAGACTAGCAAAGTACAACACTTCCAGCACACAACATGATAGTATATTTGGGCTTGTCAACTTATCCGCCTTTTGACTCAACCCACATTTAAGGAAAGTCAAGACTGCCTCCAATTATTGAAGCTCAATCCCCCAAGTTTTTGAGTTTCTCAATTCTAGCATACAAGACCAAGTTTATTTCCAACATTTCCATTAGCACACCCTAATTAATCTCTAAACGAAATTATACAATTCCTTTTGCAGGTCCTACGTCTTTGTACACAACTTGAATAAGACAAATGATGTCTAATGTGGTTCGGAAAGGAAGGTGTAAAACAAATTGTGTGAGAATAGCAATAGCTCTTGACGCCCTAATGCAGGAAATTGCTCATAGGGACTAAGAACCTTCGCCATCATTGCATATTATTTAATTGTTTGGTCAATTTTTCAATATCCAATTGCTCATAGTCATCGTGCCCAGGTAATAGTACCAGTTCAACCAATTGAACCGAGAAAGAGAACATTGGAGATCTATTACAAACTAGTTCAAATATGAATTCTCCACTCAAAAATTGAGGTGGAAGATAATATTTTGTATTATAGACCACCATATGAATTCTCCAATTCCTGCTTATAGAAATTTGTTGTATTTAGAAGTTCGAAAGTGCTATAATTGGATTTTCCACGAGGGCCCCAAATCTATAAACATGAACTGGATCACATCAATTTTTTATTTTGAGCTTCATTTCAATTTTCTGGAACCTGTATGGCCAAGTTGGCCAACCAACTCAATTAGTTGAACTGATTTTTATAGCTTTTTATTTTTATAATGGTTCTCGTAACTAGTTACCAGATTGTTGCGAAGTTATGTTTCTCAGTTCAGTTAGACTGGAATTCGAGCCGAAATTATTCACATGCATTCTTCTTTGCGGGTCCAATGCCTCTTCAAAATGGCCATTTTTTTTTTTTTTTTTTTTTTTTTTGTTAATTTAAGCTTTCATCGACCAACAGTATCTGTGGGTGGGCCCAATACCTTTCAAAAGATTTAGGAGTCGCGAGAATTGTAAAGTACCAGGAATGATAAAAAGAAGGAAAGAAAAACGTACCAAGAGGACACAAATAGACTTCCACCCAGCAGCTAAGGTGGTGTTCCTAGTCGATCTACTCCTGCAACCAAAAGATTTAATGAAAAGAGAAACAAAATAAATAAAATAAAGGAAGAACTCTCACAGAATTTTATAGATTTGTCTGAGAAAGAAAATATTTCCCATTTGTCTTGTCCTGAAAAAAACTTAAAACCCAGCTTACGGTTTAGAGTTTGCATAACTAAGTTGACCACACTAACACCTCTGGCGAATTGGAGTTTACAAAATTGCCTTCAAATGATTGTAATAAACAATCCACTAGAGTAAAAACTCTAGCAAGTAATGAATCGTTTTTGCAAGCAAGCTAAATGAGCAAACCATCTCTTCCCACTTAATTTGTTGCAACTTTCATTTATCCTTTAAAACCATAAAATTATCTGGTATAGAATATGAGCATAGTCCAAGAAACTAGCAAAACAAGTAAAAAAAAAATATATATATATATATATATATTTCTTTTTCTTTTTCTTTTTTCACTTTATCCTTTTTACTTACAAGCATTCCCAGATAAAATGAGATCCACAGAGCTACCAGCATGAATCAAACGTCCCCTTTTTTTTGGGTCAAATTCACACCATTTTTTCATAAACCATAATTGATTGAAGGGCTTTCATTATTAGGAAGTCACATCAACAAGAGCAAGACTTGAATCAGATCCACCATACAGATTGTGACTAATTCCAGCAATCAAGATAGCTGCTCAAAATGCAAACCCAACCATCAGACACATTAAGTAATTGGTGGCTTGCCAAGCTTTTCCAGTAATTAATATTAGCTATCGAGCATTAGGGAAACGTATTCAGTTATCCGCTCTCTCTTTTTATTTATTTATTATTTCTCATTATATAACATGAGCAAAGTTAAGACAGTTTTGAGTAGAAGGGAAATACCAGTTTCTACTAGTAACTACAAATTACCAACAGAAACCTTGTAATCATTCAAGCATTCGCAACATAAAACTTATTTTTTGTATATAAAAATAAAGAATAATGCATGTTCGTACAAAAAATTGATATTCCAATTTGTCATGTAAGCAAAGAAACAATAAACTGATTTACAGTTTCTAAGGGGAGAAACTCATCTGCAACACAGGTATCTACAAGAATGCACATGGGACAGTATTTCATCTTTGACAAGTAGGCAGAAGTCTAAACCATGACGCTCATCATAATCACATCATCCAGCTTTTCTTGATGCCTATTAGCTGTGCAGCCTGAAAAAGCATAACACTCGCATCAATTGCCAACAACTCAGGCAAGAGATGGTTCATTATTTTTCACTAATTGGCAAGCTCAATAGAAATAAAAACCCAATTTCTGTCACCAAAAGATGAGTTCATCCATGGGTAAAAGATGGAAGTCATATTGAATTATAGGATTAAGTATTAACATGGTAACACCATTGGCTTGCTAGCTTAATTTGATTTATGAGGGATTTCATTCAAGAACAGAAGTTGGATACGCAACTTCATTTAAGTATACTGTCAAGGAAATTCATTTTAGTTTTTTATGTATAAAAAATGCTAACACTATAGATTAGGCAGGATATATAATCGCAAACTGCTACTAGTTGATACTACAAACCCAATGGCTTCTAGTGAACATGTTTGATATTGTTGGCAAGTTGGCTGCTCAAGGTGCAAACCACTAGGTATTTACTTGGTGGGACACTTTCATCAGTGTCACTCTTACTGCAAGATGATGTGGTTCTGTTGCAATAGCAGGACACGTGGCAAGGCTTTACTGTTACATACATCATATAGACACATTGCACTGTGTTGGATACAACCCAGTAATAAGTCCAGAATTTGATAAAAACTACCCCCTCCATCCCATTTTCAATATTGCCCTTATAAACACTTGAGAATTTAAATCTGAATAAAATAAAGGGCAGGGATATAAATAATGACCACTTTACTTTAAGACTGGGCAAGCATTTTGGGACAATCAAAATTGGAATAGTGGACAAACAAAATGGAAGAGGAGTATAATCCATTGTGGACAGATGATAGCGTGCCGACATTGATCAAACATAAGTATTTTTACAGAGGAACTGGGATTTTTTTTTTTTTTTTTTAAATGGAGTAATGGAGGACTGATATAGCAAGAGGTATATATATAGTCCTAAATTTGAATAGGTTGATTCCAGAACTCGAACTTGTTAACCCATCACTTGGGTAAAGGGCACTTGCCATTGCACCAAGGTTTGACCTCTTAGTAGAAGGTAAATGAACAACTTTACATGCAAAATATAACCCCATATTTAAAAGATGGTACTGACTGTTCATTATAATATAAATTGGAAGTTGAAGAAGAATGGTTTTTTTTGACATCCACTCGCATTATAATGCTTACGAGGTTCCTCTTCTGTCACCTTTCCTTGGAAATGTATTCGGGGGAGTAAAGGCACCTAGGCGAGTTTCTTTTTTTGTTTGGACCGCAGCTTGGGGCAAGATACTCACTGGTGACATTTTGAGGAGCAGGGATCTTGCTTTTGTTGACAGGTGCTGCATGTGTCACTATGGTGGGGAGAGTGGATCATTTACTGCTTCATTGTGAGAAGACTCATTAGTTATGGTGTTTTGTCTTTCGATCTTTTGGGCTTTCTTGGGTCCTACCAAGAATGGTACTAGATCTTTTTGACTGGAGGAATTGGTTGTGGAAGCATTCGTCAAACATTTAAATTTTAGTTCCATTGTGCCAATGTGATGTATGTGGAGGGAATGTAATAGACGTACATTTGAGAACATGGATAGTTCAGGGGACCAATTGCTTGCTTCTTTTAGTGGTTTTTTGTTAGATTCGTCTCGGCTTGGGGACTCACATCTAGTGATTCTCTCGCTTTGTTCACTAGTTCTTTCCTCTCTTGTTTAGTTCTCTTTGACTACTTTTTGCTCTTTTTGCATATGGCAGTTTTTTTAATATAGACTTTTCTTACTTATAAAAAATAAAAAGATTATGAAATTCCAATTGCAATTAACCAGTGGTGATTGGAAACATACAACTGACAATCAGCTCTGCCAAAGGTCTCAGCTGCAACTCATTCATCTTTTATTCTAAAACTCCAAATGCAGGCCAATACCAAAAGTCTTCCCAAGAGTGCCAACCTACAGTAATGAAAAAATGTTCATGTCCATTAAAATCCACGTTTACTTGAACAACTGTGAGAGTAACCACCAAAAAACATTCATTGCACATCAACACAGTTGAAAACAATAAAACGTCAGCAATCTATTCGGCAGCCAAAATATTTTTCAGGCCAATATATAAAAGATCCCTCTAACTCACAAAAGATTATAACAAGGACTTCCTACACATGCATTGACAAAGTTGAATCCCGAAGGCTCAAGAAAATGTAACTTTGCACACAAACCAACTGGAACAGATAATTTCAATTTTCAACCACTGCTTCAACCATTACTCCCAACAGACACAATGATAAAACAAGTACAAATTTCACAATGATGGAACAATCTGGTTCATCCAAGGTCCAAAGTAGCCACTTTGGTTATTGTACTGAACAATTAGCCCGAATGAGTAATTTTCCTATCTCTTACTTTCAGTTCATTCTTCACTGCTAAATTTTAAGTTAGAATACTTTCCCTATCAACTCATATAAATATAACAGAGAACTTGGGCCATGGGTTAGCTCACCCAGATTTTTAGCCCAAGCAACTTGTCAACATCACTAGCACTTTCTCTGACCGAAAATAGAGTACATGTCATGATGCCTACAAGACCAGCAGCAATTTCTGTGCACCCATTAAAGCAATAAATTTCCAGCCGACACTGTAAAGTATTAGCCATGATACATAACATGCAACCAAGATGCAAATTCTCAGTAGTAGGGAATTTTTGTGATCATGCATTCAGCCACCAATCAGCACATGGCCAGATTGCTTCAAATATCAAGATCGCAATCTAAATTTGGGAGCATTTTAAAAAGAGGAAAAAATTATATGGATTGAATTCCGCAGAGGCCTAAATACAATTCACATCAAATGACTCAAACATGGGGGGAATAAAAGTAGTGTCGACACTACTAAGCAAATTTTTCTCAACTGAACCTTTCCAACATATGGGCCTAACATTAGAGTGGTATGCAGCAGCACAGACCGAAGTAAGATGCAGTTCAAAAGATTAAAAATTGAGGAACACCATAGCATACCTATGGCAAAAATCATAGCCCACTATGAGAAGCAAAACCCAAGAGAATGACCTACACAAGCACTGAACAACAGATAAGAGTTAAAATATGAATCTTAGCACAAAGCTCACTTTAAGAAACTATTATGTACAGAACGTACCAGGCTTGGCAAGTCCAACAACTTCCTAATTCATTGATCCACGACACCTGGACAAAAGAGAGCATTTTTACAAACAGTACAGCAAAATTGTTCAAACTATGGGTTGTAAGCCTAAGTAACTAAAACTTTTAGATTCTTTTTTTTTATCAGTAGGTTACACACACACCCATTGGGTCACGAACGCATAATCTCACCCTCCACCTTGCTATTACTAGGAGTGCAAATACCATTTGAGATAGAGCTCATTAGAAACTACAACTTTTAGATTCTTTGAAGCCTCATACAATCAGCATATATAGCCTTGTAAGATTCCTACTGTGAATAAATATATATTACAGTAACTCTTGCTTAATGGCAACCAAAGCCATCAAGAACAACACAAAGTATGCTAATGAGCACCAAGTCAAATGGCACACCTCCCCCCTTGTGAGATGGGGGAAGAGGGTGAGGTTTTGGGGGTAAAACCTTTTCGGAGCGTGCAACTTTTCAATAAAAAAAAATGATGCAAAGTAAAAAACACAAAAAGTAAAAAAATAATAATACATACTTTCTAGAACCGCAGTTGCAGGGAATTTTTTTCTCCTCCAAAGGGAACTTGTAATTGTAAGTAATTTCTTCACCAGAAGCTATATGCCGTTTTGCATAAATAAAAATCTTTTTTTGTCCTTCAACACTAATAACCTTGGTGTAGCAATTAGGCTGAAAAGCATATAAATTGAACATGAGGACAAAGAAATCATGTTTCTATTTGATAAAAAAATTCATATTAATATTTTATATAGTTACCTCACAAGAATGGTTTATAAATCTAGCAATTCCACCACGCTTCGTAGCATCAACCTACATGTATTTCGAAGAGAAATTATTCCACAAAGTGTACTGACCCACCAGCCCATTACAATAACATCAAATAATAGAAGAGAATATTACATATACAATATGAAAATCATCTCTGCTAAAAATAAACAAAGAAGGGAAGTTAAAATTTCTATACATAATTAGAAAATTACTTTAATGTAAAAAATAGAATTTAAGCAGGTTCAGGGCCAACAATTTTGATAATTTGATCCCTAGATGTCTCCATTGGAACCACCAAGAGGTGCCAACCAGTTGAGCTAGAAGGCTCTTGGCCAAAGCCAACAATTAAAAAGCTTAGACATAAACTGGCTAATTACAGATACCACATGATATATGAAGTACCCAAAAGATGGAGATAAATATTAGCGCAGAGCTTGCCAAATCTCAACACAATCATTGTTGCTATACTAACCACATAACCATCATCAAGTCTAAAAAGATAACTGCTGCCAATCCCCATCTTCTCATAATGACGTTCGCGTATATCAGATATCTGAAAAATCCAGAAAGCCGAGTTAACCATTGACTAATTTAAGAATTATTTAAGCTCTTCTGAAAAAAAAAAAAAAGAAAAAAAAAAAGGTAACTGAAAACATTGAGTCAACTATACCCTGGGACGAATTAGTTCTCCAACATATTCAATGACAAAGTCATCTGCCTCAATTGGCTCCAGGGCAACAAGACCCCAATCATGTATCTTGCTCCGCTGGAAACGTAGGCACTTCTTCCTTGCCTGGCAAGTAACAATAGACATGTTACAATGATCAAAGTCAGCAAAATAAATTTCCAAGACAATTAATTCTTCACCTTTAATTGAGTGGCTTTCAAAAGGTCAGCACCCTCCGCAGCAGCGAGAAGATTGCGTAGCTTCACCCTGTTTGTTCTTGCTGATAGACCCTTACCATTTGACCACTGAGAAGCATTTACCTCAGTACCACAATACATTGTATGAACATACCGAACTCCCCTCACACGAGCTCTTTCAGCAGGGCTAGCACTTAGTGACCATCTATGCCATTCCCAGCCGTTAATTGATGACCGAGCACAACCATCAGATCTAGGGCAGGGATTTAAGGTCCTGGATTTACTGGACTTGGTCTTTTGTACACCAACCTGTCCACATGCTGCTTGTTTGGCAGCACTATTAGCTACTTTTGAAACCTTAGCCGGACGTGACAGTATCACACTATCCATTATATGCTTTCTTTTTAACTTTGACACTTTCGTTGCTGTAAACACAAACAGGCAATCCATAAAATGTCCTAAAAGCATTCTAAATATAATAATAAATAGCACAAATGTCCATAAAATACAAGTCAGGTGAGATAAAATTGACTAGAATTAAAAAATAAAAAAAAATAATAATTTAAAAAAAAAAAAAAAAAAAAAACAACAACAACAACATTAACATTTTAGCACATTTATTTTTTAAGCAATTACCAGTAAACTCTCCCTGCATTGCAACATCATGGCCATTGCTATCAACAACCTTCTCAACATCATTAAGATTCTTAGGTAAGTTCAAAACTCTATTCCTGCCAGGTTTGACAGCATCTTTTGGAACCTTAGGTTTAACAGCATCTTTTGGAACCTTAGGTTTAACAGCATCCTTTGGAACTTTAGGTTTAATAGCATCCTTTGGAACCTTAGGTTCAGCAGCATCCTTTGGAACCTTAGGCTTAACAGCATCCTTTGGAACTTTAGGTTTAACAACATCTTTTGTAACCTTAGGTTTAACAGAATCCTTTGCAACCTTAAGTCTAACATCTTTTGCAAGCTCATCGTCTGAAGAAATAATCAATAGTGCTAATATTAGAAGGATATAATCTTCAAAAACTTTAGACTACCAAAACAAATAATAAATAAAGTGACATACTTTGAACTGTATGAGCAACTTTCATTCGTTTTTGACCACTTGCATTTTTGGCTGATGACTGGTCACCAGGCAAACAACTCTTAATAATGTCTCGGGGAGGCCTAGCTTTAACAAATGATTCAGCCCGGCTTTTATTTGATTTTGACCCCAGTATTTTAGTCCTCACAGCAGTAGTTTCAACTTCTGCAGTCTCAGACAGTTTACACGCAACATGTTTCCTAGACTTTTCTGCAGATTGACTCCTTACTCCAGCATCAACCGGAATCAAACACTGAGGGGTAGGTCCCAACTTTTTCCGTGACAATTTTTTCTTGCGGTAATACATATATTTACCAATCACCTGGGACTCTTTTGAAGAGCCAAGATCATGAATGTGCTTGCTCAGTGAAGTCAGAGAATTGCCAGAATGTTCTTCACTTGCATCAAATTCTCCTTCCTGAAACAAGTATAAACATCAATTCAAAGTTCCAAAAAATTGGTTACTTCCGACAAACACACACACGGAGGGGAAAAATAATAGTCAAACCAAATTTAAATTATTGGTTTTGTAGGAGAATTTATTGAAAGTTTAGATTACAAATTTTTTACCTCAATGCTATCAGGTTGTCGGGGTTTCTTAGGAGTGAACCATGATACAAGAAATTGGTGAAGAAAAGCATCCATAAAAAAAAATTTCCATTCCCTAAGAACATCGTCATGCAACTTTTGCCGGCACATTGCCATTGCAACATATTCTCCAATCTTAGGGATACACTCATCTGACCTTGAGGGTCGAAACTTAGAAATATGCAATGGAAAAATAGTTTTAGGATTGTCTTCAAATCCAGGAGGCAGTGGCTCATTAATTTCTTCATTTTCGCCCATATCATCATTTGTGCAGATATTCTTAAACGCATTTGCCAACAAATTAGACACACCATTTTCAGATAGAGACTGACTAATGGGTTTTGCTGCTTGTGACGGGTAATCATCAGATGTTTTGTTTGCACCAGTCCTTAATTCATCCTGTGTCAGAAGAACCATCAATACTATGAGGGCACAGAATGAGAGAATCAACAGTGTGTGTGTTTGTACCACTACCTAAAATTGTAACTGGGGGAGTGGGTTCAAATGATAAAAGGAAAAACAAGATTTCTAAGTTACCTCATTCGATTTTTCATCATCTATAGAGTTAAAGAATTTCCTCACTTCCACCTCAACAAAACTTTCAAGATACTCCTCCAAAGATGCCATCGCAGAAAAATGAAGTTGCTTTTCTACACATTCTAAAATACATGTCATGTCTGCATATCTATGATCGGTGGATGACAAGCTTTTCTCTGCAGATGGATATACTCCAGGGGCCGATGAAGACATGATAGATGATGACTGGGCATGATCATCTGTAACCATTGCCATTGGTTCAAAACCAGGAGGGCAATCAACAACACACACAGATTCTTTTTGCCTAGACTGTAAAACCAATAAAAAAAATTGTGATACATACAACAAAAGCAGAGAAAAAAAAAGAAAAGGAACCTCAAGTTTGCTAACAACTTACATCATCAGGTAGTGTTTCAGGCTTTTGGTCACAGTTCCTAAATTCACCAGCAGGTATCTCAAATTTTGGATGACCAGACCAAAGTTTTCTCTTTCTCCAGGCAGACGCATATTCTGCTACAGTATCATAAAAGACAGCATTCCACATCACTTGCATGCAATAATCAAAAAGCATTCGACAAACAACTGCATTAGATCCCCAAAAGTTTTCAATGCTTCCAACAGATTTAGTGACTGCAGGAGACTGTGTTGAGATTTTATTTATACAAGCGTGATCAACTACAGAGATGGAGGATGCAACCTCACATGCAGGAGCAGCACAATCCTTCCTTTCCCCTGCAATTTTAGACTGTCAAAGGAAAACATATTAATTTATCAGGCAAGGCATATATTGCACAATCAGTATTTTCTTCAGCAATCAGATGCATTACCTTTGTTCCATTTAAAGAGCTATTTTGGGCAGCATGATTTACTGATTCAAGTTTAAGATGTTCTTTATCTTTCTTTGTAGTAACAAAGTCTCCAATAACGTTTCCAATGATTTCATCCAGCACAGCTCTACGAGCTGCTTTCATAATGCTGGAGTGCAGTTGGGAAGAAACTCCTTCAGAAATTTCAGAAATAAAGCTTAGCAAACAGCCAGTCTCTTTGCTTTTGGCAACAGATGTGGAGACAGTTTCAGGTCCATCTCTTTTCCACGCATTCATAATAGATAGCAAAGTAAAGGGTCCATATTTATTTTCAATATGATATATCTGCAGAATGAAAACACCAGAGTACCACAGTGAGAAGCAATAATGATAACTTGTAACACAAAACAGATAGCAAAATATAAGTCCAAGCAATAAAAATTGTCACCCAATAACTCACTACAAAATATTATCCTGAAAAATCCCCTGCCCTCCACCCCCTTCCCTGCTCTCTCTTTTTCAGTAGAACTTTTTTACTGATTAAGCTGAGCAGGGGAAAAAAATAGCCCCTCTTTTAGTATAACTATATTATTATTTATGCTGAGCACAAACTTTTTGTTAAAAGGAAAGGATGTTTGTTGCCCAAATTGGGCAGGAATGTCTGATATTTGCTCTTTACCCCAATAGTATGGGCAATCACAGAGCAATCTTCTATAACAAAATTTCCCCCTTCTTTTACTTTTTCCATATGAATCTCCAACCTTTCAACAAGGTTGGACCTTCAAAGGCATTGCAGCGGTGCAGGACTCAAAAAGGAAATCTATCCGGCAAATGCCGAGTGATAGAGCTGTTCTTTAGAAGATAATCCATGCATTAGCAAATTGCAACAGTTTCGAAGCATTAAATTGCAATAAACCACGTCATCAACAATTGGAAGTTTTTTTACTCTCAATAACATATAACTAGAATACTGATTTCACTTTTCTAGTATTCATATACATAAACGAGCATAATTACATTGATTAACCATTCAACAGGAAATAGTACTACGTGTTAAAAAAAACCCAACGGCCTCTGCGCTGAACTCATTCCACTTCTATCATAATACCGTGATTTCATAGTTTACCATTAATACATCCTGGAGATAGCCGTAGCTATGCCAAGCATGTAGTTCTGAAAGAGAATTTGGCCCGTGTTTCCTCCCCTGGTCATCCTCATACAACCAACAAGATTCCTCTCCTGACTGGAGGTAAAAGATAAATATATCAGACTGACAACTTTTTAGTACATATGGTAAAACACAAATCAAAATGCCTTTCTTTGAAAACAAATCAGAATGGCTCAAACAACGAAGAAAAGGGAAAAAAAAATAATACCGGTAGTTGACATGAAGTAATAGAATTAACTGCATCAAGGTTTAACATTGGCTGATTCAAGCCATAACTGCTGTTGACAGGTAATTGGAAAATTGGCTGTGAACCTGAATAAGAGCTTGGGCAAGAGTTGCCAACACTTAGATATGCAAAACCAGTGGCAACATGATCGGGAAACTGCCTGAAGTACTTCAATGGTACAGGATTTATTAATGCCCCATTTACCACAGGATACACAGGAAGCTCATCGGGCAGGAAACCAGTAGACAAACCCTCGTACAACTGTTCCTGAATATAAGGACCACACATTTGTCCTTGTTCATTAATATACATCCAGCCACTCGCAAAAGCAGGCGGGGGTACATACACAGCATAATTCTTATCCGGGTATGAAGTCCCACCGGTATTACAGGACTGTGGAACATCACTGCCATTGCCGTTCAACTGGCAGCTCATCTCCATCGCAGAACTCGAAACATATTTTTCATCAAAATTGCAGCAAGACGAAGAAACATTAACGAGATCCGCACACCTGAAGAACCTTAGTCAGAATGATAAAAACAATAATAATAAATGGAACAAACGAAAACAGACGCATAAGGGAATTCATATAATACCATTGAGAAGAGCACCCTTCCTCAGTAGACTGCGCGGATGAGGAAGTATCAACATAATTGCCTATACATACATGTGAGTCTTGATCTTGGCACACGAAATCCGAAACCTTTCGCCTTTTTCTGGAGACAAAAGACGGGACTTGTTCCCGAATAAGGCCTGTAGAGGACACCATGCGCCCTAGAAATACCCTGCAACAAGGGAGAGAGAGCATATAAATTGATCGACTCAAGAAGTAGAAAACCAATATGCAAAAGTTATGCGAGATATAACTACTCTCAAAGTAACAATGGATCATCATCAAGGCCATGATCTTCTCGAAAAGAAACTGTTAATTTTGGAATATATATATATATATATATATTGGCACATATGTGATCAACGAGACGATGGACGAGCTGAGAGGATGCGTTACAAAGCTAATTCTGATAATAATCTGATTCTGTTGTTAAAGGTCGAACACTGATGATCTTGATTATAGAATTTAAGGAACAATTGAAGAATATGGATCTCTTAAATCCATTAATCGTTGAGTTCGATTAACGAGAAGACAATAAAAAGAGAAGGTCAATTAGGGTTAGGGTTAGGGTTAGAATTTGGAACAGTGTAATACCTGTTGTGGTAGACGAGTGGATGAAACGACGTCGGTTGGTTTCTTCTCCTTCTACTTCGCCGGTCCTCCTCTAGCCCTCGCCCCCCTTCTCTCTTTTTTCTATATCTCTCGTGAGCAGTAATAAGTCAATAAGGATCGCCCGATTCACGAAAGCCTTTTGTGCTCCTCGTCGTCGTCGTCGTTGTTGTTGTTGTTGTTTTTTTTTTTTTTTCAAATTAATTAATTAATTAATTTTATATTCTATAGGTACAATGAGAGATGGACTTGTGTCTTGAAAAAGTTCATGAGATGTCAACAGTTTTTATATTTTTAATAACATGCATGTAATATTTCATTACAATAAGATGCTATTTGATCCATAAACTAATTTTTTATATATAATTTTAAATCAAAAAACTTAAAATTTAATATTTGATTAATAACATAATTATTGATATTTTATAAATTTTGCAAGTATAAAAGATATTATAAGAAAATGTAATCCTAGTGTATTTCTCAAAATTTATATTCAATAAAAAAAATTTAAGTAAAATTGTAGTCATTGCTTAGGCGTGTCAATGTCCGACCCAATCTGCGAACTCGACACAGGTTTTTGCGGGTTAGGATTGGACATTAATGGGTTTGAGTCATAAACGGGTCGACCCGAAAGCGACACAATAAGAAACGTGTCATAAGCGGGTTAACCAGCGTAACCCGCAATAAACACGTTTGACATGTCAATCTATCTGTGTCAACCTGAAATGACTCACTTAACATAACCCGTTTAACTCATATAACAAATAAATATTCATTTTATTTTAGATCTAACAAATACCTTTTATATCCAACATATATTTTAAATTTAAAAAGAAAAAGAAAAGTGAGTAATTACAAAACTTTACAAGGAATATAATTGGAAATTGAAACTTTACAAACCTTAGATCTTTAAACCCTATCAACTCTAAATCTCTAAACCTTCTTATAAATATCTAATTTTATTTGTTTATTTTAGCCGTACTATTCACTCTACTATCTTATAGTCTCACGCCCAATTCTCAAACTCAAAGTCTCAAACCGGTTATTGCTCTCTCTCTCTCTCTCTCTCTAATGTGTTTAGTGAGTTTTAGAATTTTTTTTTTTTAAAAAAAAGTTTTCTTGGTGTTTCAAAATTCTTCAGTAATTTTTTTTGCATAATGTTTTTGTTCTATATACTTTGAACCCATGTGTTGTTATTAATATATGAGATATATTAATTGTTGATTAAGGCCATAGTTGTAGCTTTTATCTTGTGCCGTGTGTTTTTTTTTGTGTTTGTACTAATGTTGGACACCATCTGCATATCTTGCAAGTGGGTTTATTGAGATAGTTTATAAACTAGAATTTATGGATGATAATCGTAGTCATAGTTGGGATTAGCCTACTGTTTGCTCCAATTCTTTCAATATTGATACTTAGCATTTGGCGAGTTCTAAGGATATCATATTTTTGTTAAACTATGTTATTTTGAATTTGGGTTGAAGTGTATGCACTTACTTTGGAGTGTAAAGAACTTATTTCTAGATGAGTGTTATATTTTTGCTGAACTATATTATTTTGAATGTGGGTTGAAGACTTGAAGTGTATGCACTGTTTTTGGGATGTAAAAAAAATTATTTCTAGATGGATGTTATATTTAATATTATGCAGGTTGAAATGAGTTGTGTTACATTTGTGTCAACCCAACACGACTCGTTTATTAAGCAGGTCAAATGGGTTGGATTAGGTTAACCTATCTTATTAACAGTTCAGGTTAGAGTTGAAGGATCATGATACAATTATTAAATGGGTAAGGTTAGGGTTGAGCCATTTAGTCGAATACCTCTACCTCGACACGACACAAATCCGACACGCTAACCCAAATTGACACCCCTACATTACTATAACCAAGTTTGTAATCCAAACTTTTTTTTTTTCTATAATTAGTTAAGGATAAAAAAGCCATCTATTTCATGCAAACAACTTGTCTTGATTGCATAATATTAAGTGACATTTGTGCTTAAGAAACAAATTAGATATTTTTTATTAAAAAAAAAACTGATAATAGGTGACATTAGCCCAAACTCGAAAGGTAGTTTGTGTATTTTAAATGTTTTTAAAGTGGAATTAAAATAAGAATAAAGTTTGGTTACAAATTTGGTTGTAACCGATCACTATAACTCCCATTAAAAAATTTAACATAATTACATATTTTGAAAATTTAATAGTTATATTGCATTCTTTATATTCTTAATACGTATATCAAATTTTGTGTCAATCAGACATTATTTAACATTTGATTCATAAACTTATTTTTATACATAATTTTATACTACAAAAATTTGAAATTTAAACATTTAATTGATAATATAACTATTAATCTTTGATTTTCTAGAAATTTTGCAAGCATGACAGATATAAGAATTAAATGTTAGCCAATGGTGAATTTATTAAAATTCACATCCAATTAAAAGATATTGAATGGAGTTATAGCAGTTGACTTACTATAACCAAGTTTATAGTCAACTTTGTTTTTAAGCCAAATCACACATTTTTTTAAACACCTACATGAAACATCAATACCTAGGTGACCTCCTCTTTAGTTTAGGAATAGATTCCTTGCATTTAGCACAAATAAATGAGCACGTATTTACTAAGAAAGTCTCTTCTTCTCTTTTTGGGTTAAATTACTAATGGTAAATTGGAATTCCCACTACAATCGAAAAGTTATGAAAAACATAAAATTTAACTAATAAATGAGAATATTAAAAAATGATTTGAAAATAAAACAAAATTACTAGGTTTTTCTTAATCTTAAGTATAACAATTGCATGACAATTGCATGGTATATTTATAGATAAAGTTTAGAGAAAATAAAATTAGATTTAAAATTAACAATTGCATGGTATATTTAAAGATAAAGTTTAGAGAAAATTAAATTAAATTTAAAATTAGATTTTAATTGTAGGTTAATTTTGTGCAATGTGTATCATTTTTTTTTTTCTTTCAATTTTGGTGCCAAAGGTGGATCCACACAATAAATATCCAGGTCTAATTTGATCTTCTTAATTTTACTGCCAAAAAACCGTATTTACAATATTGGCGCTAAAGTCAAGGGAACTAGAATAGTAGAATGTAAACCGAGTAATTTACTTCAGAATTCCCTGGCTCTCTTGCAGTCTTGCCTCTTCCAAATGCCAAACGTCTCTCTCAAACACTAATGGCCTGTTTGGAAGTTTAGAGAGGGAGGAGAGTAGAGGGGAGTAGAGGGGAGAAGAGTAGTGGGGAGGAGAGTAGAGGGGAATGATTCCCTTTCACCTTGTTTGGATGTTTTTAAAATTACTAAGGGGGAAGGGAGTAATTAGCCCTTCCCCTTGTTTGGATGTTTTAAAAATTAGGATGGAGAGGAGAGGAAATGATTGAAATTGACAAATTTACCCCTATTTGAAAATAGACTTGCAACATTGGTCTATGATTAATTTATTCTAAGATTTTTTTCAATCTTAGAATATGTTAGTGAATTTTTTTCATTACAATTTCAAAATGTTAAGAACCCTAAAAATTATTCACGCTAAATATAAAAATCAACAAATTTCCTCTGAATCAATAGTACCAAGGATTTAACAATAAGTATACATGGCCAATTAGTGTAAGTAAAAGAATAGAGTCTATGAATGCAATATTACATAATAAAATGAAACCATGTTCATCTAGACAAAGCAAAATTAGAGGTAATTAAACAAAATCAAATTGAAGAATACAAATAACCCATAACACAATTTTTGTAAAGCTTAAAGAGAGTACCTAGGAAAGAAGGGGAAGACCCAGAAAGGAAGAGAGAATCAAGAGGCTCAGAAGCATAAGAACCCTTTTGATTCTGAAACAAAACACTCAAATTGGAACCACTATTACCACCAGTACCACTGCTATAGACTCTGCCACCAGCCATAGTATTTTAATAAGACCTGATCAGTTTTTTCTTTTTGTTTTTTGTTATTTTGTTATTGTTTTTTGTGTGTTAATCAAGCAGCCATGACAGCTAGATTACGCTGATCCACCGGTGCTGGTTTTGTGTGAGAATCTATGGTTTGTGGTGGAAGAAGCTGGTGATGATGATCTCGATGATGTGAGAAGTATTGGAACAACGGCTACTGAAGAAGAACACAAAAAAAAAAATAAAAAAAAAATAAAAAAATTTCCTCTATTTTCTCAGCAACGAAACAGAGGCCAAGTAATGAGAAATGGCACGTAAACACAAAAACTTCCAATTTGGTTTTGTGAGTGGCATTACCGGAGGAAGTTGCAATTGTCAATTGATAAACACAGGTCGTCATTTTTTTTTCCTAGTATTTCTTTGTAAACGTATAGTTCAAAAGTCAACAACCAATTTAGAAAGTTCTGTGCCATGATCAACACAACAAGAAGTCAACAACACGTGCTGACTCCATGTTGGGCTTCAAATTTGTAGGCTCTGATGCCGTGGCTTTTTCCCTAGCTAGTGAGATTCAATTTTTTTTTTCATTCACCTTAATTTTCTCAGAAAACAAACAAAGATTATTTATATAATATTTTGTAATTTTGTTAATTTAGAAAGGATAAATTAGAGAATTCATTTGTTTAATAATTTATCTACTCTACTCTCCCTCCAAATCTCTCCAATTTGGGGGAATTAAAAATGAGGGGTTAGAGATAGTTGAAACCTCTCCAAATCCCTCCAAACCCCTCTCCCTCCTTCCTTAAAAAACTTCCAAACAAGGTAATTGAATTACTCTCCCTCCCTCTACTCTACTCCCCCTCCTTTTTTTAACATCCAAACAGGCCATAAATTTTACTTCCAAAGACATTACGAATGACTTGACTAACTATCCTTTGGCAAAATTCAGAATAAAAGAGAGATACATCCTCTAACAACCTTTGGAGGTCCATCATGTAAGTGTAAGTGTATTACATCCTCAAACAACCCTTGGAGGTCTACCTTGTAAGTGTAACCCCTCTCTCTTCTTCTTCTTCTTTTTTTTTTTTTTTTTTTTTTTTTTTTTGGGTTAAGTTCTCTCATCTTTTCATTACCCTTATTAGCCATACATATTCAAAGGAGTGTTATGAACCGTCGTACAATTACAAACTTAGAGGCTTTTATTTTATTTTATAAATTTATTTATTTTTTTGCTATAAAAATTATAGGCACCGAACAAAGATTGGAGATTCAAAAGCATGAATGGATCTTCTCTCTCTCTCTCACATTTTCCCATTTAGTTTTTGATTGCCCTATTCGCAATAGTGATGGGTTTGTATCAATTAATGATCTTTGCAATTTTAATGGTTTAGTTTTACTTATTTTGAGTTAATTTATTTTTTGTGCGTGGGATTTGGTACTGAATTGGTAAAATGGTGGTGGGCAATTCAAATTATTGGTGTCATAGTATTGGAGCTACTAGAAATACTAGACACTAATGGCCTATTTGGAAGTAAAAAAAATGAGGGGAGTAGAGTAAAGGAGGGAAAGTAATTCAATTAACTTGTTTGGAAATTTTTTAAGGAATGAGAGAGAGGGGTTTCAACTATCTCTAACCCCTCATTTTTAATTTCCCCAAATTGGAGAGATTTGAAGGGAGAGTAGAGTAGATAAATTATTGACTAAATGAATTCCCCAATTTACCCTTTCTAAATTAACAAAATTACAAAATGATTATAAATAATTTTTGTTTGTTTCTTGAGAAAATTTAACACTACAAATGACAAATCTTTCTGTGCTTTCCTACAAACCAAACACAATTTCTGCAAAAACAACCCAAACACACACTGTACCTGACAACAACATAAAAGAAAAAACCCAGTAAAGCTTTAAACTTTAAAAAGAAAACCCAGATATAAATTCAACAAAAAATAAGTACCCAAAGCTTCCAATTGGTGCTTCTTGCTACTAGAACTAGGCGGTCTGCCCCTAGTTTTCTTGAATGAAGTTGGTAAGTCGGTGATGTTGCTACTGCTGTTGTCGTCGTACCTGTGGCGTTTGTTGCGGCGGAGATGGGCTTGTAAACAGCGTTGCCATCAGAACTAAAACCCAAGCGCATGTTCTGAACTAGTGGCTGTGCCGGCGGCGACGACGACTGTTGCTGTTGTTTCTGCTGTTGTTGAAGTGCTCCAACGTTAAATGGGCTTGTTCCTCTTTTATGTTAAACCTCCTGTGGAACTCATGGTTTTGTTTGGGTTTCGAATTTTTGAATTTTGTTTGGGTTTTGAATTTTTGAATTTATTTTTATTTTTATTATAATTTTTTTTTAGGTAATAAAAATTATTTTATAATAGTTAATAGTAGTTTTATACTTTTATTAGTGGTATTTAATGGAATGAGAATATTTGATTAAATAATTATTTAATCTAACAAATTAATTATAGACCAATGTTGCAAGTCCATTTTCAAACAGGGGTAAATTTGTCTATTTAAATCATTTCCTCTCATTTTCATCATAATTTTTAAAACATCCAAACAAGAGGTATGACTGATTACTCCCTTCTCTCTTACTAATTTTAAAAACATCCAAACAAGGTAGAAGATAATTATTTCCCTCTACTCTCCTCCCCTCTCCTCCCTCTCTAAACTTCCAAACAGGCCATAACTGAGTTATTGGAGTGTTAGAAGCATATATATGGGCAAAATTTGCTCTGCAGCACAATTTTAGAAAAATATTAGGGGAATAGCACACAAACAAAGTTATTTAGTTATGTAGCACACTTTTGGAATTAGAATTTGTCACCCAAACACGAGTTCCAAAAAATGTGCTACGTAACTAAATAACTTTGATTGTTTGCTATTCTCCTTCTTCTTCTTTTTTTTTTTTTTTTTTTTTTTTTTTAAACTTGCTATTTGGTAAATTTTGCCTAATATGTGTGTTTTGTAATTTTAGAGAAGCTAGTGGTGTTGTGTACCTCCTAAGGATGATACAGACATTTTCTTTTAACCTCGTGACCCCAATGCTTTGAAGGTGAAATTTTCGTATCTATGTAGGGTTACTTTGATTTGTTTGTTGTTTATAAGTGAAGTTATACATTAATCACCTATTACTTAGAAAATGTTATTAGTTTTTTCATTTTATTCATAAATATCCTAACAAGCATGTTTTACAGAAGATGACTTCAGAACATTCTCTAGAGTCACTTTAGAGGAGTGATAAAGAAGGGGTAGTAGCTAATATGCTAAGAATTATTTCTTTGCTAGATTCTTACTTGGGGTATCCTCCTTAATAACTAGATATATACAGATGGAAAAACAACAGATTTCTAGGAATAGAAACCTCAAAGATCCTACAAGAAGAAACTTAGGCAAGAAAAGGGGCAAGGATATAATATAAAAGTTGCACAAGATATAGCCCTTGGCTTGTGAAGAGTACTTAAGAAGTAATTCCTGCAATATACTAAGATAAAGTACTACTTTTGTTCCTGTCATTTAATTTGGGTCTCCTTTTATTTTCAATCGGGATCAATCTAGCTATAGAAAATTGCCAAATGCTCACTTCTGTTAATTGATTCCCATCAGGCATGCTAAAGCTGAATTTCTCGGATTTAAAGTTGGCATGAGTTAAGAACTTAAGAAGAATAAAAAGCATGTCAATGTGAGTACCAATAGAAGAACATATAGGGTTGCACAAAGTACTGTGATTTAAGTCTTTGATACCAAAGGAGAACATGATACTAAATACCCGTTTGGATGCAGCTGATAAGCTGCGCGTCTGTGTCTGCGTTTTCTTTTTCTTTTTCTTTTTTTCTTTTTTTTTGAGAAGTGCGTTTCAGCTTTTCCAGTGGGTTCTGTGCACTGTTCACGGGATTCACAAACCTCTTTTTTCAACAAAACTTTCATTAAAAATGGGTCTCACAGCACTATTTACACATTTAAAAATTATTTTGCTACAATATTTTCAGTTTTCAACAAAATAAACGATATCTAAACACATCATAAGTAATCTATGTTAACCGAATAGTGCGCTAAAAGTAAAGGAAAAAGGTTTCTTTCCAAATTAGTTTTTTTTTTTTTTAATAAATTTAAATCTTTCATATTAAAGACACGTTGTAATTTAAGTGATTATGTTGAGGAGTGAAAATCCCCATATTGAAGTTGATGAGGAAGACATAGAGGCAAGTGTGTAAGAAGACGAAGATGTTAATATTTTTTTTTAGGAAATAGTAATACTTATTAGAACACACGAACGCATCCAGTGAATATTTTCTTTTTATTTTCTACTTATTGTTGTATAGAAACATAAGTTAGAAACTATTTGATTACATTTTACCATGTTAAGAAAGATCCTGTTAGAAACTTATTTGCTTACATAAGTTAGAAAGATCCTATCTTTGGTGCCTCAGAAGGTTAATATTCATTCATTAATGTTTTTTTCTTTTAATAAAAAAATGAGTGTTCCTCATGTCCAGAAGTTCTATATGTTTTTCCCTAAAACTATAAACCTGTGCACACACGGCACATATGAAGAATACTTAACAAATAACAAACGAGGAATAAACAACTATATACACCAATGAATTATACATCAATGATCTGTGCATGTACCTTTCATTTGTTTTCTTTGAGTACACATTGAGTATACTATTGGTTGTTTTATTAGACTTGATGTATAAACTTGACCTCTATGGTGAAAATGGTCTTGGCAAATTTAGGGATGCATATGAACACATCCTTTTAGTTATCAAATTTGCTTAGACCATACGAGTTTCTAAGTTTCATTTTTTCTTTGGCTGAGAATATGAGTTTTTTTCAAAGTAATATCGTACATTAAAAAGTTTAATAATTCCTTTTCTTTTCCTCCAAAAGAAAATCATGCTTAATGTAGTTGATATGTTATAAGTTATAACCAACATCATATTAACACAAATACAAGCTTTCTAAGCCTTTGCTATTTCGGCTAATGAATTATTAACATTCTATTGTAAGTTCAAGCAGTTGGCTATCTACTTAAGTTGGTTTCAATTTTATTTTATTTTTTTAGAGTTTTAGCTAATAACAACCTTATATGTTGCATCCCTTAATGATCATGTGAAGTAAATAACCATTTGAATTTTCTCAACAATCATAGGAATATTACAGGTTAAATAGAATTAGATTGTTAGGAGCTTAATTCATATTACTTCCTTTTTTTATGTGATTATTACTTTTTTTCAATAGAGGGCTCTATTGAAAAGTAAAACATCGTGATTGTGTAGTGGACATTGGGAATGGGTGGCAAGAGGGCAACGTGCTAATTGTGATTTAATGTTGAATATTAGATTTGATATACCATGTTGAATATGCTATAATAGATATGATAGTCTAGCGACCTACGTCTACAGAGAAAACTCTTAAGAGCTACATCTTTATTATATGAGAGTGTAGTACAAATCATGTGTTACAATGAACTCTAACATGAATATATATATATATATATATATATATATAGTAGACTAAACCCTAGATTAATAGACTTCTAGTACAAGTAAGAGACTTGACTTGCATATGAAGTAGAATTAGGCTTGGGCTTATGCGAATGGGTTAATATATTTCTAACACCCCCTCTCAAACTTAAGGTGAAAACTTGATGCAACCTTGAGGTTAGATAAGTTTGAGAAGATCCATTGAATGAAGTTTGACTTTGTGATGGTGGTTTGTGAAAGACGGTGGTATTGCAATGTTGATGCGACTTTTAATGATGGCATGACAATACCGGAGAGTTTTGATGCTCTTAAACACACCATAAGGATAGAAAATCAAGACCACAATAATGTGGCTTTGATACCATGTTGAATATGCTAGAATAAATACGAAATTAGAAAACATAAAGTAGAGAACATGAGAGTTATGTAATTCAGCCCAACGGTGTTACAAGTAGGAGACTTGAGTTGCACACAAAGTAGAATTAGAGACTAATGCTAATGAGCTAATATATCTCTAACATTTAACATTTTTGTTTTTACCATTAATAGATATAATAAGTTGTGGAAACGTTAATATGTCTGCATGACTTAGAGTAACTCATAGAAGCACACTTTAATATACTACAAAACTGTTACTCCAAAATTGTTTGGATCCTCGAAAGAAACGTATTTCCTAGGATCCATTATAATTATTTAAATTAATAAGTCATGAATTATGAATTTATTGTTAAATACAGGGAGCATTAGAGCATTTAATTACAGAGTCAATAAGCATCAGTATCCTGTTTCTAAAAAATATCTCATTTTACCATCTTAAAAGCTACTTTATTTATTATACCATACCATTTTATAATGCACCCAACATCCCAACTTTTATTTTACCATACAACACATTAAAATAATATAAATAATAATATAAAAATATATCTCACTTCTCACTTCTCTCTCTAATCTCTGTTTCTTTTACTCTCTCTCAACCACCCACCACCACAGCTGAGCTTCCTAGTCACACCACCCACCATTAAAAGCACCACAAAGAGCTAACATTTGGTTATCTTGCCCAAGAAAGCAAAGAATGAGAAACCAAGAACAAAAAGCATGCACTCGATAACCTCACCACGACCCACAACAACCCATCTATAAACCACAACTCAGCAAACCCAACCCAGCAAAACCCACTGCTCCTTCAAACTCAAACCCATTGCAATCCACCGATCAACAACCCATAACCACCAATCCCAAAACCCAATTAACCCGAAACCCAGCTAAACCCACGAATAACCCATAACCAAACCATCAACCACTAATCAACCCAGAACAACTCAATCCCGAAACCCATCACAGGACCAACCACCAGGCCATGCTGCGCCACGCCACTAGACCCACGCCACCACTAAACCACGCCGCCACCAGACACATGCCAAAAAAAAAACCACTACCGTGAGAGAGAGATGTGAGAGAGAGAGAAAGAGGCTTGGAATGGAGAGAGAGAGAGAGAGAGAGAGAGAGAGAGATGAGAGATTGATGAAGAGAGAGAGAGAGGAAAATATTTAAAGGTATGGAATAAAAAATATTATATCGGTTTAGAACGTTGCTATAGTACCATGTGGTACTGTAGCACAATTGTAAATTTTTTTAGAATTGCAAGTCTGAGTAACACGAGTTTTAAGGGGTTTGATGCTAAATTTTAGCATATTCGGAGTTTTACAACTCCAGATACTGATGCTCTAAGGTACAAAATTTTTACCCCAAAACTACTTGGGCACTTTAACAAGAAGAAGTAATAGTCAATCCATTTACTTCAAGAAGAAGCAAGGATGGGTGCTGAACAAGATTTAAATTTTAGGTATTTTGAGAGTCCACCTATGGATGTTTTTAATGTTTTTAAGCAAGATCTTAATGGCTTGTAGTTTAACAGGCTTTGTCTTGAACTTGTTGTAATTTCCTAGTTTTAATGAATCGTCTATTTCAACCCAAAAAAAAAAAAAATCCATTTACTCCAAAAACAAAATGCATTGACCCATACCACACGTGTTACCATCCCATCAGTTTTTGTATCTTTACTCAATAAAAATAGAAAAAATAAAAGATCACTTGGACTACCCGGTCTCCCATAAAAATTTAAAAAAAAAATTATATCCTCCTCATTTCATTTTTATTTCTCCAATTTAATAAAAATTCCTTCTAAAAAAAACTTAATAAAAATTATATTATGCTTTTTTTTATAAGTATTTTCTTTATTATTTGTTCTATTGAATTGCAAAAAATACTTTTTAAAAAGTAATCATTTAAGCTATACAAACAATAATACTAATGTGATTCAAGCACTAACAAAACCTAAGATACTAATTCTAAATGTAGATTTCAAATATTTTTTAAAATCCTAATTAATAAACAAACAACTTAATAACTTCAATTTATTTTTAAAAAGATTTTTGTCAACTTTAGTGTTTCATACTATCAAATTTATTATAAAACATTCATAATAATGTGATTATTTTTTGCATGTATAGTAACAATAATTTAGAATTTATAAAATTCAAATAAGTATTGACAAAATTCTTCAAATTTTTTCTTCCTTTTTGATCAATATTGTTTAATATTTTCATGCGTATGCATAGGTTATAAGCTAGAATTTTATGCCCAAAGAATACTCCAACTCCGAAGAATGCATGAACATCCTTATTATGCATGAAAATGCATTATCATGTTAAATTGTTAAGATGAAATCATAAATATGAGTCATATGTGATGCATCCGATCATTTCCATGGGTATTTCTCAAGAAAATAATTTTTACATTCATTTTAACTCATTTACCTAAACTCGCTGCCTTTTTGACCTTTTTGGTTAAACATCATTATTTTATGTGAGTTATTTTTAATTTCATGCTTATAAAATACGTGATTCTAATATACATGACATATGGATGATGTCTAAGAATGAAAAATGTTTTTATTTTTTTATTTATATCCTCTCATTATTCTCATTATTTTATATAAAGCAAGCTAAAATTATTAGGGAGTAGGGACAAATGTGTCCTGTGTTGGCAAACCAATTTCCAAAACTTAGTTGGAATGTAATTGAGTTGTTATTTTTAGTGTTTAGGATACTAGTTGAAAATGTTGTGAGAGACCGCGCCCTTGGCTCAAAATTGCTTTCAGATTGAAAATATGAGATTTTTGTCATAACCCATGTGAATGGGTGAAGTCGTTTTACTGTTGTTATCATCTCTCATAGGTAAGGGTTTTATAATAGAGTCGTCACTTATTTCAATGAAGAAAATAAGAAACTAAAATTGAAAAAGTACATCACTTTTATTGATGAATTGAAAATTGTACATCTCTTGATAATAACTAGAACATGACTTTGGTCCTAGATATGATCTAAAACAAAAGTACATAGTTTTTTTTCCCTAATTACAGTCTAGAAAAAGAAAATTACAAGGAAAAATCTAATTTACTAACCTTTGATCTAAGTTCGAAGGCTAGGTTATAGGATTGGAAAGGTGTTAGGCACCCAACCTACTTGGTGTTCGGGGGCCTTTTTCGATTCCTCAGCCACTTGTGGTCCGTTGGAGAGATGACCTTACTAAGCCCGGGTTCTGTTTGGGGAGTTGCGTCTGGAACTCAACATTGGGCCACGTGGTCCAACGGCTACCGGCATACTTTTAAGCCTACAAAACCATTAAAGCCAAAATCTAAGAATCACGATAATGGTTGAATAAATATATAATATGTGTTTGATATAATAGCTTTGATTAGTAGTTGTAATAACAATTGAAATAAAGTAGTATTTATTTAGAGGTAAAGTAATCATGTACTTAATGATGTAAATTTAAAGATATGGAAGCAAAGTCACTTATCTTTGTTAGGTTTATAGCTCCAGCTGTATAGCATCAGTGAGCTGATAGGATTCCAGCAGAATGCTAGCGGTAGAGGCTAGTTAAGCTTGCCCCTCTTATCATGCATTTAAATGAGTTTAAGCCTTGGTTAATAGTTGTAATAGTAGTTGGGATAAAGTAATATGTATTTAAATGTGAAGTAATCATATACTCAATGCTGTAAATTTAAAGATAAGGAAGCAAAGTCACTTATCTTTGTATGGTTTGTAGCCCCAGCTGTACAACTTCTGTGAGCTGATAATATCCCAGCAGAATGACTCCAACGGTAGAGAGGCAGTTTGCCATGATAACTTCAAGATCGAAGGGGAAAAATGGGTGCAACTGAAGGGAGAAAGGGTATGCCCAGCTATGTGTAGGGGCTGGTTAAGCTTGCCCCTCTTATCATGCACTTAAATAAGCTTTCCCCTTAACAATGCTCTTTTAGTCGTTGTGAAGTTATGAATAGTGTTGCCTTCCATGAGAAGGGGTTTCGTATGGAGCATTTGTGCCTTCTAAGAGAAGGGTTTTAGGTAAGATGGATTTATGCCTTCTATGAGAAGGGCTTTGATATGAGATCTTGGTGCCTTCTAGGAGAAGGGCTTCAGCATTAGAAATTTATGCCTTCCATGAGAAGGGCTTTTGGTATGAGTGTTTGATATCTCTTGAGAAGTGTGGAGATAATAAAAGATATAGATGTTTTGTGGGATGCAGTATTTGTAATATGTATGATATATGGAAGTATGAGAGATATGAAGGTTAAAGATAGTAACAATATGAGATTATAACTGCTGGAGAAGTTGTAGAGGTTGCTTTCCAAGAGGAAAGATTTTGTAAGAGAAGAGTATGGAGATGTGTTTAGATATTTGGAGATAGGAGCAATAAGATAGGTGTATTTTCTGAATATGGAGAGTGAAAGAATGAGTATAAGAAGGGTAATAGTGTTGTAGTGTGTTTAGCAATGTTACTGGGATTTACTGTCGGGATTTTCTGTTGGGGGATGTATAAAGGCTTATGAAGGGCATTTATGAGCTAAGGGCTGAAGAGTTTAGTTCCTGATTTAGAAACTAAAAAACTCAGAAGCTCCGAACTTTATTAAGAGCTTAGAAAGATAATTAAAGGGAGAAAGAATAAGGAAGTTTATGAGAGAGTTGTTCTCCATTGGTATCCCCCCCCTTGAGGTGTTGATGAGGGGTTCTATTTAGCTGAGTTTAAGGGGATATTTTAGCAAAGAATATCAGCCAAAATCTGTCCCAAACAGCAATGAATCTTCAAAAAATCCATCTTAAGATTTGGCCAAAAATGGTATGTTTAGCTTTAAGGTATTCTTGCTGTTTCGGGTAAGAGCTGCTGGGGAAAGAGTAGCAAAAAAGGAAAGTATTTTAACAAGAGAAAGGTAGTTACTTTAGTTGGTTTTGGTTTTAGCCAAATGTGGAAAAATCAGTAATGCTTAGGCTGCTGGGTCAACTGTCATAGTTGTTTTGAAAAAGCTGTCCTAGCTGTCAGGAAAAGCTGTGACGACTATTATGAGACAGCTGTCACAAGACAGTTGTTTGCTTTGGGCAGAAGCAGATGAGGTCAGCTAGGTGATTTCAGACTGCTGGAAAGGACATTCAGCATTCATTTCATGGATTTGGCTGAAAAATGGTAAGATCTCTTTCAAGGGTATCTTGTTATTTTGGATATAGCAGCTAGTTGCTGGGATTTCAGCATTAAATGGCTGATGATATCACTTCTAGCCAGGTGTCAAGTGCTGAATATACTATTGGGGTTTAGCTGGAAATGTTTCCTTTTTTGGGTGTTTGTGTTTTTGGTCCAAGGTTCCATTACAACAAATTTTTAGCAAGTAATAGAAGGATTGGTTGAAAGTTAATGAAACTTTAGAGATTTACTCAAGATCTCATTGTGTTGTGACATAATCTTGGTGAGCAAGAAGGGTATTTAATGCTCTGCTTTGGCAACTGGCAGAGAAATATATGGTCTGATTATGGCAGACAGCAGCTGGGTATCAGAGATATCATGAATATTTTGTATATAGTTGGAGATTAAAGATAGCCAATCAGATTAGGCCTTGTGTTTGAGTTGGATTTTAGCTGAAAGTAGTAATAAGATTTATGTAGAATAATATAATGAAGTTTCTAAATTTGTATAGCAACAGCTGGGGATTAAATGAATAGTTATTTTCTCAGCATTTAGATGACTGGAGATATTGAGTATTTGTCATATGATGAATATTAAACTTTAGGAAAAGAGCAATGGAGAATTTTATCATTTTAAGTGCTATGTGATAAGAGATACTTACCATATGTTACCCGTTAAACACGGACTCCTCAGAGTTCAGGGAGTTGAAGAAGACACGCCAAGCAACATGTTTCTTTTATCAACTTTAAACTGCTGGAGCTATACTGAATATACCTCTTGGCCCTCCAAACCACGACTCCCAAAGTTTCCCCGAAGAGACTCATGAGCTTGGATCATAAGCCGAATATGAGATGACGTACCTTGGGTTTTGTTTTCGTTTTGTGTGAATATGAGTTTTTGTTGAAAAAGCTGCTTTCCATGAATATGAGAGAGGTAATATGGGCCGTGAACTTTGATTCATTGTGTGAGCCTGATCCATATGTTGATGTTGATGATATCATGGGTTACGATCCCAATTGATGAAAAGGAAATGTGGACCATGAATCCGCCTCTTGAAATATGAGCTTATTTTGGGCTTTAAATAGATTTACCCAAAAAATCCATAATATGTTGATATGGCATGGGTTGCCAATGAAGTAGTGCCACGTGGGGCGAAAAAAGAGTTCTTAACACCTGGTAAAACCAATCTTCTAGACTTTGGTGGTCAATGATCATATCACATCATTTAAGAGTTTATATAATCCAAGAACATATGATTGCACATATTGAAACAAGTAAGAGCATGATAAAACCCTATTCTAGGCATGCAAATAAATGATATTGAAAAAATTGAAAGTCATGGTGAATATGCTTGTGATGTGATAATTCATAATCTAAAAGCATGTGAACGTAGGCCCTTTTGTAGTGGAACTTTGGGTTAAGTAATGTGTTTGAGCTTGGTGAGAGAGTGTAACTATGTGTGTGTGTGTGTGTGTGTGTGTGTGTGTGTTTAACAGTTAGTGTGTGTGTGTTTAACAGTTAGTTTGTTTCTAAAAATTAAATTAAATAAACATGTGAACATGTTATTTAAATAATGCAAAACTAAGAACAACCTAGATCTAACATGCTAGCAAACAAATAACACGTAAAGAACTTGAAAAAAAAAACACGCTTGAATCTAAACAACTAGGGCATAATTAAAATAGGAGGTTTAGAAACCTTACCTACATGCATCATCACTCTTGAGCACTTTAGGCAATAAAACTTCTCTAGAGGGGGATTCGTGAATAGGAAGTTGGTAGCTTGAGACTAGGAGATGCAAACTATCCCTTCTAATGAATTGAGACCAAAAGGTCCAAGACACCAAAATCATCTTCCTACTATTAACTCTAGAGAATAGGGACAAAGGAAGCGAGAGAAGAAATCTCAGTTTTCTTTGAAGTGCTAAGGATTTCTGAAGTGCTTTGAACTGTTGATGAATGGAGGTATTTATATTAGATACTAGGGGGTTAAGGATAAGTCTTTAGGCAATGTGGGACTTAGGAAAATTAGAATTTGTAACAAAAAAAATGTGGGAATCAAAGTCAACTTGAGAAGGGAGCAAGTTGTAGTGAAAAAATGAAGAGATTTTACGGGATCTGGTCCAAGTGCCATTCATTTTAGGGGATCTGGTCCAAGTGTCGAATGGCACTTGGTCCAAATCCCCCTAGATTTTATCCTTTTTGGTTCTATTTGTATCCATTTTCAATTAAAATATGATTTCCTTTGAATTTTGACCTTTTTTTTTAATGATTTACTTAGTCCTGAAGGTAAGAAAATTAATTCAAAAAAAGTTTAATTAATTAATTAATTAATCAAATTTTGCCAATTATGTTGGGAATTATAAATGCTTTGTCTTCAAATTAAATTGGGTACATGCAACCTTACCATAAACTCTATCCTCAACCAATAATATTATGAAACATCATTTAATTTAAATTGGACTAAAATTAGACCAATTGGAATTAAGAGTTCATAATCACGTGCGGTCAAGACTTAATTCATGCAAGTGCATTTTACCATTAAAACTTGTTTCTTTGGTATCTTTCAATCCATTTGTTTGATTAAGGCTCATGAATTGTCATTTTGATCCTTATGACTTCGAGATTTATTTCATGAAATGTGTTTGGAGATTAAACAGTCAAAATTACAATTTTAACCTTGTGACATGATATGCAATGCAATGTAATTGAGATGCAATGATACACAAATATAGTTAAATGAGGTTAAATGAAAGTTGCAAAATGTGGTGTTTATAAATATACATTGAAGACTATTAGGGTACATTTTTTTTACACCTAATTTTATTTAAGTACCACCTATTTATTTTCAAACACCACTAATAAGTTATTGGGCTTTCACAAATATTTTTTGCCCTATTATTATGTTAATCACAAATATTTCATATTCTATTATCTAAATTGGGTCATGATATAAACTATCACAAAAAGCCCAAAAAACTCATATCTTATCAAATTTTATTATTATTTAGTTAAGCCCAAAACTGGCTTTATGAGCTCAATACACACATCCCATTCTATTTAAAGCCCAAGAATACTTATGCTTGACATATTTGAAAAGCCCATAATTCAAGTCCATGGCAAAACAATTTTATCAATGGAATTCAAATCTCATAAGCAAAGCCCATGGTTTAAACCCATGGCAATTTATTTATCAAAAGCCCAATTCACATTAGCAACATGAAAAGCCTAATTCTCATTGCCAACATCAAAAGCCCAATTCACATTGGCAACATCATCAAAAACCCAATTCTCATTGGCAACATGAAAAGCCCAATTCTCATTGGCAATATCAAAAGCCCAATTCTCATTGGCAACATCAGAAGCTTAATTCCCATTGGCAACATCAAAAACCCAATTCACATTGGCAACATCATCAAAAGCTCAATTCTCATTGGCAACATAAAAAACCCAATTCTTATTGGCAATATTAAAAACCCAATTCTCATTGGCAACATCAAAAGCCCAATTCTCATTGGCAATATCAAAAGACTAATTTTCATTGTTGGCAATATAAAAACTCAATTCTCATTGGTAATATAAAAGCCCAATTCTCATTGGCAATATCAAAATCTCAATTTATGTTGGCACTATTAAAAGTCTAAGCTAACTACTTGACACTATTTTATCAAAAGCCCAAGATTATTAATATTTGATAAAATATTATATCATAATTATTTCACTTAAAAGTCCAATAATGAATAGCACTTTAAGTTTTTTATTATTTTTATATAAGATAAAATTTATACTCTAGCCTAATCTAAGTGTATATGTGTGTGAAACTCTCTCCTAGAGACTTGAATCTCGGCCCTTGCTCCTCATATCCCACAAGTATTTATACTTGTGAAGTGACCACTGCACCAAGGGTGCGCAGTGGTTACTTTAAGTTCTTAAACCTATTACTATAATAATACAAGCTCATGGAATTTATGGCAATTATCTATTCTCAACCCATGGCAATCATCTTATAAAAACCCATGGAAAGTTATGATTATCTTAAACTCACGACATTTGTTTATTTATACCATATTATAAACCCATGGAATTTATATAAGAACTCATGGTCATTATTTATCTTATACATTCTTAATATCTATTTCTAAAACTCATGATAATTATTCACCTTATTATGATTATCTATAGAAAAACCCATGAGAACATCACATTATTCCACTATAATGGTTGTTACCATATTTTATTTGAAACCCATAGATATTGCCTCAATTTAAAACCCATGGTAAATATTATTCTCAAGAAATATTGGAGGTCATTATTTAAAAGCCTCAAAGAAAATATCATTTACAACATAATCCATGGCAAAAATTATGAGAAACCATTCAAATTGTTATTTAAAGACCATGGAAATTAATACCCAAAACCTATCATAAATATTTATTAAAGCTCATGAATACATTTCATTTTTACTAACAACTAAAGCCCATGTGGAATAAAAATTCATGGCAATATATGGTAGCTTTGTCCATTTTGTAGGGCTCACAAAGAGAAAGTAAAAGGATAGGCCCAAGTGGAGAGAACCACCAAGTCAGAGGCCCACCAAAATACTCAGCCCTCATGGTCAAGCCCAACATGAAATCTCAACCAAAACAACCCATGTGTGCAAATTGACCCAGCTGGAAAACTCCCTTTAGTTCTGCCTTTCGCTAAAGAGCATCTCAAGAAGCAACCAAGCTCCCAAACCAAATTAGGAGCTGGCCACTTATCCTATAAACCTCTTTGCCATTGCCAACTTTGACATGAATAGTACCAAAGGCTGAGCTGACACCTAAAAGCTAATGGGCAATAAATACCCTTTTTTCCCAAGTTTTGATCACAACTCAAGGAAGCCATAACTGAGACTTCCAAGCTCATGAAATCCTCAACTAAACAGTTATTTTATTACTAAAAATGTATGTAATTGATTCATGAACCAAGCCCATGAATCCCAAAAGGGAAAAATTAGGGAAAAGTGGTTTGGAGGGCATAATGGGGTGTCCAGCAAAGGCATCAATGGTTGACACCTGGCTTGGAGTGTCAACCAACCCTCTTGAGCTCTGATCCTAGTGGCAGCAAGCCAAATCTCTAGTCCTCAAACTTGCTCTAATCCTATTGGACGAAATTAATCTCCAAATCCTAGCATTTAATACCTAGATTAGGAGCATCTCAGCCTCCAGTTGCATTACCCAAATAAGCAAAACACCCAAAAAGTAAGTCTCGCCATTTTGGGACAAATCTCAGAAAAGATATTCTAGGATTTTGCTGCTGTCAGACCTGGTCTTTTCTATATTTTGCTAATCAATCCCTTAAGCTTCACTATAAAAGGGAACTACCATAAACTCATGGAAAACAACAATCTTATCATAAAATTTCTCACCCATCATGCTATTTTCAGCCCATAAATCAGTCCCTTAGTTCAGAAACTAGCATTTAGTTCATAAATGCTCATATAAACTTACCCATAAACATCACATTCCATCTTCTTAGAAAATCCCAGCACCTTAAAATAGTTATAAACAACCCCTCTTTACACCATACCCGAAAATGGCTAAACACCACTTTATCTTTCTTCCATATTTTGATATATTCACTCATACTTTCCATAAAGTCATTCTCATCACTTACTATACACATATATTCATCATTATAGGTATGATATGACACATAGAGATCTTGTTTAAACATTTGCTGCACTAGATGGACACTCTCTCTCTCTCCCTTCATTCCATCCTATTTTTTCCTCTTTTACTTGTAATTATAAAGCTTTTAATCCTTGTTTATTATTATTATGAAAGCCATAATGCCTTGGATACAATGGAAGTGTTCCCTCATGTTGACTTGATAATAATAAAGAAACTATATGATTTTTTATTATGTAAACACATTTATTGACTAATCAGACGTTACTGCTGGAGGTCTGTCATATTCATTGCTGAGCTATTTTTTCCTCTTGTGTACTTGTTATAATAGGCCCACTTTTATACTAACCGACTATGGATGAAATGCATAATTTTTACTATGCAAATACATTTATTAATTTTCTAAACATCTACTACTAGACGTTTCTCTTATTTACCACTGAACTATTATTTAAGCACTCATTATGGTGGGCCATCTTTTGTACTAGCTTATCTTTGCAGGAGGCATTTTTGGGGCCTTATTATAATATTTGTTAGATGCAACCTGAACCTTGAGCAAAATGGGCCTTTTACACTTCACCAATAGCCTTTGGGCCATATTCTAAGCCTAAAGTCAAGTCTCGGTCTTGACTCCCCAAATATCATATGGGCGACAAAAAATAAAAAAGCCCTTGACAAAGACACAATAAACAACTCAAGAAACTGCTCGGAATGTAAAGGTTATGCTACCTCAAATACATTCTCGATTGCAATTCAATCAATAAAGATTCATTAAATCTTAACTCCAAGCTTGACTTCAGTCAACTGATTGAGCATCAAGAAAACTGATTTCTCAGTTTATGGCCTATGATGACTAAAAGGCCTAAGTATCTATGCACTAAGGTTCCATGATGTACCTAAAGTTAGATTAGGTCTTCATAACAATAAAGAGAACACTACATAAAGAAAAGATTGTGTTGGCAGTGATTGTGCGCCAAGAGTTTTGTACGAGCATCTTCTCCAACATTCTTTAATGATCAAGGATTGGTCCATAGAAGACTTTGCATCATGATCTACTATAATCAAGTTGTTGTTGTGAAGAGTTAGACATAAATTGGGTATATGTGTGTACGGCACTCTGGTACCCAGACCCATTTAGGCCTTAGGTTCTGACTCAGCAGTGTGGCCTATGGCCCCAATCTCTCTCTACCTATGACCCCAGCCCGAACCCACAAAAGCCACGGGCCCAAGCTTCGTACTGCTCAAAAGCCTGAAGAGTAGACAATCTACATTAGCATGCACCTCATTTTGCCATCTAGTCCTTACTCGGCGAACCATTCCCGAGCAAGAAGAAAGGTGTTCGGATACACCATCCCTTGTATGCCTAGCAATGCCTTGGGGAATATCACTGCCGAGCATGTCTACGGGAGTGGGAACCAGTTCCAAGGCCACTCTCACCACACCCCACTTCCACCTAAACACCCACTTACGATTAACGATATTGGACCTCCTAATGCACTAACTTTGAAAGCAATTATAATCCCTCCACTAACGCTTGGCTATAAATATGAGAAGTTAAAGGAGGAATGGGGGTGGAAAAGGTCTGTAGAGACATAGAGAATAGAAGGAGGTGAGTAACCCAGAGTGAGAGAGAGGTAGTTTCGGTGAGTCTCTGTGCTAAGAACAACCCAATGTAGGAAATCTAAGACCACATTACAAATAGATTGTAAGCCCTAGTGCGGCCCAGCCCAATAGCCTTATTTTTGGCGCACATAATTGGCGCCGTCTGTGGAGATCTCCTACAACGCTGTGGTTCTACTGAGACTCAAGCTCGGGAAAATGCCTGATAGACGTTCAGAGAGCTATGCTGAAAGTGGTTCTGTAGGGTCTTCTCGGGGATCTACTTGGCGAGAAAAGAGGCATAAAAGATGCAAAGATAGAGAGCGTGAGCAAGATGAGGAACGATCTGGCCTCAGGGAGGGGTCATATCAGTCGCACCAGATGATGTCAGGTGCTTCTGGGTATGGGTAATTTGACGAGAGGGATGAGGAGCTTGAACGGCTACACAAGTTGGTGAAGGATTTGGAGTTGGAGGTAAGGGACAGACGTCAGAGAGGGAACCGAAATGACCAAGAAGGGGGGTTTGCTAGTCGGGGAGATCGCAATGGGGCTGGCTCCAATCAGTCCGATTCCTGTCGACATCGGCACCGTTCACATTCACGGGAGTCTCGATGACGTCGAGACCGTTCACGTTCTCAAGAATCCCATTGCCGAGACCGTTCGCATTCACGGGAGTATGCGGACAGGGATTTAGACTCCCCCGAAGAGCAACAACCCCGCAATGCTGCTATGGATGCTATGAGCCGCACCTTACTCAGAGCCGCTCGGTCACCGTTCTCGGAAGACATTGAACGGGCCCCAATGCCGAATAGGTTTACGCGCCCACCGTTTAACTCCAACGATGGAAAAAAGGACCTGGTTGAGCATGTTAGCCATTATATTCCGATGATGTCCCCGCACGCCGACAATGATGCACTAATGTGTAAGGTATTCCTTTCGAGCTTAGGGCCTACAGCTTTGAGATGGTTTAATGGGTTGCGGAAAGGTTCCATTCACAGCTTTGCCAAGCTGATCCAGGAGTTTGGTGTCCGGTTTGTAACCTGCAGCCGAGTACCACAATCGGTAGACGTATTGCTACCCATGAAAATGAGGGTAGGAGAAACCCTTCACAGTTATGCTAACCGATACTGGGAGCTTTACAATGAAATCGGCGGGGGTAATGAGAAGATTGTGGCAAGCACTTTTAGAATGGGATTGCCTAAGGATTCTGAACTACGGGGGTCGTTGACTAAGAAGCCTCTCGGGGACATTAGGCAGCTGATGAGGTGTATTGAAGAATACAAATGACTGGAGGATGACCGGCTACAAAGTAAAGGTAAAGCACCAATGATAAATCGTCATCGGCAAGGTGGTTTTTCTCCCACGCCCCGGGTGGGTTTGAGGATTCAAGAACCAGAAGCACAAGTAAGATAGGTAAATGTAACGTTTAAGGAGCCGGTGCATAGAATTGTAGACAGAATTAAGAACGAGCCATACTTCAAGTGGCCGAACAAGATGGGAGGTGACCTAGCTAGGAGGAACCAAAATTTATACTGTACTTACCACCGGGATAAGGGCCATACTACCGAGCAGTGCCGAGTGTTGAAAGATCATCTCGGGCAGCTGGTAAAGGCCGGATATTTAAAGGAATTTGTGGTGGACTCAGGGGACCGAGGTGCGGGGCAGGACACTCAGCAAAGGGGGAACCCTCTTCCACCTCCTTTAGGGGTAATTGAGGTCATCTATGCTACCCCAGGGAGTCTCACCGTAGTAAAAAGGAGAGGAGTGTTGACTGTAGCACTAGTGGAAGGCTGCTCGGGCACACAGCCATCTGAGAAGAAGATGAAGCTTGCCTAGGAGCCTATTGCTTTTGATGACGACGATTTGGAAGGAACAATTCAACCGCATGATGACACGTTAGTAGTCACAGCCCGGATAAGTGGCTTCTTGGTGAAGAGGGTAATGGTAGACTAGGGAAGCGGGGCTGGCATGATGTATCCGGACCTATTCAGGGGGCACGGATTGAAGAATGAGGACCTTTCGAAGTTTAGTACACCCTTGGTCGGGTTTAATGGTAAATTGGTAATTCCTGAAGGGCAAATTTCCCTTCCTATGAATATGGAGGGCAAGGAGGTGGTAGTAGCATTCATAGTAGTTGCTTCGTTTTCTCCATACACGGTGATTCTAAGAAGGCCGTGGATCTATGCAATGGGGGCTGTTCCGTCTACCCTGTATGTAAAAATTAAGTTTCCTACCGAGTAGGGCATTGCTGTAGTACAGGGAAGCCAGCAAGTGGCTAGAGAATGCCTAGTTGCCGTAGTCAATTGGAAGAAGGAGCAAGCCGAACAAAAAGAGCGAGCCGAATGGAAAGAGCAGGTCGAGCAAAAGGACTCGCCTCAAAGGGCCCCTTTATAGCAATTACAGGATCCCTAAGAAGAGAAGGGGGCTGGTTGTGCCGAGGAAATGATGAGAGTAAGGATATTGCCGGATGTTGACAAGTACTTTCAAATCGGAGAAAGCATGAAGGACCAAGATAAGGTAGAAATGTTGTTATTCCTTATACAGAACATGGATGTGTTTGCATGGAGTCCATATGAGGTACTCGGGGTGGATCCCGAATTCATTGTCCATAGGCTTAATGTGGACCCATCATTCCCTCCTAAGAAGCAGAAGCCGAGGAGATCTGCTAAGGAGTATGTTGAAGCAGTGAGGTCGGAAGTTCAAAGGCTGAATGAGGCTGGGGCAATAAGGGAAATCTTCTTCTTGGAGTAGTTAGCAAATACCGTGGTGGTGAAGAAGAAGAATGGCAAGTGGAGGGTTTGTGTAGATTTCACGGATTTGAACCGAGCATGCCTAAAAGACCCGTTCCCTATGCCGAAGATTGACCAGTTGGTAGATGCCACGTACCGACACCCAAGGATGAGCTTTTTGGACGCCTTTCAGGGATATCATTAGATTGCCCTAGCACCCGAGGACCGAGAAAAGATAACATTCATCTCCCCGGATGCCAACTATCATTATACTGTGATGCCTTTTGGGTTAAAAAATGACAGGGCCACGTACCAACAGATGATGACGAGCACCCGAGGACCGAGAAAAGACAACATTCATCTCCCCGGATGCCAACTATCATTATACTGTGATGCCTTTTGGGTTAAAAAATGACGGGGCCACGTACCAACAGATGATGACGAGGATGTTTCGGGATAAAATAGGGCGTATAGTTGAAGTGTACATTGATGACATGGTAGTAAAAAGTAAACAGGAGGTACGGCATATAGAGGATCTTCAGGGGGTGTTTGCGGTGCTTCGGCAGCATAAGTTGCGCCTTAATGCTGAAAAGTGCTGTGATGCCTTTTGGGTTAAAAAATGCCGGGGCCACGTACCAACAGATGATGACGAGGATGTTCCGGGATAAAATAGGGCGTACAGTTGAAGTGTAAATTGATGACATGGTAGTAAAAAGTAAACAGGAGGTACGGCATATAGAGGATCTTTAAGGGGTGTTCGCGGTGCTTCGACAGCATAAGTTGCGCCTTAATGCTGAAAAGTGCGCTTTTGGTGTGGGGGCTGGTAAATTCCTAGGATATCTGATCACTAACCGGGGAATAGAGGTCAACCCCGATCAAATCTAAGCCGTGAAGCGCCTCAAGCCGTCGAGCAATCCGAAAGAAGTGCAAGTATTGACTGGGCAGAACCTCGACAGATACCTATCTGTCGAGCTGCTGTCGAGCCACGGGTTGAAACAACTCTACAGGTTTCGATAGATGCTAGCTGTCGAGATTTAATGAACAACACTTTTCACACTTGAATCTTGGATAGACTTGCATGACTTTAACACTTGAACTTGAAACAATGTTTCTAGAAGTATTAAACACATCCTAGATCTACCCAAATACAAGTAAAATGCGTTTTGTCAAAGGATTAGCCAATTACATAAAACAGACATATACTCCTAACAAGTGAATCACCTATGTCCTAACATTTGCAATAATAATAATAATAATCAAAGACTTATAAAACTTAAATATAATGGAAAAGTTAGCACTCGGCAGTCTTTTTTTAAAAAGTGTGTATATATATATATATATAATTTTTTATATTTAAATAGAGAGAGTAAGAGAGTAATGGGAGAAGCTAATCTGTGACATAAATGGAATCAGATGACTAATTTAGAGTCAAGATAAGAGAAAAAAGTGTTTAGTGATCTCAAGCAAAAAGGAAGCTGATCTTTGACAACCTAGAGTCTACACCATTGGTAGACGATACTGAAGGCTTATGTTTCATTTGCTTCATTGTAAGAACTCAAAGACTTAGTCCTTAGTTTCTAAGGACTTAGAAACTAAGTCCTTCAGCCCCTAGCTCACAAATACCCTTCACACCCCTACCTGTAAGCTCCTATTCATTCCCAGCAGAAAGCCCCAACAATTTTACTAAACATTCTCTCTCACTACTCATACTACCCGAAATGACTCTCACTACTCACTACATATACTATATCCACGAGCATACCCTGGCATTGTAATGATTTTGCTGCACTAGCTGGAATCTCCTTCTCTCTCCCTTCATCTCACACTAAGTTTCCTCGTTACTTGTTATAATGGAACTTATGATATTTGTTTATTCATTTACTATTGAAGGTTATGATGTAATTATTACTATAGAATTCTTTCCTTATGTTATTGTATTAGGGGACTCTCCCTCAAAATCAACGGATGATGACTTTGAAGATGCAGATATTTTCCTTAATCTGTGAAATAATTAACGGCTGGAAGTTCATTCTACTCTGTTTCATTTTACCGCTGGAATACTTTACCGTTGGGATTTTACCACTAGGCTATTTCTTTATTGCAGTATGCTTTTTATTGTATTGACGTGTCTGCTATAGGATGTGTTTTTGGACCATCTCATAACCCTTGTCAGTCCAATCCTAGGCCCAAGGTATAAAAAAAGGCGAACTCTTCAAAAACTTCATCGATAGCCTTTGGTCCGTGCTTCAAGCCCAACGTTGAATTTCAATTTAGGCCCCCAACCCAACATAAATCTCATTTGTCGGAAGGAAAAATTTTCCACCCCCGACATTTTGGTGACTCCACTAAGGAGCCTACTGAAGCCAAGAGTTCACCATGCCTTCTAGGTTGCGAAATAGCCGACAAAAAGGGACTCAAAACAACAACCCTCCAGCAGCACAAAGCCATCATAGCCCAACTGCACAAAAAGAACAAGCTGACCAACATGAAGTTAATCAGAAGGGTTCTGACCATCGATTCTCTTTCCTCTTGGAGATGTCATAAGGAATGCAACAAGCTCAGTTCGAACTTGCTGAATCTTTAAGAGTCTTGAGAGAGGCTCAAGAACCAGTTCTCCAGCCATTACATGAAGGCCCAAATCCTTGAACACAGCAGGAGAGGGGATCAGTTGCTGGAAATCCTCAATATGGTCAGCAAAATGCTTCTCTTCCTTAGTTTGTTACATTATCTGATCTCACTGCTTTGCTGGAAAAGGAAAGGGTTAGCCAACTAAGGGAACCAAGGCACTTTGTTCGTAGGCCACCATACCCAGCTAAGTTACTAAGCAAACCATACCCGGATAAATATGAGACTCCCACCTTCACTCTTTATGATGGGAGGAAAGGGAATGCAATTGAGCACGTCAACAAGTTTCTAGATTCTATGGGTCCTTTTGCTGGAAATGGAGATCTTTGTTTAAGGAAGTTCTCAAAATCCCTTACTGATCGTGCATACACATGGTATTCCACTCTCTAGCCAGGTTCCATTGCCACATGGGATGATATGGTTGAAAGTTTCTGCTCAAAATACTTTCATGGGGAGGAAAAAGTTACTATCCTCACTCTCTATAACACTAAACAAAAGTCCTTCGAGGGACCCCTTGACTTCATCCGACGATTCAGAAACATTGCTCTTGATTGTTATGGGCAGTTCAAAGAACAAGAGCTTGTTGAATTTGCATTGATAACATGTCTCATGAGTACCGGGCCCATTTGGAGAATCTTGATATTATTCAGTTTGCCCAGCTGCTCCAGAAAGCTCGTAAAACAGCAGTATCAATCAAGCCTCCCACTGCTGAAAAATCCAAGCCAGAAAAGAAAAGTGTTCCTCAAGCTCTCACAGTCTCCAGCAGTGAACCAATAGTTGGAGAGAAGTGAAAAAGAGAAGAAGAAGAAGAGTACCCTCTTATACCATGCACCGATGAAGAAATGAATGCTGTTATTGACAAATGGATGGCTGATGGAGTACTTAGACCCTTCAAGCCTATCCGAGAACCTACTCCAGAAGATATGCGAAAGCCCTTCTATTGTCGGTATCATCAATAAGTGAGTCATGGAACTAGAGATTGTAGTGCAGTTCGGATAATATTTCATAAGAAAATTTCAGATGGGACGTTGAACCTTACTCACGAGCAGGAGGTCCAGCGGAACCCACTGCCTCAGCATCACAGAAGGAAAGCCACAGCAGCTGTACTTCTTCATAATGGGAATGATGAGGATGAAATGGCCAACAATACAAGTATGCCTCCAGCAACTATCTCCGCTTTTCAAAAAAGCCCTACTTTTCGGACTTTAATCAATTGAGGCTCAAAGAGGAGTCAAGGAGAACAGCGACTGAAGCTCTTGTATCCATTATTGCCAACTCTAGAACACATTTCCTTACAGCTGAAGCTTATGCTAGCTGAGCTTTCTTAAAGACTACTAATGTCATTACTTTCACTGGCGAGGACATGGAGGTACAACACCTTGATCAGAGTAGACCATTATATATTATTGCTCAAATTAATAGTGTTCACATAAGAAGGGCACTAGTCGACACTGGTGCATCACTTAATCTTATCCCAACCAGCACACTTAAAGCAGCTGGAATCCCACTCAGCAACATAGCTGGGGCTCCTATTGAAGTTTATGGTTTTGCTGGAATTCATGAATGCACTATTGGAAGCATGCAACTAGTTCTCAAAGTGGGGCCTATTGTTGCCCTCACTAGATTTCATGTTATTGACTCACCCGTTCCTTGTCATGCTCTACTTGGAAGGCCATGGCTCCACAACACAAGCTTGTGCCATCCACTTACCACCAATGTGTCAAGGGAAGATTTAATGGTAAGCCCATATGCATCTCTGCTAATCCTACACCATTTAATCTATCCGAAGCACACTATTTTGAGGCTACTTTCTATGATGAGCTCACCCCAAGTGGGGAAGATTCTACTTCAAGGCCTATTGGGATCCTATTACCCAGTTGGCAAGATATTGAGAATGATCCAGAAATAGACATGAGGTCTTTCATTGATCAAAAGAGAAAGAAAAGAGAACATGGGGAAACCTCCAGCAGTGTCTCACAGCCACGGTGTGTGCAAGTCCAGCTGCCAGATGGTCGTTTGGGGTATCATTTATGATGGTACGCGGGGCTTAGCTGTCTCAGATAGAAAGGTCCCGGTCTGAATGAAGCAAGCACTACACCAACATGTTGCTATACTCAAGAAATAGAGCCCTAACGGTAGAAAAGAATATGCCCAACAGTCTGGCAGAACTATCTGAAGAGCCTCCAGTAGTGATCAATTTTTCATCTGATGTAGAGCTGGAAACCATTAATCTCAATGAGGATCCTAATGTCCAGCGACTAACTTCAGTTAATGCAACTTTGCCACTGTTGGAAAAGGCTCAGCTCATTTCACTATTAAAGGAGTACATTGATGTCTTTGCTTGGAAGTACCATGAGATGTCTGGTTTGGATCATAACCTAGTAGCACATGCTCTTAAGGTGGAATCAAGGGCAAAGCTAGTAGTACAGCCCATGCGGACCTTCCATCCAGATGTTGAAGCTCAAATCATTCAAGAAGTCTAGAAACTCCTCATAGCTGGATTCATTAAGCCCATCATGCACCCGAAGTGGCTTTCAAACATTGAACCGGTTAAGAAAAAGAATGGACAAATACGATGTTGTGTCGACTTCCAGAATCTTAATAAAGCATGCCCCAAAGATGAGTTCCCTCTTCCAAACATGGATATGCTCATTGATTCAGCTGCTGGACATGCTATGTTTTCATTCATGGATGGTTTCAACGGTTATAATCAGATCAAAACGTCATCCAAAGATGCAGCCAAAACAGCCTTTCAAACTCCTATTGACAACTTTTACTACATTGTTATGCCCTTCGGTCTCAAAAATGCCGGAGCCACATATCAAAGGGCTATGACTGCAATCTTTCATGACATAATGCATAAAGAAATTGAAGACTATGTGGATGACATTGTTGTGAAGTCAAAGACAAGAGGAGATCATCTTGCTATCTTACGAAAAGTCTTCGAAAGATGTCAGCTCTACAAGCTTTGCATGAATCCACTTAAATGTGCGTTGGGGTTATAGCTAGAAAATTTATAGGATTTCTTGTCCATCAAAGAGGCATAGATGTTTATTCTAGCAAAGTGCAAGCCATTACTACTATGAAGCTACCTACTACACTCACACAACTCAAAAGTTTCCTCGGTAAACTCTCATACATCCACCGGTTCATTCCAGGTCTCGTTGCCCTCACAGTTGTCTTTACACCACTACTAAAAAAAGGAAGACCTTTCCGTTGGAATTTCAAATGCCAATAGACATTCCTCTAGTTGCAGAAACTCATGACCAAACTGCTAACCACATGTGCACCCATACTAGGGAAACCACTCAAGCTGTATTTGGCTACCAATGATGAAGCAATTGGGGCACTTATAGCCCAAGATGATCAAGAAGGGATTGAGCGACCAGTTTATTACATTGGCAAAAAGTTAAAGGATGCTAAAACCCGCTACCCAAGGGCCGAAAAGGCTTGTCTTGCTCTAATATATGCTGCCCAGCGGCTGCATCATTATCTGCTAGCTCACACGATATAGCTCCTAACAAAATCTCATCCAATCCACTCACTCTTGAGGCGTCCGGTTCTTTCCGGAAGGCTAGCACAATGGCTCTTGCAATTATCTGAGTTTGAGATCGTAGCGATCACCCTAACAGCTGTAAGGGGTTAAGCCATTGCTGATTTGCTGTCAAATTTTCCTGGTGAAGACAACTAGAACATTACTAATGATGTACCTGGCGAGCTACTAGAGATTGCACTGATGGAAACAACTGGAGCTATTTGGACTTTACGCTTTGACGGACCCTCTACCACTTCTGAAGGAAGGGCTGGAATAGTCCTATCCAAAAGTACCGGAGAAGCAGTGGCTAAGTCATTTAAGCTTTATTTTCCATGCACCAACAATATGGCTGAATATGAAGCATATCTTACGGGCCTAGCAGTGGCTCGTGAAATGGGTATCAAACATCTTCGAGTAATTGGAGACTCAAATCTGTTTGTTTGCCAAGCTAGAGGAGACTTTGCACTCAAGGAACCATCCTTAACTCCATATAGAGCTATGGCTTAAAGGTTGGAGGACTCCTTTGAAGAGTTCAATATTGAACACTCTCTAAGGTCCGACAATCGTTTCGCCGATGCTCTAGCCACCTTGGGATCAAAAGTCCGCTTTGAAGGTGCAACTACAGATGTCACTATTGTGAAAAGGCCTATTCCAGTTGTACAAATGCTGAAAGAAAAGTTCTTTGATCAACCGCTAGAATAGACAGACTGGCGGTCTCCCCTAAAGAAGCACTATTATCACCGGATAAGAAGGATCATTTGAAAGTGCTCAAAGATTATGCTCTGATGGCAAGAGAGCTGTACAAAAAACTTCCTAGAGGAGTTCTAGCTAGATGCCTGAGCCCTGGTGAGCCCACTAAGTGATTGAAAGAAGTTCATGAAAAATCCTGTGGCTCTAGCGGTTCTATCAGTCTCTACAGACGCCTCTAGTGGTTAGGGTATTACTGGCTAGAAATGAGCAAACAAGCTGCCACTGTCCAAGAACAATACACCAACTGCTAATACACTTTTGATTAGCTTGAGTCATATGCAGTCTTAACACCAATGATTGGCATATACCCTTCCTTGAGTATCTCATAAATCTTGCCCGACAATCATGAAAAGGCCTACTGCTTGAAAAAATTGGCTACTTGTTACTTTGTGGAAGGAGGTATTCTTTTTCGGAAGGGATTCAATAGGGAGCCCTTGAGATGCCTAGGGACCCCTAAAGCACAATCAGTCATGCAAGAGGTACATGCGGGAGAGTGTGGTGACCATCAAGGCAAAAAGCAACTTCTCCAGTAGCTGCTCAATCTTGGGTATTTCTGGCCTACCGTGAAACAAGATGCAACTGAACGTGTGAAGACATGCCAAACTTGCCAAGTCCATAGGAATCTCATACACACTCACCCCACCAACCTCCAAAACATGATAACTCCTTGGCCATTCCAGACTTGGGGGCTTGATCTAATAGGCCCAATCAATCCACCATCCAAAGGTCATATTTGGATACTAGTGGCTACCGAATACTTTACGAAGTGGGTTGAGGCCATTCCCCAAAAGAAGGCTACAGGCCCAGCTGTTGCAAACTTCATCCGAGAGCATATAATCTGTAGATTTGCCATCCCTCACAAGATTGTTACTGATAATGGCACTCATTTTGTTAATAAAGATGTCCAAAAATTACTTGACCATCGCCACATCAAGCACCGCAAGTCCACGCCTTATTATCCACAAGGCAATGGTCAAGCGGAAGCTACCAACCGAGTGCTATTGAGAATTCTCAACAAGATGGTGCATGGATATGAGGGTGGCTGGATAGAACACCTGCTGGAAACCCTGTGGGCATACCGAAGCTCAAGCAAAACAGCCACTAGATTATCACCATTCTCTCTTGTATATGGTACCGAGGCTATATCTCCAGTTGAGCTAATAGTTCCCACCCCAAGAGTTGTTCTTGGACAAGAAACAGACATGGATGCTACCACTTGTGCAGAAATCAGAACCACAGACCTTGAAACCTTGGAGGAGACACGAAATCTTGCTTATAACCGTACCTAGCAGTATCAGCAACAGATGGCCAATGCTTACAACAAGGCCATGAAATCTAGGGTTTTTGTCAAGGGACAAATGGTTCCATAAGTAGCAGATCATATTAGGAGGAATCTCTCAGCACCCCCCAAGTTTGCCTCAAGTTGGGAGGGGCCCTATCTCATAAAGGAAGCCAGTGACAGCAGTTATTATCGTCTAGCTACAGCAGAAAGTGAAAGTCTCGTGGAACCTATCAATGGCAAATGGCTTAAGTTGTACTATGCTTAACTCAACTTTTAAGTATGTACCAAGTAACTCTCTTTTGTATGACCTTAAACTACTACTATGTGAATAAGAAGTAAGCATTGCCTTTTGCCTCAAAAATGAATTTCTTATATTTACAAGCACTCTAATATTACTTTCCATACATAAATATGCATGCTCTAAACTATGAATAAAGTTACAGCTTTAATAGCTGGGTATTTTGAACTAAAATAGTCATAAACACAATGAATATCTTCAAAACTATGCATATGATTTCCATGACCATATTTTAACTTGAACATACTATTCTTTGATAAATTAAACATTCTTCACAAGAGAGGTTCATACACTTGCACATAAATAAATACCCATATAAGCCCATAAACTAGTTGTGCCGCAAGGACACAAAAACTGAATAGGTATTGGCATAGGCTTTTTCCGCTGGAATCGTAGGTCCATTATACCAGAAGCAGCTGGGAACCATGCTGTCTCACGATTGGGGGCTTCACCCTTCAAAATCCACTTTCTTGGCACACCGGGTGGGCTAACCTCAGGAGCCCCAACTGTTGGAAACGGAGAAGTTGAGCAATACCACGGGTCTTGTAGTGACAACAAAGGCTCCCCTCGCCTCGCCTCTACACCAACACCCACGACAACAGCCTCAGCTTTAACCCCAGCCGCAGCCTCACTTCCTGACACAGCCACTCCAGTGGTACCAACACCACCAGAACCTAGCTGTTCTTCTCTTTCAGCCATAACTCATAGCAGTAGAAATATTATTTTCTCAGAAACAAAAAAAAGAGGCAGAGAAAACACTCACGGTTACAACAGGGAATAAAAGAAATTGTGGGTCTCTCTCTCACTTGGCCGAAAGCAACAAGGGAAGAAAGAAAATCTCAGTTTCCCTCTTAACCCTAGCCGCAGCTCCCTGTTTCCCTCTTAACCCTAACCACATTTCTCTGCTTTGCCAAGAATCTCAATCACTCTCTTTGCCTTGGTTAAAATTGGTGTTACTCTCTCACCCTTGGCCGAAAATAAGAAGAAGAAGAAGAAAAGGTGCTGCCTTAATCTCTCTATTCTTTGGTCCAAGCAAAAATAAAAGAAGAAGTAACCAAGGCCAACATTTTTCTGGTAAACGTGAAAGTTGCAAGTGACAAGACATGGGAAAGAGACTAGCATTTAATGCAAGTAACTTGGGGAATAACTGAAAACCCACCAAGTGTTGAATGTGGGAAAGATACAAGAGCCTAACTGCCACCAAAATTTCAAACTCGCACATGTGACCAAACAGAAACTGCTTACATGTGACTCGAGGGGCTAAATGTTGAGGTACAAATTTTCGGGCCCTAATCTTATTAGCCCACTCACTAAAAAATACCCATATAAGCCCACAAACTATTTTGAGCCCACATACATACTCTCCATATTATTACCAAACTTGGGCTTCTACAAATATTTCCTATATAAGCCCCATAAATTATCTTGCTACCCATTATATCCCACATATTATCCAACTTGGGTTTTCACAAAAATACTTATCACATTACTACCAAAATTGGGTCACAAAATTATACTATCTCCACAAAAAAGCCCAAAATCATTTACCTTGTGGGCAAAACCCAAAAAGCCCAACGAAACTCTCTTATAAAGCCCGTTGTTACACGGCACCTCTAAAGCCAGTTGCTACACGGCACCTCTAAAACCCGTTGCTACAAAGCACCTCCAAAGCCCGTTGCTACACGACAACTCCAAAGCCCGTTGCTACACGACAACTCTAAAGCCCGTTGCTACACGACAATATTTTTACAAAATCCTACGAAGCCCAAATACTATTTTGGCACCTATTTTGCAAACCCAATATTATTTTGGCAAATATTCATAAAGCCTAAATACTATTTTGACACCTATTTTATAAAGCCCAATAATACTTTGGCACATATTTACAAAGCCCAAATGTTATTTTGGCAACTACTCATAAAGTCCAAATACTATTTTGGCATCTATTTTACAAAACCCAATACCATTTTGGCATCTATTTTACAAAGCCCAATACTATTTTGGACCCTATTTTATAAAGCCAAAATATTATTTTGGCACATGTTTACAAAGCCCAAATATTATTTTGGCAAAAACAATTACATTATGCTTAAAGCCTAAAACTATTTCTTGGCAAAAACATATTTTCATATACTAAAGTCCCTAACTCATGGGAAATATAAATTACTCATCTCTTAAAATATTTCTTTTACAAAATTTATAGGAACTATGCTTATTTTTCCATAATTAACTAACTACAAAAGCCCATGTATATCATCCATAGCAAAACTATTCATCTTGTAGGGATGGACGAGCCCAAAGAAGCTCAACTACAAGACCCAGCTGAACCAGCCCAGCTCACATGCAAATCTCAGCAATTGAAGCTCACATGAGCTGTCAAGTCAAAGTTCAGCACAACCTGACAGCTGGGACCCAATACCATCAGTTCCAACTTGTCAAATCAAATCAGAGGAGGACACGTGTCCAGCAGGGGTTCAACACTTCCTTACCAAGTTCATTTTCATCATTTCTCATGTGACATAAAGTTGGGATGATATGACATAAAGCCGAGAAGCTTTAGCCTCCTGTCTTCCCTTTCTTCTCTAACCCATTCAGTCAAAGACTAAGGGTAGCCATAACTAGATCATGAAAGCTCCTGGAGTAACTTGAAAACAGCTTATTATCATGCCAAAAACATGTACTTTCTGGTTCATGAACCAAGCACATGAACCCAAATGGGAAAACTTAGGGAAATGTGGTTTGGAGGGCACCAAAGGGATCTCCAGTAGAGTTCCTAGCAAGGGCTCCAAGATTGACACCTGGCTTGGGGGTGACACAATCTGCCCTAGGGGGCTCTGATTCTAGTAGCAGCAAAACCAAAATCATTAGCCTAATACATGCTTTAATCCCATCAGCATTTAATGCTAGGTCAGAGTTCCAGCTGCCATTACCCAAAACAGCAAAGAATACTATAAAGCTGAACTTACCACTCTTAACCAAATCCTAGGAACGATTCTCCAAGGATTTTCTAAAGATTGAGGAAGATTTAGCAGAAATTATTTACTAATTACCCCCTTAAACTCAACTATAAATGGAACTCTCCACTAATCCTTCAAAGGAGAACAATAGACGAACTTACACCAAGAGATGCACTAATAGAGAAGGATTCTCCCATAAACTTCTCTGCTCTTCTTTAAACTCTTAGTGAGGTTCTGAGTCTCTGGGTTTTTAGTTTCAAACTTAGAAACTAAGTCCTTCAGCCCTTAGCTCACGAATACCCCTCACACCCTTACCTATAAGCTCTTATTCATCCCTAGCAAAAAGCTCCATCAGCTTCACTAAATACTCACTCTCACTCACTACTCATACTACCTAAAAATGACCCTCACTACTCACTACATATACTATATCCATGAGCATACCCTGGTATCATAATGATCTTGCTGCGCTAGTTGGAATCTCTCTCTCTCTCCCTTCATCTCACACTAAGTTTCTTCATTATTTGTTGTAATGGAGCCCATGATATTTGTTTATTCATTTACCATTGAAGGTTATGATGTAATTGTTATTATAAAATTTTTCCCTCATGTTATTATATTAAAAGACTTTTCTCCAGAACTAGTGGATGATGATTTTGAAGATGCAGATACTTTCCTTAATCTGTAAAATAATTAATGGCTAGAAGTTCATTCTGCTCTGTTTCATTTTACTGGTGGAATATTTACTATTGAATTATTTTACTGCTGGGCTATTTCTTTATTGCAGTATGTTTTTTATTGTGCTGATGTGTCTGATGTAGGAAGTGTTTTTTGGGCCATCCTATAACCCTTGTCAGTTCCATCCTAGGCCCAAGGCATAAAATAAGGCGAAATCTTGAAAACTTCACTGATAGCCTTTGGGCCATGTTTCAAGCCCATCTTCGAGTTTCGGTTTAGACCCCCAACCCAATACAAATCTCATTTGTCGGAAGGAAGACTTTTCCACCCCCGACACACAGTAGCCCAGCCCATTAAAGACAAAATGTGAATCGCCCATGGGAGAGGTCATGCCCTGCGGTTTTCCATTTTGGCCTAGCTCATTGACTAGTCAACAACCCATTATGCCCATGGGCCAAGTTGGCCCGAGCTAGTCCATTGACAACCCTTACATGCAGCCTTTAAGGCTTCAGTTGGTGGCTAGTGAACGATAATGGGCTTTGGACAATTGATGGTACCAACGGTAGACTTTGTGGATGGCGAGTTCTGATTTTACGAATTTGTTGGTGGCGAGACGAACTAGTGGTAAGCTCTGACAAATTTTGGATTATGTCGATCTGGTGGTGGTGAGCTCCAATTGCATTTATTTGATGATGGTGGCGAGCTCAACAGGAGCCAATTTGGTGGGTGGGTTGGTCAAATTGTGTCGATTTGCTGCGTAGTTGGGTTGGACTAATATAATCTCATGGGTGGGTTTTCTTGTGCTGATCTAGTGGTGGATGGTAGGTTGTGATATGAGAATTTTTTTTTTTTTTTTAATTTTTTAAATTTTAAGTCACAATAAACACTTGAAAATGTTTTTATTAAAAAATAATTTCAACTAAAATATTCATATTTGAAATTATTTTACAACAAAACAAATTAATTAAGCATTATTGTGTTGTTTACTTTTAGGTCAGTTAGGTGGAATTAATTAATTTTTTTTTTTTTGGTCAACATTAGGTGGAATTAATAGCAAGAAGAAGTCATCTACTAATAATCTGACCGCTGTAGGATTAGTACAATACTTTCGTCAATAAAAAGTCTAATATTTTATTAAGAAAAACTATGGATCATTTACTTACCACCAAAAAAAAAAAAAAAATCACCCGGGGTCATTAGCATATCCATAATATATTTTACGTAGAGGTGGCAACTTTAAGTAAGCAAACAGGACTCTCTAATCTCATGCTAAAATGTTATTATATTTCTTTTAATTTTTTTTTTTTTTTTTTAATATGTAAGGAACAATTGAAGTTTTATGATCATGGGTTTAAAATGTGCGTTGATGTTAAGAGCTTTTATTAATTATCTTTATTATTATTTTTTAATATTTTCTAGACATATGTAAAATTTTGTTATCATTTTGGAAGAGATACTAAATTTTGTATAATAGAATTGGAGATCCTGAATCATATCTATATTTGGCTTCTTTGTATCCTTATGGATTTGAAGTTAACTTTATTTGTATATTCCAAATTCCATTTAAAACAATGTTAATTAAGAGGAATATTGTGGAATTTGAATGGAAAACTAAAATCTAGCTATGAATAACCAAAATTGGGTATTTTGTATATTATCGATCATGATACAGATGAGACTTAAATTTATATGAGTAATAAAAACTTCCTATTTTTCCCTTTTACTTACAATGAGTTGATGATTTAGTGTGTGTTTGAGAACTTTGTAGTTTCTAGTAACTCATTTGTATAATTTTTATCAAAATATATAATTTTTGGTAATTTATATATAAAATATGTGACAAAAAGCTAATTTTTTTTTTTAGTTTTAAAAAAAGGCACAAAAAGCTAAGAGCTTTTAGCCAAATAAACATTTACTTTTGTCATTGACACTTTCGTGAAATTATGTCACCAAAAACAATTTTTCCTTTTCCTTTGGAAATACATTAGACAGGCATTACTATTGAGGTTGAAAATCTTAATATGTATAACATGGTTGTTAATTTCTTGACAATTATTTTAATATAAGATCTGCTTAGAAAAAAAGATACTTCTAAATCTAAGCCAAGCACATAGAATGATTTATTGATTCTTAACAAAAAAAAAAAAAGAAGCTAAGCACATAGAAAGGGTATCTAACTAAGAGCCATAAAAAAAAAATATGATTCATTTTTTTTCCCCTTAAATTGTGTTTATCATAATAGGATGAAATATGAAAGAGGGGGTATGTTGGGATTAGAGGTGTTCACCAAACCGCACCAAAACCGATCGCAAAATGGCATAACCGCATTACATCGCATCACAAATAACAATGCACCGCATCGCATGGTGCAATACAGTTTGCGGTTTTATAATAAGAAAACTACAAACCGCACCATCTCTATATATTAATTTTTTTTAATAAGAAATATATTATTAATCAATAGTTTAATAACCCTAATTTTCCAAAAAAAAAAAAAATTAATAACCCTTGCAAGTGTTGATTAGGAAAGTCAACCCAAAATAAAGAAAAACTAGCTCAAGTTTCAAACTTGGCCCAAAACAAAGGGAAAATTTAGTTTTGGGCAAGGTAGGAAAACCTAAATTTTGAAAAATATATTGGTTTCAAACCACATCTCATATACTGCACTGCACATGTAACCGCAAAAATGATGTGCGGTGCGGTTATGATTTTTGCTAAACTTTAAATCGCACCACACTACACCGCACCGCATATGTGACCGCAAAAATGAGGCGCGGTGCAATGATGGTTTTGCCTGAACCGCACCGCAAAGTGTGATAATAAAAATTGCCCAAAACCAAACCGCACCACACCGCACCTCGAACACCCCTAGTTGGAATGGTGTATGTTGAATACTTTTTTGACTATATATGATCAAAAGCTCAAATGTTGCATGTGTTTTGATTTTTACTCCTTTCACACGAACATATTTCACTTGCACAAAGTTTGAAAACATCATGCAAGGAAGACTATATAAGATTTCAAATGAACCTTAGGTTACGACTTAAGATGAAGTTTAATACATACAGTAAAAAGTTTATGTGAACATGATTTTCAACCACAGAGTGTGGGTTAAAATGCTAGTGTGTATAATAAAAAAATTATTGTTTCCATAAAATTAAAAAAAAAAAAATCAACCTTCAATGATAAATTTCTGTCATATGATTTAAGATAATCTTTCAGTTATTAACTATTTGATTAGCCATTAAAAAAGTATTCAATTTGACTAATACTTATATGAATTTTTGGGTTCTAATTAGTTCAACCAGTAAATGAGGTTCAATTTCTACTTACACCAAAAATCGATTACTGTATTGATCTAATAGTAAAAAGTACAATTATTAGAAGTGATCGTCATAGTTTGAAATTTTATAAAATAAAAAAATACTTATATGAATTTTAGTTAATCCGGCAAGAGCATATTGCTTGTATTTATAATTTTATATACATAGAGAGAGAGAGAATTGACATAACAAACCCAACCGACCAAAATGTTGTTAATTGGGTTGGATTTCTTTGCTTTATTTTAATTTTTGGTCGTCAAATACCTTCAAAAAAAGTTTTAAGTAAAAATAGTGAGGAAAATATTAAACGTGTACCAAGCACACTGGACCGGAATTTAAAAAAAAAGAATAAAATAATACATGGTTTCCCAATTCCAACCAGGGCCTACGCCAAGAGACATGTAGCATTGCGAATTTGCCACCAACCCCTCGCTTTGTCCTCTTTCTACCGACTATTTTCAACAGCTGTAATGCAAACGATACCGCCCCATCCTTTGCAAAAGACATCATCGACTGCATTAACACGCAGGACAAAGACTAAATAATATCAGTATTTTTCGACAGATTGTAGGGTCCAATCTTTAGACAGCGAATTAAGTGAGGTTGAGTGTTATTCATCACTGTTCTTGTTAGGACTTTGGAGTATGTTTGGTTATAGGTCCTTATTTCGTTTTTTTCAGCATTATTAGGACTTCTAGAGGGTGTGATGACTTCTGTTAATAAATGTCGTATAGTTTGTATGGATGAATTTTAAATATTCAATTTCAACCTCCTCTTATTTATTTATTTATTTTTACTTGGCCACTTTTAAACTTGAACGAGTCCTCTAAAATTATTTTAAGTCCTGATTTTTGATAATCATGAGACGGCATTCTCCTTTTTCGTCTACTTTCAATTTTTTTTTTTTTAATTTTATATTATCATTTTAGACGCCATCCTCTTTAGTTCTATATAAAGGTTGCATATTAATTTATCAAAATATATCTTTTATTTTATTTTTTTGTTTGAAGGATGGTAATTGAGGATTAGAGATATGAGATCAGGGACGGTGACACATTCAACCTAGGGGGTTCGAATGGCCAGGAAAGAAAGTAAAATTTATTTATATTTTTTGCTTCGATTCATCCTAAAAAAAATTATAACACTCTAAAGGAAGCATAACAGCAAACCTATTCAACACTAACTTTTATCTTGACATTTTTAAACAAAAAGAAAAATGCCCAACAACAAAAATTCTTAGTTGGGTAATGTTATGGAAAAAAAATTAATCTTAATAAATTACCAAGACCAAATAAGTTGTCAAAGTTGCATTGAATAGTTAAATAAAAGAATTGTAAAGAGTAAAGACAAAAGCTAATTAATAATAGATTATAGTATTCCTGTCATGACTATTATAGTGGAAATAAGTTTTTCAGTAATGAAATATATAAAGAATGGATTGCGCAATTGAATGAGATTATGAGAGATCAATGGATGCATGATTGCTTGTTTATGTATATCGAAAGAGATATAATTGGTAGTATTGATAATGAAATTATCATGCAACAATTTTAAAATATAAAATCTCATAAAAGATAATTGTAAAACTTCATGTAATTGTATTTTTTTCTATATTAAAAAAAAATACAAAGTGGATCCTAATCAAACTATCAAAGTCGGCAAAAGTCTTAATAATAAGAATAGTGTCACAACATTTTTCATATTACTTGGCATGATTTGTTGTGGATGAGAAAAACATCTCTTTCACCTAAAAATAGTGAAACATATTGTCTCCTTGAACTTATTATAATAATATAAAAAGAGGAAAAGAAAACAAAATAAAATCCTCAATATATATATTCTCCCCGAAGCAAGTGTGCAGTGTATTTGCTTTTCTAGTACATATTTGACTTTGACGTGGTCCTTCTTAGTTATCCAAGAGAAAAAAAAAAATACTCATAATTAGGGTGAACTTTGCCTATATTAGTTCAAGAAAAAACCATAGCAGTGAATTCAATTCAACAACCAAATCTGAAAAACTAGGATGATATATTTTCAGTAAGGAACTATTTCTCATTTTGATTTCTAATTAATTAATTTATTTATTTATTGCACATACTTAAAATTAAAATTTTTAAAAAAATTACATAAATTTTAGGTAAATTCCATTAACCTATCCTAAGGTATGAGTTAATACTAAATAAGTTCAAAACATTTCAAAACTAACCAAAAGAGAAAAATGACTAACAAATTTAGCCGTGTTTACCATTTAAGAATTAAATTAAATTTTAAAACTAAATTGATTAGTTTTAAAATGTCTTGAACCTGGTTGATATTAACCCAAACTTTAAGTAAATCTTACTACAAATACTAAGAGTTTGTACGTAAACAACTACCTACCTACCTAAACATAATATAACTATTGCATTATTAAAACAAAAAAAAAATTAGAAACGTTTATGATGGTAACCAATGATTGACTCAAAGCTTAAATGTGTTTTTCTAAGCACGTTGGATCGGGATGGCAGTTCTTACTGGAATGAAAGTAAAGTCAAAAAGTCCCCAGTTGGCCAAATCTACAGCATCGAACGAATGAAGAGAGAGAGAGACGGTGTGTGGTGTGGTGGGGTCGGAGAAATACAGCTAGCAGACCGCTTGGCGACGTGACCGCCTAAATCCACATGTGCATCGTTGATTTTCTCTACAATATACTAGTAATCATCATTATTATTATTTTACACTAATTATTAATTATTATATTTACTCCACATTTCAGTAAATAATAGTATAATGCAGTCACTACACTTTGTTGCAGCTCGTTTTTTTTTTTTTTTTAATAATTACATCATACGGTTAATTTTGTAGATCGAATATTTCCTCTCATGAACCTCTAAGCACTTTGTGTATTAAATAGTACCAATTCAACTACGGGACTTTTTGCAATTATAGCTCCTCTTAAATTAATCAATTTTGATAATGCTTTATTAGTAAAAAGCGGGGTCCAACATTAATACCCTTTGTTTTACTTTGATTTTTTTAATGAAAGTTGATGAGCTTCGTGTTTGTTTATTTTAATAATCACATTTTAGTTCCTGTTTAAATCGGAAGATTCTAATTGAATTAATGACGAAGATATTCCCAAAGATTTTACTTCACCATGTCTCTTAGCTTTTTCTATTTCGGTAAATATCTGACGGCAACAGCAATTTTTAAGAGAGAGAGAGAGAGAGAGAGAGAGAGAAGTGGTTGTTATATTTGTTAAGTGTTGCTGTTAATTGTAATTTCTTACAAGTTTAATGTGAGGTATTAGCTGTGTCGGCGGAGCTGTTGTCGATAAGAAAATACAGAAAAGAAAACGAGTGGGGTACAAAGAAAGTTGCGGAAAGAGAGAGAGAGAAAGAGAAGCAGTTGTGTAATAAATAATGAGCTGGGTTGGTTTATTCGTTTAGTTATTATCTCTCATTTGCTGATGTGATAATAATTGAGAAGTCGATTTGTTTTGGGTAAAGCGTGCCAAAATTGAACAAATAAACTAAGGAACTAGAATTATTGGAGTTGAAGAAGATCCTGTTCGATATTGATATTTTTTTAGGTGTTTTGTTGTATTATTATAAATTTTTTTTATCTTATTTTTACTAGCTGTTAAGGCTTTTAATTGATGATATTGAGATGAGAAGCAAAGAATGATAAGAGAGCAAAGGAGCGCATAGAGAGAGGGCCACAAAAAGGAAAAGGAAAGCAAAAGGAAAGAAAGAGAGAAGGCTTCCACTGTAGCCATCAATAACAGAGGAAGTGGGAGTGGCAGATAAGCGAGCGAGAGAGAGAGAAGCTTCACTGCTACTACTTCTATTACCTGCCTCTCTCTGCTTTACTCTCTCTGCCTTCTGAAACAAAAAAAAAAAACTAAAATGCCTTTTGCTCCTTCTTGATTGAGATCGAGAAGACTGTACAGATCTGTGTCTTTAGCCCCTCGAGATTTCTGTGAAGGATTGAAAAATGGAAGCGAGTGCTGGCTTAGTCGCTGGCTCTCACAACCGAAATGAATTAGTAGTTATCCGCCGCGACCGCGACGGTGAATCTGGTGTAAGTTCTAACAAATTCACAACTTTCAATTTTATGTAAAAAAAAAAACAAAAACAAAACTAGTTACACGTATGGTTAAATTTTTGTTGTTGTTGTTGTTGGTTGCAGCCAAGGCCGTTGCAGCATTTAAGTGGACAAATATGCCACATATGTGGAGACGATGTGGGATTAACTCGAGACGGAGAGCTATTCGTGGCTTGCAACGAGTGTGCATTTCCAATCTGCAGAACTTGCTATGAGTATGAGCGTAGAGAAGGGAACCAAGTGTGTCCACAATGCAAAACCAGATTCAAGCGTCTCAAAGGGTGTGCTAGAGTGGCTGGTGATGAAGACGAAGACGACATCGATGACTTGGAGAATGAATTCAATTTGGATGCGAAAACTAGACAAGATATGCAGCATGGTCTCGCTGCCGACGCTATGCTTTACTATGGTCGTGCTAATTCTGAATCCGATTTTCCTCATGTTCTTCATTCTTCTATGTCCCCACAACCACAAGTCCCTCTGCTTACAAATGGTCAAATGGTAATACCCATTAGTCCCATTTTGTTAATCTGTGACTTTTGCTTCATTTTCATTGTATTCTCCGCTGGTTTTAATGGTTTTAGAGGTGTCGGTGGTGGTGTATAGGTTGATGATATTCCTCCTGAACAACATGCTTTGGTCCCTTCATTCATGGGAGGTGCTGGTGGTGGAGGCAAAAGGATCCACCCACTTCCTTTCACAGATCCTGCACTTCCAGGTGATTATCAATCAAGCTTTTCCTCTCTGGGTCTCATTCTTGCTCAAATTTTTGTGTCGGTTGTTAGTGTTACTGTAACTTGCGTACATGATACATTTCCTTTTGGATTGTACTTTAACTTTAGCTATACAATTTCTGTTTCCAATTTGCAGTACAACCCAGATCCATGGATCCTTCCAAGGATTTGGCTGCTTATGGCTATGGTAGTGTTGCGTGGAAAGAGAGAATGGAGAGCTGGAAGCAAAAACAAGACAAGCTACAAATGATGAAGAATGACAATTCAGGCAAAGATTGGGACTATGACGGAGATGGCCCAGATCTACCACTGTATGTGCTCTCTGAAACTTCTTTGCTTCTTTATTTAGATATAATCACTTGGCCTGAATTTTCTGCTAATACCCATAATAAGCTTTGAGTGAACTCCAAAATTTTTGGAGTGTCGGTTGTTGTAAAATGACTGTGTAACTAGTAATCCCCTTGTACTTCGACACTTGCATTATCTTTCAAATAATTCATTGGTATAATTAGGAATTTGTCAAGTATTGCTAATAATGGAAACTAATGATTTGTTGCTTCTGGATCAGCATGGATGAGGCAAGACAGCCATTGTCTAGGAAGTTGCCTATTCCATCAAGCCAGATAAATCCTTACCGAATGATCATCATAATTCGACTTGTGGTTGTCGGATTCTTCTTCCATTATCGAGTCATGCATCCTGTAAATGACGCATATGCATTGTGGCTTATTTCCGTAATTTGTGAGATCTGGTTTGCTCTTTCATGGATCCTTGATCAGTTCCCCAAGTGGCTCCCAATTGACAGGGAAACTTATCTTGATAGGTTGTCCCTTAGGTAAGAAAACTTACCACTTATGGACTAACTCATGCAACTGTGCTTATGGTCCAGATTTTGTGAATATTCACAGGCATTGTTTCTTTTCCTGTTTGTCAGGTATGAGAAGGAGGGCCAACCTTCTCAACTTTCTCATGTTGACATATTTGTGAGTACTGTTGATCCATTAAAAGAACCTCCTCTGGTGACTGCAAACACAGTTCTTTCCATCCTTGCTGTGGACTACCCTGTCGACAAGATCTCATGTTATGTTTCTGATGATGGTGCTGCTATGCTGACATTTGAGGCACTGTCGGAAACATCTGAGTTTGCAAAAAAGTGGGTTCCTTTCTGTAAGAAGTTCAACATTGAGCCACGGGCACCTGAATTTTATTTTGCTCAAAAGATAGATTATCTCAAAGATAAGGTGATGGCGTCATTTGTTAAGGAGCGCAGAGCAATGAAGGTAATAACTTGTGACCTGTTCAGTTTATTCTGTTACTCCTTGCCAAACATATAGTAAATTTTTTTATTCATTCATGCTGCAGAGAGAGTATGAAGAGTTTAAAGTTCGAATCAATGCTTTGGTTGCCAAGGCTACAAAGGTTCCAGAAGAAGGGTGGACGATGCAGGATGGGACTCTCTGGCCTGGGAATAATGTCCGGGATCATCCTGGGATGATTCAGGTAGATGAAATTTGGTTTTTTGCTTTGTAAAATACTAAATATGACCTATTTTAGCCTAAACACATGTTTTTCAATCCTTAATAGGTTTTTCTAGGCCAAAGTGGTGGGCATGACACAGATGGAAATGAATTACCACGCCTGGTATATGTTTCTAGGGAAAAGAGACCTGGGTTTAATCACCACAAAAAGGCTGGAGCAATGAATGCTTTGGTAAGTGATTGCAAAGAAGCCTTTTCTCAATTCCTACATTCTGGCAAAAAAAAAAAAAAAAGTACCTAATGTGTGACTGGAATGCAATCTATTATCTAACAGGTCAGAGTCTCTGCTGTGCTGACAAATGCACCTTATCTGTTGAACTTGGATTGTGATCACTACATCAATAATAGTAAGGCTCTTAGAGAGTCAATGTGTTTCATGATGGATCCATTGATAGGAAAGAGGGTGTGCTATGTCCAATTCCCACAGAGATTTGATGGTATTGACAAGCATGATCGATATGCCAACCGGAACACTGTATTCTTTGATGTAAGCATTCACTTATATATACATTAGTACTGATTCATTTCTTTTGCAGTTTTAACATATAAGCGTTCACTGTATTCTTTATTCATCCACATTTACAAAAGCTAATACGGAAGTCCTTTCCAGATTAACATGAAAGGTTTGGATGGCATTCAAGGACCTATATATGTTGGGACTGGATGTGTCTTCAGAAGGCAATCATTTTATGGTTATGATGCTCCTAAAGCTAAGAAGCCACCAACCAGGACATGCAACTGTTTGCCAAAGTGGTGCTGTTGTGGATGCTGTTGTTCTGGAAAGAGGAAGAAGAAGACTAACAAACCTAAATCAGAGATGAAGAAAAGAAATTCTAGCAAGGCAGAACCTGTGTGCGCTTTGGAGGGTATTGAGGAGGGGATTGAAGGTAATTTAGCTAATAAAAATGAGATCTCGCTATGTACTGCCTACTGTGTAGTGTAACTTGTGTGAGGACTTGCTTCCAAATACTGGTTTACTGAAACGTTCTATATAATTTGCCTAACGTAATCAGTGAATTTTGTTGGTCTTGTTTTCTACTTCTATCAATGTAACTTCTTTAGATTATTTACCATGGAAGAGCTTGTATGCAGGAGTTGAAGTTGAAAAGTTTGGCATGCCTAATATAAAGTTGGAAAAGAAGTTTGGACAATCTCCAGTTTTTATTGCATCTACTCTGCTAGAAGATGGCGGGGCACTGAAAAGTGCTAGCCCAGCATCATTGCTTAAAGAAGCCATCCACGTCATTAGCTGTGGTTATGAAGATAAAACTGAATGGGGAAAAGAGGTTTGGATTCTTGTGCTCACATCTGCACTTGACATTATCCTTACGGACTTTGAATTTGTCTCAACTGATATTTTCTTTCAATCCAGGTTGGCTGGATCTACGGTTCAGTTACAGAGGATATATTGACAGGTTTTAAAATGCACTGTCATGGATGGCGATCAATATATTGTATCCCAGCAAGGCCTGCATTTAAAGGATCTGCTCCCATTAATCTCTCTGATCGTCTGCATCAAGTCCTTAGGTGGGCCCTTGGTTCCGTTGAAATATTTTTGAGCAGGCACTGTCCTCTCTGGTATGGATATGGAGGAGGCCTGAAGTGGTTAGAGCGCCTGTCTTACATAAATGCTACTGTATATCCATTGACTTCAATTCCTCTGCTGGCATATTGTACTCTACCTGCTGTGTGCTTGCTCACAGGAAAATTTATCACTCCAGAGGTAAGCAATTCAAACGTTTGGTTATTGAGAGGAAAGGTTGCTTTTGTTATAATGTTAAATAATATACCCTTGAGAAATAAATTTAATGCAAATTTGTTCATATTGCAGCTCAGCAATGCCGCTAGCTTGTGGTTTCTGTCTCTTTTCATTTGTATTTTTGCAACAAGTATATTGGAAATGCGATGGAGTGGAGTTGGCATTGATGAGTGGTGGAGAAACGAGCAGTTTTGGGTGATCGGAGGTGTTTCAGCACATCTATTTGCTGTTGTCCAGGGGCTCTTGAAGGTTCTAGGTGGTGTTGATACGAACTTCACTGTGACATCAAAAGCAGGGGACGACGAGGCGTTCTCAGAGCTGTATGCATTTAAGTGGACCACATTGCTCATTCCACCAACAACATTGCTAATAATAAACATAATTGGTGTGGTTGCTGGAGTATCGAATGCAATTAATAATGGGTACGATTCATGGGGGCCTCTGTTTGGAAAGCTCTTCTTTGCCTTCTGGGTGATTGTTCATCTCTATCCTTTCCTAAAGGGTCTGCTTGGTAGACAGAACAGGACTCCCACAATTATCATTGTCTGGTCAATATTGCTTGCTTCCATCTTCTCCCTGCTGTGGGTGCGCATCGATCCATTCTTAGCCAAGTCTAAAGGACCGGTTCTGGAAGAATGTGGATTGGACTGTAATTAGCTGCACATTTGCTCCATGATAGATATTAGATATTTATCTTTTGATGGATGATACAACCAAGAAAACATGTTTGGTGTGATGGGATCTGCGAGATGTAGATTAATTGCTTGTATGGGCGTGGATACCTCTTTTCAACTCCTCGTTCGGTTCGTTCCTTATCTTTGGTTGAGAAAACTCCAGGTGGACTGTTGGGAACAACCACATCAATACTGTGCTCCTTTCATTCTTTATTAGTTTGATTTATATGGGGAAGAGGAGGTCTGGTTATTCACAAAACCACTCTGTATTATTATTGTTGTCACGGGTCTTTTTCTCCTCTCTCTCTCTCTCTCTCCTTCTCTCTCTCTATTTGATTCACAATAAATGGGGCTATGTCCTGCTGCTTGTAATTGCAAAGGCAAACTTTCTGGTACAGTACTAAATGCTGGGGCTCTAATGTTCGCCCTCTCTATAATGTAGCTATCTTATGGCACGCACAGGATATAAGGAAAACTGAAAAGATGTTTCATTTTGTGTTCAATTGAATACTTTGATACTGTTTTGTTTTGCATGAGTTTCATGACTAAAATTTGCTTCTTTTCCATTACCATCAGCTAGGAAATCCTGGATGAGTCACATATTGACCTTTCAAAAATTGATCTACAAAAACTACAGTTTATGGCGTTACCTCTCTCCATCAACTGAATCATGCAACTTTTGCTATAAAAGAAAAAGTAAAAAATGAAATGACACTGCACACACATCAAATTTCATATATCTTTTTATAACTTGTTTAGGAAGCAAGACTGTTTATTACATTGCTTTCCTTTCACGTTGGATCATCAATTGTGAAAAAGTTATAAAATTTAAAGTGTCATTGGATTTATCGTGAAGAAATTCCACGTGCCTTAACACTTTACAGAGGAGACAAGAACCATCCATTTTATTGCGTCTTACAAATGTTATGCCTTGTTGCTTTGTTCTACACACAGCACGTGCTGTCATAAAAATGTTATGCCAAGTTGTTCTGTTCTATCGGACCGCCTATTTGGCTATTTTAGATAAAGTTTAAATTTGGTACCATGATTCATGAAGGACACTGGCTAGGATTTGGTGCGGAAAAGGCAGAATCCAAGTAATATACACAATACATTAATTAATATATGATTTGGAAGCATGTTTAATTTGGTATGGTTGGGCTTGACTCTAGTGCTCTTGTGCATAGAAGGTGACAAGAACATTGTGTTTTAAAATGGTCCATGTTGACATCTTAAATTGTCTAGTGCACAAGAACAATAGATGGAAACCTTAACTTTGGTTTAATGTTTTTAAAACGTCTATAAAATTTGACATAAAGCACATTTAAAAAAATTAATTAATTAATAAATGTAAGGTATAATATGGTGTGGGGGCCAATTAATCAGGAGATATTATCAGGGCCATGCCAGCTGGGCCTAAAGTCCAATTCGAGGATGTTAGACCATCCGAGAAGGCCCAGATAAGACTGTGAAACAAGCAAGGCTAAGGGAGGAATAAAGACACTATGGGATGAGTCCAATAAGTGTCCGAGGATGAAAGTGTCCTCGGCAGCCTGTAGTCGAGGTGAATTTGAGTGTCATACCATTACCGACTTATTTTAGAGTTGCACCACAGCTAAGGAAGGGATATTGGACCAAGGGAAAGACGGGGGAGGCAAACAATTATCTGTAAAGCTGCTACCTCCGCATTAAATGCCTTCCAACCAACTCTCTGGCCGCATTAATGTGGAGGTGATGCCTGAACAGTGATAAAGCAGCATTACAGCTACTGGTTGATGTTTCCAGGAGGTGTTGGATGGGACAGAAAGGGATCCCCCAAATTCAACCTACACGTGTGTGGCGAAGATGAGACCAAGAGGGCAGTATATAACGTGAAAGAATGTATTCAGAAAAAGATCGGAACTTCTAAACAAGAAGGACTAAGAAGAAAACCTTGTAAAAACTAAGAGCAGAAAACTTATTTTTAAAGAGAAATTGATTGTTATATTAGTGCGAATACATCTGTAAGCATTGAATTTGATCGTTTTTCCTTTGAGGTTGATCTAGTTCTTTAACATCCACGCTCTACAAATTTTATTGTTTGGGCCTTTAACGTTCGAACCCCATATACTCATTTGGGGTCGCTACAAATCAAGTCCTTACATATGGTTATGAATGAAGGTTTGAAACAACAAAATTGATTATACATGTTAAATTATTTCTTTTGTTATATTTCATTTTAGTGGCGTACTTATGTTTTGTTAGAATAATTTTATATATTGTTATAAATACATATGAGTTTCATTTAGTTCAATTAGTAAAGTCAAATAAGGTTCTTCTTAAAAAAAAAAAAATCAAAGAAGGTACTTGGATTTGATCTTGCCTATACCATAAAAGAAAGCCATTGGTGTTTTGGCTTAATAGTAAAGAGCAATTATCATGGAACAGACACTATATATTTCAAATCCAATTGTATCAATATTATATTACATATATAAAAAATCCAATTGATTAAGTATTTAATATATTTAGTATATATTCTCTCAATTTTTGGCCGTGTATTTATACAAAATTATTAATATTCTTGTGTTATTATAATCTAAAATAATTTGGTTGTTTTATATATATATATATATATATATATATATATATATTTGTGTATGTGTGCGCGCGCGCGCATGATAGAGAGAGAAAATTATCCAAATTAAGTAATAATAAAAATAGCAAGACTTAGATACAGTACTTAAGTGCTATTCCTTAGGTTTTCTTTTTAAAATTCTACCATGTGGATTTTTTTTTTTTTAATGGAATGAAAATGTATTTTTTAGTTAAATAGCCACATGGCTAAATCTTAAGAGGGGAACCTAAGGAACAGTACTTAAGTTTTGTCCTAATAAAAATACGAAGATGATGTCTAAGGGTTCGTTTGGTTGGAGTGGTGGAAAAGTGGGAGGATAGAGAATAGTGAGAGGATGGAAAAGTAGGAGGATAAAAAAGATTTTAATTTCTTTTTTTTTGTTTGGTTGAGAGTGAAAAAATGGAGGGATGAAAAAGTGAGTTTATATACATTTACGCATATACCCTTATTAAAAAAATGATGCCCAATTAAAACCCAAAAAGTGATAAACAACCAAAAAAAAAAATCAATCACCTAAATTTATTAAAAAATAAAAATCATGTCCATAAAAAAATCACATCTAAACAAAAAATAAAAAACACAAAAGAAAGCAAAAAAAAAGAAAAAAGAAAAAAGAAAAGAATACTAGTCCAGTAAATCAAAAGAAAAAAAAAAAGAGAAAAAAAAAAAAAAAAAGAAAGAAAGAAAGAAAGAGGGAGGCAATCAACGCCTGCCCAGTAAATCAAGAGTAAAAAGGAAAAAAAGAAAAAAGAAAAAGAAAAAAGAAAAAAAAGTGGCAGGCAACGCCTGCTCAGTTAAAAAAAGAAAAGAAAAAGGCAGGCAACGTAGGGAAAAAAAAAAAAAAAAAGTGTGAAGAAAAGCAAAGTGGGTGAAGGTGCAATTGTACACAGGCATTTTTGTCCAAATGTGATGCCCAATTTCTCCCTCTAGTTTTTTCTCCATTTTGGAGAGAACTTTTTGGTGGGATGAGAGAAAACACTTGGACCCCATCATTTATTTTCCTTTCTTCTCACCCAACCAAACACACTCTTAAAAAGTTTTCCTTCCCATTTTCTCTCCGAAGTTTTTCATCCACCCCATTTCACCTCCAAACAAACACACTCTAACAGTAAAATGAGGAACTTGCTAGCAAATATATATATATATATATATATTGGAACTACAAAAAATACTAATTTTGATAATTTTATTGTTGTATATATTACACCTTGAATGTTGTGAAATAGTTCTACTAGACAGTTTCTAATCATCATTTTGTATTTTAAAGAAGCCATAACAAACTTTCTTTCAGGACAATGTCCACTCTATTTGTGCCTAACTATCCCCACAGAACTGGGTTTGAATTTATTCTCCGAGGCCCTTCTTGTTAAGATCCAATCCCTATTTAGTGGGGCCTCATGCAGAACCAACAAGCTAATCGTGTCTCTCATCAAACAAAACGAAAAAGAGACAGAAAACAACATTTAAGTGAAAGTTCCCCCCCAAAAAAGAAAAGTGCGAGTTACACTCGTTCCTAAAAAAAAAACACGTTTTAAGTGCGAGTTACACTCGTTCCTCAAAAAAGAAAAGTGCCAGTTACACTCTCACGGATAGTAGCATCTAGCCAGCTTGAAAGAATCTCACAAAGGGAAGACTGAGGCTCTTGTTCTAAAGGGTACAAATCTTGAGGGAAGCAGTGTAGGACTGAATTATTATTTATTATGCAAAGGTCCAGACTAGTGGCAATTTAACCAAGATTACCGGGCAAAATGGCCAAATATCACCATTTTGTAAAATATTTTGTAATATACCACTATATGTGAAATATTTAACAATCTACCGTCTTTATAAACTCGAGTTTGTGAAACCCGAGTTTGCTATATAACTCAAGTTCCATAAACTCGAGTTTTTTGAAAAAATAGCCTTCAAATTTGCCAATTTTTTTTTATGGAACTTGAGTTTATAGAACTCGAGTATCATAAAAAAATTTCAAAATTTTTCCATGGAACTCGAGTACCATGAAAAACTCGAGTATCTAAAAAGTGGTAGATCCCTACATATTTCCGAAACAATAGTAAATTGATATATATTTCGGTAAACAATGCTATTGTGCCATTTTGGCCAAGATTACCAAGTGGAAACTCCTATTTCATGCAGATCTAAATTATCTAATGAAGTATGACCCGGTAAAGGACCGTCAATTGCAGGAAGGAAATTCGTTTTTTTTTTTTATAATTCAATAATTATAATAATCTTGAGAAATATCAGGAGGTGCCAATTCAGCTAGAAGGCTCTTGGCTACAAGAAGGAAATTGGTACTTCTATAAATTTGAAAACAATACCCTTAAGCACATCGAAGCTAGTAATTCAGAGGGATTAGGTGAGGTGGCCTGACATGCAAATGAACAAGTATTTGTTAAAAAGATAAAAGAATGAAATATGGCTTAGATGAAATTAATTTAAACTTGATCTCTATTGGAATGAAGTTCTTATTCATCCCCCCCAAAAAAAAACAATGACTTTGGTATAAGACACACATATCTCGGCATAATAACTCAACAGCAAATAAATAGCGCACAGAAAATCATTCAAAATAAAAGATGAAAATAGACAGAAGGTCTAGATCCCAAACCTGTAATCTTCAAAATCGTAGTGATGCACAAAATCTCACATCTGAAGGCATCTAAGGGTTGGACAAATCATGTATAACACAAAAGAACACAACAATCCCTATCATGCTTGCCAAAGTAGTTCTAGCTTCTCGTAATTTTCAAAATTGCTGATTATCTTTGTTTATCAATAGCCCTTCAATTGAATATCACCAAAATCTTCGCATTGTTCCCGCTAATCATCATGATGTAGATTATCTCCAATAGTATTCACGTTGGTCCTTCTAATCATTATGATGGTGAAGAAGAAACAACCGCTGCTAATTCTGCTAACTGCTTCCTGCCAAGATTGGATACAAGTTCCATGGAGATGAAGTGTTTTGGAAGATTTTCAAATTCTTCCACCTTGAAATTGTATATTGGTTGAAGTTTTTTAGCTTCAGAATCTGCTGCTTCAGCCTCTGCAAGTAGAAGGTTAGCTTCTTCAAGGTCACCAAATTCTAGAGCAGCATTTCTTTCTGCTGTAGCAGCACCGGCTATCAAAAGCAACCTCTGGAATCTAGCCATTGCTACCTCTTTTTCCTTGGATAAAATCAGCCCCTCAGTGTCCTGCAACCTGTTTACGGTGTCTTTAATCTCTTCCTCAAGCTTCTCAAGCTCTGAGGTGGTTGTTTCCATGTCATTCTGTATGCCTTCTTTTTCAACACTCAATGATTTTGCCTCAGCAGCTATTCGTGCAGCTTCCTTAAAGTTTCTCGCAGCAGCAGCAATTTTCTTTTCAGCTTCCACCTCTGGGACTCTTTTATTTATAAAAAGAATTCGCTGCTTGAAGGATGCAAGATCCTGCTGAATGTTTGACTTTCTTGCAGATAGTTCCTAAAAAAGGTGAAGGAGATATGTTCAACAAATGGCATGTTGAAACAGGGAAGAGAGCACGAAACGAGGGGAGGGGGGGGGGGGGGGGGGGGGAAGAAAGACGGAAAGAGTATTAAGTCGATTGGCATATGTTCATATATCAGAAAGCTGATAATTGAGTATGAAAGAGTATCTATGGTTTGTGATGCTCTAGCAAATGCACAAGCACAACACTATTTAGCCAAAGCAAAAAGAAAAAAGAAAGAAACTGTAAACACAAATAAAAACAAACAACACCAATGGAAAAATGCAGTAACTCTCTAGGCCAAATTATTTTACAAGGACGATAAATCATTAGTTTATCACAATGTGGAAGGGATGCAACAACAGGGCTTCACCATAACAGCAACACCTAATCTGATAATGCAACACCATGGTGAATAATAGACAGTTCAACGTTTTTATGGAATTGGAATTTCCATGTAAAGGATGTGGTAGTTGTCTATAGGTTTGATGATGACATAAAAAAACAATTTTCTTCAAAGACCAGTTAAGTCCCTGAGAAAGGACAAACATCTAGATTTTAAACCAAATAATTGAAAATTGTCTCGAATTCCTATTTTGAATTAAAAACCTATTTGGGTTTTTTGGCGTGGAAGAAAAGTATATTCCTCATCAAAGAATTAATTTGGTATTCCTTGTCCACCAAGGAGTATGGGTCGAAACTTTATCTATAGGTTGTACTGTAAAAGGTTTGAAGGCTTTGGTCCAAGTGGTCCTCCATATGGGTAGAGGAAAACTCTTAGAAGAATATGGAGTAGGTTTCTTCAAACAGTATTTTGATTGTTCTTTTGGAGTTTGAAAGATGCTTGCCAATTTTTGGGTTGAAATACATGTATGTGTGTTAAGTAATTATAAACAAAAGAAAAGTGCATGTGAATTAAGTGTTTATCTATTGTTTGAATGAAAAATACTGTTGGGTGTATTTGGGTTTTGAGCTTGTGAGAGAGTCAAGTTTGTGAGTTTATATTGAGAGTTTGTTGTGGGTGCAATGAGATTTGTGTTAGTTTGTACTTATGAGAGGTCTTAAGTGTGTTTGTGTTTCTGTTTGTAAACTTTATGAGTGTTGTTTGTGAACGTGATTTTGATCCATATTGCCAATAAAGGATTTTGGTTGGTGTTATCAATGGATGTAGGCACAAAGTTGGCTGAACCACGTTAAACTATATGTCTTGTATTTATGCTTTAATTTTTGTTTGTGATGAATGTGCTCATGCTAGCCTTAAATTCCAACATAAATTTTTCACATCTAATTAATTAGAAAGGATCATTTGATGGTGTTCCCCAATCCTCTACACATTTAAGCAAAAGCCATATTCAGAAATAACAATTATAAGGGATCTAAGTTTCACACGTAAGTTATATTAGGTCTCAAAAAAAAAAAGGGATATGTAAATACTATCATTAAGCTGTAGGTTTCTAAAGGTGAGAAGTCTGCCATTGATATATAAATGGGAAACATCTTCTAGGGTACTGATAGCCATAATAAAGAAAATCTAGAAGTGAGTTCTCAAAATAGAAATATAAAAGTAAGCCCGTCAAAAAGTAAGCTAGAAAATTAACCTGTAGAGAAGCTCTTGCAGTGGAAACTTCCTGTTGGAGCACTTGAACATCCTCAGAAAGCTTCTCCTCAGCTTTTACAAGCCTCATTTTATCTTCCCTAGAGTTCAACATGGAGGACATCAGAGTTTTTCTCAGCTCCACAGTTTCCTGGTATGTTTGTGCTTCCTCTGCAGAAGCGCTGGCAAGTTCCCTCAGCTTTGCACCTTTTTCTTCTTCCTGCTTAAGGAACTCGTTAATTTCTTTCTTTTTCTCTGATAGAGCTTCACTTTCCAAGTCCATCGTGGAAAGACTTGATTGCAAGTTATCGCACTTTGCATCAATGTTTGATTTCATCTCCTGAAAACCCGAGACCACATTGCCGATCCTTTCCTCAACTTCTTTGATTTTAGAATCATTTTCTGAAATTTCCTTTTCCTTTTGTTTCACTAATTCAAGTAGTTTTTCCAGTTCATTTCTCAGCATATCCTTTTTACTACAAAGCAGTTCTTGCTCCTTCCTGTCATCTTCAATTGAATGCTCAATGGAATTATTAAATACTTCTCGAGCTTCATTTATTAAATGTGATTCAATTTCCACCTCCATCTTCTTGACTTCCAAGGCTTCAGTTGATGAAAGCCATTTGTCCATCTCTTTTGAGGATGCTACTTCTGCTGTCTTTAACACTAACTCCGCATTATTTGCAGCATCCTGCAAAAAATAGACTACAATTGTCATTTTTGTTTTCTCTAGTCAAACTAACAACAACAACAAAGCCTTAATTCCATCATTTTGGAGTCAACTATGGATTTTCAATAGATTAGTTAGGGACGGTCACATATATTTTTTCCGTTATTCTATTCTATTTGAAGTCATACTCTCTGTTGCTTTAAAAAAAAAAAAAAAATTATATAAATAAATAATAAAGTCATAATCTCTACTACTTACTTAGGAATGATAGTTTATGAAACTATTTGACATGATGGTTAAATGTTACATATGGGATATTGGTACAAATAATCAATACAAAATATTGGGAGAAAATTGACACAGAGTACAACAAAAATCATTTATGATGTAACAGAATGCTTGCTAATTTTACTTGCAGGCTAGATCCAAGAGCACCAGAATGCATTATATACAATATTCCCATTTGTAATATTTAAGATCCATATTCAAGCAAGGTAATTATATCGGCAATGTGATTGGTAGTGTTTGTGGTCACTTATTATATCCTTAAGAAAGTGATGCAGATATTAGTAGGTATCCAAAACAAACATTAGAGTCACGCACATGTTTTTAGTAAATATGCATAGTTTGGGAAAGAAAAGAAAAGGGTACTGACTGTTGCGAAATTGTGGAGTAGGGAGACACAAAGTTCCTCAGCAGCAATCTGAGCTTGAAGAGCCTCCTGCATATTGGATTCATTGGCATCAGATTGTGCCTCTGCCTCTCTCAATGCAATGAGGGAACTTCGTTTCTCCTCCTCAGCGGCGGCCAGGGAGTCGCTAACACGCTCAGCCCTCTCGAAATCTTCGGCCTCACATGCTTCTTCCAACTCCTTCTCCAGTTCCCTGTGCTTGATTAATGCCACATTCACATTCTCAGCTGCTTTTCTCCTCCTCCTTATGGATTCCTTCCTCGCCGCAGATACAGACGCCACCAATTCTCGAGCACCCTTCAGCTTCTCAGCTATTTGGGCCTTAATATCCTCCAAACTCAACTCACCCTTTTCCTCTTGTACTTCTTGCTGCTCTTCTTGTTCTTCTTTTGCTTCTTGCTGCTCTTCTTGTACTTCTTTTTCTTCGTGTTGCTCTTCTTGTTGAACTTGTGTGGTAGATTGATTATTATCATCATCATCATCATGATCAATTTTAGTCGGTGTAGAAGAGACAAGGTTGTGATCTTCAGTATGAGGAAGATCATCGAGCGCATCGGATTGAATAGAGTGAGAATCCGAATCGAGATCCGACGGTGAAAAATGAGAATATACATCTCTGCTTCCATCTCTGCCATATCCGATTCTCAAGCCAGCTCGTTTCTTCTTTCTCGAAACCTGTCGAGAAATCGAGGGAATTGCTCTTGTTGTTGTTGAAATCGAAGGAGTAGAAGAAGAATTCTGGGATTGAGGAAGGGTTTCGAGAGGAGCTACGATGGTGAGATCAGAGAAGAGATTTTCGTCAAGGGGTTGAGACGATGAATGTGAATTCGAATTTAATGATGACGTTGTACTTTCGGAATCGGCGGTAGTAGCTGTAGTGGTTGGAGCATCGATTGGAATAGGGGGAGGAGGGTTTATTGGATCATGATGATTGTCTTGATGGTCTTGTTGTTGTTGTTGTTGTTGTTGTTGATGATGGTTTTGTTGGTCTTGGTCTGAAGCCAATTGGGAAGGGTTAAAGAGGACCATGCCCTCAAATAACGAATCCATTTCTTCCTCCATTTATTTTTCTGGAATTTGGTGTTAAAGATCTCCCCACGTCGAATTAACTCACTTCTCTTTGGACTTCTATTGTATGCAACTTATCTATTCTCTTCTGAATTTTTGCATAAAAGAAGAAGAAGAAGAAAAAAAAAAAAAAACTCTTCTGAATTCTGATAAAATATCTAATTATATCCTTAAATCTAATACCAGCGAGGGATGACCCCCAAAATTATACATTGACAGTACTTGACACTCGTTTACTTGCCAAATTTGACCCGTTTACTCAATTTTAAGGAGATGGCATTTCAACACCAGATATCCAAAATAATTAACATTCTGCCCATTAATTCCCCTAATGACAATTTTTTTTTTTTTTAATTTTTATAAGGCCCGTTTGGTGTATTTGTTTAAACAACAGTTTTCAATTTTTTTGAAAATGCTTATAGGTAAAAAAGTTTATAGAAATACATGTAATGTTGTTTAAAAACTGAAAGTACTAAACAGGCCCAAAGTATTCCTTTCTTATTAGAAAATGTTCCAATTATAGTAAATCTTATTATAAATTTAGTTAGAGAGATTATTGTAAATGTGAGAGAAAAAACACTACTTCATGATATTTCATAATTACCTAATAATTACTCTTAATTTTAGTTAGGCATACTTAATACAAATAAAAAAGAACAGGAAAAACACTTGATTAATTGGGTTTTTTTCGCTCGGCTTGCCATGTGTCAAGAATTGGTTAAACTCTCCTAATGACGTGGATGATATTTGAGGAGTCAAGTTAACTACTCGTGTCCGCATGAATAATGAGGAAGGCTAGTGGTGCACTCTTCAATCACATAACAGCTAGGTCTTAAAAAATATATATAAAAAGGAAGAAAGAAGTTGAAGGAGAACAGGAGAATCCTTCTTTGTGCACCTGCTGAAAATAACCAAAGTGTCTCGAGGTGCATAAAAAATTATAAAGAATCTCAAGTGTTTCAAGTGAGTGTGAGTGTGCTGTAGTTTTTCTTTCAAAGATGATTGCAATATCCCCTTGCATTGCATTGGGGGCGTTTGGTTCGCCGTAATGTTATATTATACCGTAATATTATGTTATTATAATTTTACATTAATGTAATCTCAATACAAAAATACAACATTACATTATTTAGGAAGATGATGAAATTAAGATAATGTGATATATTTTGTAATTTTAAATTATGGTAATGTTAGAAAAAATAAAATAAACCAATAATCTTAATGTCATATCATCGTAATGTGCATCACATCAATGACACATCACAGTTAGGGATGGCAATTTTGCTCTGTCCTGTTTGACCAGCCCTTTCCTACTTCGCCCCACGCGGGTTTACCATGTCTCGCAAAGGTGGTGGGGCAGGGATGGAGTGAGATTTTAGCCCCACACCACGAGATGGGGCGGGGCGGGGCGGGGATGAGTTTAGACTTTTTAAACCCAACCCACCCTGCCTTGTCTCGCATTGATAAGGGTTAAATTGTAAATTTTTCATAACCCTACTATTTAAGCAAACATATCATTAGCTTATTTTATTCTACTCAACAAGGTTTTCTGCCTTTTTTTCTTCTCTAGCAAGGTTGGAAATAAAATACCAATTTTAACATTTTCTTGTTTTTATTATAAACAAATTTATATACTATTGAATCATTGATTTTGTATTATGAGATTTTTGTTTTTGTTGTGATATTGTTTTGTTAAACACTTTAATAATATTTTTCAATTTTTGCTAAAAACTAGTTTGATTTGATGAGATAAATTTATTTGTAATTTCAAGTATACTTTTATTAACGAAACAAGTTTTATTAAAATCAATTGTAATAGTTGGAGACAAATTAACAAGAAGTAGAATTTTACGGGGTGGTGCGGAGCTTCGCAAAGCCCCAAGGGGCGGGATGGGACAAGAAAATTTTCCCCATCGTGCGGGGCGGGGTAAGGATGGGATAAGACAAAACCATGTAGGGCGGGAGCAAAGACCCCATCCTTTAGACCTACCCCGCCCCATTGCCATCCTTAATCACAGCGAACCAAACGCACACCGGGTTCCTTTCCCTTTTATAGTGATGTTAAGATTAGTTTAAAACATGTTGGATGAGTGGGAGAACAATAACGGCCACTGGGTTGGTTTGTTGTTGAGTAGGTAGAGTTCCTCCTCAAAAGGGGTTACTGTCACTGCTTTTCCTAAAGAGGAAAGATCCTTATTGAAATATGCTGGAGCGTTTAGCTCTAGTAACCCCTCATTAAATGTCATTTGATTTTTGACTTTAAGAGAGACAAAGATGATGTAGGGTGGATTTTGTTACCCAGTAGGATTTTTATGAGTACTTTGTTTACACATGACACCAACAAGGATTCATTGGACTCTCAATTGTCCCAAGCTCTTTTGTAAGACTTTGAACAAGTCCAAATTGATGTAGAATAACCCTTTATTGCTTCCAAATTTCCAATCCACCCCTCCTTACCATTTTCCCTTGGCTAGTTAAAAGACTTGGATTTGAACTTGATGCTTGTCTTAATCACAAGCTTTGATCAACTTCTTGTTGATTTATTCCAGCTTTAACAAGCCCAGCAAGTAGTTCTGTCATTGAATTTTCATAGGATCGATTTTTTGCTTCTCATATGTTGGTACAACCAGCCACACACGTAGGATGCACCTCACGGGCTGGGCTTGACTCATACTGTTCCAACTTTCTCTTTTCTTTTGGGCCAACCACAAAAGCAACCCATGGGTATTTTGTCTAAGCACTTGTGGCCTAACTCACTTGAGTGTCAACCCAATTAATCACATAGCCCAGGTATGAACAAAATCAAGTTCTGAAGCTTGTTTAGGCCATCGGTATGGGCTGTAGGGCCTTGAACAACTTGTGGGCTTTATTTTATTGATAAGTTCTTGGGCTGAAATTTGGGTTTTTGATTAGTAAATTTTTGGGCCTCAGAGATTAATTTAGTGGAACCTATTTGAACAAGATGTGGTGTTTATTTTCATGGACGTTGGGCTGAGAAGATGGGCTTTGAATTGACTGTGGGTTTTTAGCCTTGCTGGTCTGTTGTGAAAAAAAAAATCTCTAAACACTCTCTACCCTTTCCATTATCTCTTTGGACTCTCATCTACAATCCTAGAGAGCTTTACGGCGACTATTGTGTGTTGAAATTGTAGATTCGCTAGTAGTAGTGATAAAAATCACAAAATTGATTCTTGACAGCTGGTCCGAATTGATCTATTTTTTTTATTTTATCGAATCAAGTAAGAAATTATTAAGTAAACTTTTGGAATCTTGGTATAAATTTCAGACTCAGTGTAGAAGGAATGGAGCAGGATCGCCGAAGGCTGCTCCTTTCCATGGGCTAGTTCTAAATACTAAATAGTTAGCTCATAAACCCAAAGGTCTCTGTTTCCAGCCCCATAGGCCCAATTTAAAGCCCAGCGACCTTAAGAAGAATTGTACTTTTTTTTTTTTTTTTTTACGTAAACAATAATGTAAGGACCAGATTTGAGTCCCTAACCCAAAGGATGAATGAACTTAGGCCCAAAAAACTCAATACAATGAATTTGTAGAGAGTGGGTTGGAAAACAGGATTTTAATGAGTTGGACAACAAGTAAAGTGGATTCAAATGACAAGAAAAGTGTAAGTAAGCTGGTTTAATCTAAAGAAAATAGTCCTCAGCACTGTCCGAGGAGATCAGTTCTTATATATTGATGCTCAAGTTTGATTACAAGTTCAATTCTTGATTGCTACAGTGTTTTTCTTTTAATTTTCCGATCCCCCTTTCTCAGGGGTTTCTTACATTATATATCTCCTTTTGAATGATCTTGACCCTCCATTTGTCAATCGTCCAAGCCACTGCTTGAGTGGTTGTCCCACCAGACACCCTCATAGGCCCTTTGTGAGTTGGGGTGACCAAAACAGCACTGTTCAAGGGGTCTTCTTCACATAAATGTGGCCAGAGAGTCCTCGGACTATTGAGCCTCCTCGACCAAGCCCAAGGCCCAACATATATTTTGGGCCCCTTGTTCCTACAAGTAATATTAGTGTTTTAAGCCCGAGTTTATTATACATTATTTTAACCAGAGTACAACTACAAAGGGGTCTAATCTTTGTAGTTGTAGACTGTGGTTATAAACAACAGACACTAGACACACAACCAATGTGGAATAAACATCTTTTTTTTTTTTTAGTAAACAATAATACTTATTAGAATACACGAAAATAGTAATATTGGTGTTTTAAACTGATTTTATAATACATTATTTTAACCAAAATACAACTACAAAATGATCTAATTTTTATAATTGTAGACTGGGGTTACAAATGTACACATGAAGAATTGTAGGATTGTTTGTTTTTTATCCGTACAAGATCAAAACGATGGAGTGAAAAAAAGAATTAAAGCCCCTTTCCCCCCAAAAGAGAGATTGAATTACGAGAGAGAGGAGAGACATAATAGAAGAACAAGTCATCCATTAGCTAATTTCCTCCATCTATTTATTGGTGTCCCTTTTTTCGAGTTAAAATTGGTTTTCTTCATGATAATTGATAATTCTTGCTTGTACAGAAAGCTGACTCTCAGTTACAGTTGCCACCTGCTTTGCTGGCTGTTTTATGACCAAGAATTGACTGACTTGCTCATTTACAACAATAAGCCAAGGACATAATAATTTTCATAATTGCTGTGCTGAAGTGGCGATTAGTGTATTGTAAAGCACTAAAACTGATGTAAGTAATAATCGAAGTGATGTTACACTTACCTGCCACCTAGTATTGGAAATTTGGAATAAAAAATATTATGAAATTTGTTGACAATTACAAGCGATGATAGGGATATTATAATTTTATAACGTAGATATAAAGTATAATAAACTAATATGTTACCAATCATAAGAAATAATTTAAATACTCATTTATTATCTTGTTGAGGTAGCATCAATTACATTCATATCAAGTCAGTTTGTGGGCTTAATAACTTTAGCATTTCCCTAACTGTGTTTTGGTGTGTCTTCCCCTTTTGGTGACTGATTCAGTTCAAGGTGAAAATAACCAATTGATGGCAATCACCATATATGTATTATACATGGTAATAAATGTTACTCCAAACAAATAAATTATATTAAGAATCTAATTAACAAGTGTGGAAGTGCATTGACTAAGGTTAAGTTTTTTATTACAATCGATCAATTTTTTTTAAAGAATCCCATAATATTTAGTTAAAAATGTATTCATTTATTTGTTTTTGTTACTTCTCAATACAATGAGATTCGTTGAATTCCTCTTGTTAACCAGTGCAATAAAGTACGGTTAATATATTCTATTAATTAAATAAATAGTCACTCATCATCACTCACCAACCAATATCATATATGTTCATACCTGTGCAGTTTACATGCATGCATCATGCATGATATAATCTTGATCAGATCATCAAAATTATTGAGTGTAATGATAACAAATCAAACAGTTCTAACTTCTAACTGACCACACAAATGATTGTAGGGGGAGTTTCTTTTAAACTATGTAATAATTAATTAAGGAACTTTAGATCACATGGGTGATGAATCACAACTTTTGACTTATGAAATGAATGATGATGGTATTGCCTTTTTGACAATCGTATTATTTATTTAAGCAACTTATACACACAAACACATGTATTCCTTTCATACAGTGTAGTTAGTATAGGAATGATGATTAATGTGGCCTCACCGCCTTGCTGAGTTGACCGTTGAGTACTGAAGCTGAGATAGTGCTAATAATTGAGGTTCCCGCTTCAAACGCGGTTTATTATAGCTGGCTCTGACTTCCGTATCAAGTTTCTTGCCCCTCCATAGCAAGTTCTGTACTTTGAAAAGTTCACACCTTGTGCCTTCCTCGTTGCCAATTTGTTATAATAATATTATCTTATCATGCATGGATCTATTATGCGAATAATGACAGCACATCAATTCAGCTCCATACTCTGTTCTGCTCTCATCAGCTTGGCTCCTTCCTTCCTTGCCCCATGCATTTCCAATGTCTCCTCTGTCTATGAAAAGGCAGAGTAAAATTTGCGCCTAGCTCAAAAGTGAATGTACATTATATACAAATAAGTGAGACATGGCTTGTTTATTGGAGGATAAATCTTGTTACATACTCTTTATTACATTTTTCTATACACACTTTATGAAATTGTGATTTAAAAATACAATTTCATTTATAATTGCGAAATGGTGAAGTAGTGTTTTGAAAACAAAAATTCACAATTTTAATTGAAATCACGTTTTTTGACGTGGTATCATGTGTCTCATGTACATAGTGTATAATTAACTAACTATCACCGCTCTTTATCGAAAATGTTATTCTTTTGACAAAAAGAAATGTTAAGGTTAGAAATTTTTTTTCCTTTTTTTTATATAACTTTTTTAATAACTTGTTAAAGACAGTAAATTCTGATGATTAGATTAATAATATTTTCATGTACAGTGCTACAATATGTGCATACTATTTCTCATTTAGAATGGCCGCTCACCTCATTTTGACATAATACAATATAAAGAAAACTCAAATCATGTCTAACACACTATTGATACTAACCTATTAATAATGTTTAACATAAACACACTATCGATACTATTTTTATTATATACTAATCACAATATATTATATTTAACTGTTATTAAAAAAAATTATGAAAAATATTGTGACATTAGATTTTTGGACTGAAATAAGGTATAGTATAATTATTAGATGTCGGTTAATTTCACCCAAAAAAAAAAAATGTAAACCAGATTCAGATTGTCTTAATTTCACAACCCCCATTTCCCCGATAGCCAAGCCAGCCAGCCAGACAGCCAAACGCGTCCGCGGGCTCCACCTCTATTTCCATATTTCCTTCCCGTTTACTTAACAGCACACCATGCACGCAGTTCATTAATTGCTTCTTGCTCTATATATGTACGCTCGTTATGTATTTAGAGATATCTCATATCTGTTACATTAAGGAACAAAGCACAAGGTACATAACCAAAGACAAAGCAAGAGGATAAGAGATTGTTCCTCCAAGTCGATTTATAATTAAAGAAGATCAACAAGAAGCACGAGTAGAGGTTTATCAAGAGATATAAGAAACATGAGGAGTAGCATTGTGAAGAAGCTGTTGTGCTGTGGAGCTAAAAGCTTCCCATCAGAGTCCTCATCAGACGACGCTGTCCCAGACGGTCATGTTCGCGTCAACGTTGGGAAAGACATTGTTTGCAAATTCGAGATGGAAGCAAACTACCTCAACCATCCTCTGTTCGAGAACTTGCTTCGGCTCTCTGAGGAAGAATTCGGGTATTCCTACGATGGAGCACTGAGGATAGTTTGCGATATCGATCTCTTCCAATACCTTTTACACCTCCTCAAGACCAGTAATCCCTCTGCCCATTACATGGAACTTCCTGATCTAATTTCCAAGTTCTATAGCTCCAATGCCACACATTTACCTGCTGATCAATAACATATATATATATATATATATATATATATATATATATATATATACACTAAGTATATTCATGTTTCTCTCTACTTTTTCCTGGGGGGTCATCAATTTTTTTTTTCTTCATTTTTTGGACTTTCTTTTTAGATAGGGAATTATATTCTGTCTTGAATACACATTCTTGGTATGTTCTTTGACATTACTTTGATGTAATTAATGCTCGAAATACAATGAGCTAACAAACAACAACCAGCATTCCTTTCGAATTTCGGGTTAATGGAAATTTCAAAGTAGATGATCATTATGATGGAAAGGACATGGATAATGAATTGCCTCAAAATATCTGTTGTCCCATGTCAAAGACACGAGGATGCGCGTGAGCCCTGGTGCTCGCAATGCAAGAGGTAAGTTTCTGATGCTGCAAATGATGTAATCTTCGGCACCCCTCCAAGAGGAATGGATGAACAAAGGCGAGGTTTTAGCTGTTAAAAAAGAAAAGAAGGAAAATACTATAGTCATTATAAATTTTTTGTAAAATGTTTATAAACTGATGTAACAATAAATGTGATTTGTGAATTTCTTAATATTAAAATGAATGAATGTTGGAAATTTTTATTTCTATTCTTTTTGTGTGATAAATGCCACACATGTTTATAAGTTTTATGTAGTTAAATTTATAGTAACTCAAAAATTTGATAAAATGATTATAAAAAATAGTAATAGTCACTTTTTTTTAGAAGAATATATAGTTATAGTTACTTAGGGGCTTGTAAATTCTTCAATTAAATTTAACCATATAATTGTATTGGCCAATAAATCACATGGTTGAATATGTTCTATTAATCACAAATTGTGGTATCTTATATGTCATTTTTCTTTCCTTATAAAATAACCAATATTTAAAATGAAAAAAAAAAAAAAAAAAAAAACATGAGATATTGTAGTTGATGAAGTATAAAGTAGAACACAAAAAGTGAGACTAATAATTTTTATACATATTTTGACAATAGTATAATTTAACTGGCAACCTAAGTTACAACTTTAAAGAAAATGTAATTAAGTTTTATCTTATAATAAATAATGAAAACAATTACATGGAGTAATTAAAAAGATGATTCTTTATGAAAATGGGTAATTATTGAGTACTTCTGGAGTACCATAAATGCGTACTCCTCCCCTTTCACATAACTATGAGTTCCACTAATTAAATTTATGGTGGGACCCACAATTCATGTTAAATAAGAGAGTATGTATTTATAATACTCCCGGAGTATTTAATAATTTTCCTATTATAAGGGGTTGTCCTACCAACCTACTTAAATTATCACTCTATTATTTAGATTTTAATTTAGATAATGGGATGAATATTTCTAATTGTTCGTTTATGGGTACAATAAAATCTCACAACATTTTCATAATAACCCACAATGAGTCAAAATAAAATAAAGGGATAATTACAAATTACTCACCTATGGTTTAGCCCGTATTTAACTTACTCACCTATGGTTTCATTTTTGACATTTTACCTGCTTGTGCTTCACTCCGTTACTACTCTGTAACCCACCTCCCTTTCAGACGCTATTCTAACACATTTTTTATCAAAAACAAAACCCAAAACAGATCAAACACTCCTCTCTCCCAAAACACACTCCCATCCACATGAGGTAGATCTACTAATTTGCTTGAAAATCATGAGTACATACAATATAAACATCTTAGCATATCAATAATTATGATAAAGTCAAGAACATCTGAACTGAAAGATGTACCACAAAATCAGCAATTATGATAAAGTCGTGGGGTTTCAGTAATTCCTTTTGATATGTGAAATTAATGACAATGTTCAAAACAGGAAGAAAGTAGTAAACATGTAATCTTGGGTTTGCTGATTTTAGCGACACATATGATGTGGCAAATGAAATTAATTCTAGGAGAATGGCTCATTAAGATGTCAATGTAGAGTTGTTGATTCCTAATAAGAATGGAACTTCTGGTGATGTGATAGCATTGCACACCTAACTTGGTATCTGAGTTCATTGTCATTGTACCCTTTCCTTTGTAGGCCACAGAGAGTCATAAATATAGTGAAGGTTCTTCAAAACTGGGATTTTTTTTTTTTGTTGTTTTGCAGGCTGGCTTTCACGATGAAGGTGATTATGGTGGTCTTCTTGTGTTCTAGGTTTGAAATTTTTTTAATTTGAGCCATGTTTTAAGAGATGCATATTCCTGGGTTTAAAATAGCCCATTTTGATCTTGTTTTCTTTTTTCTTTTTTCTTTTTTTCTTTTTTTTTTCTTCTTGTTTTAGGATGAGAGAGACATAAAATGAGAGTAAAAAGACTTATTTACTCCTCTTTTTTAACAAAGATGGGTAACAGAGACTAAATGGAAGTAACCTCAGATGGGTAAAGTGTCAAAATGGAAATCACGGGTGGGTAAGTTAAATTCGGGCTAAATCACAAATAGGTAATCTGTAATTATCCCTAAAATAAAATAAGATTATATTAGGGCCCACCACAACTTAAAATAAGGGTACTGTGAAAATGTTGTGAAATTTTGTTGTTTCCCCTAGGCTTTCTCTATTTCACATCAATGTCATATTAAAAATTTATACAAAACCAAGAGTCTTGTAAGTCAATTGGCACCTTCTGGTATTTTCTAATGAAGATATTTAGGATTCAAATCTCTTTTCCCTCATTGTAATTATTGAATTAAAAAAATATATACACACACATATACAAAATTTTAAAATGTAAATTGTATATTACAAATGCCTCTATAATTTTGATAAACTACTATCAATCTCTTAAATTTGTTCCCAAAAAAATCCAAATTGATTGTTGGTGAGGTCAAATTAAGGGTACGCCACCTCCTTTTTAGGGTAGGGAAAACTCACGTAAGGAAGGAGAAGTGTAAGTCAAGTTTAGGGCAGGTAAGATATATTTTGCCACCCTAATGGGGCATTTTCAACATTAATGAGATTGAGATGAAATAGAAATGGAGGGGATAATCATGAAAGTGTTAAGAAAGAGAGAAAACTAGTTTTTTGGGGGATAATACTTGAATATGTCAAAAATAATAATAAATAGGATATATATAATTACACAATTTACACACACACACATATATATATATAGACACACACACCCATTTGGGTGGGGAAAACTTGTGTAGAACAGAGCGGGACAAGATGAGTCAAGCGAGATGAGGAATTTTTGCCATATGTGCGCATTATACATATATTAGTTAATGAATTTCCCAATTGCTAATTTTCTTTGCCTACCGTTATCCTCAATCACATAGGAATATATAAAGTTTTTATCCTCATCATCTTAAGAAAAAGGAAAACTACTTTAACAATATTAAATATACACAAATGTATAATTGAGATTGATATATTTTGAAATCAGATTTAAATGAGGATGGTGTGTGTGTGTATAGAGGAAGGTAAAAGCATTTTATTGCAAGAAATTAAACAACAATATCATTGCTAAAGTTATGGTTGTTTTCATGTGTGTTCTAATAAATATTATTGTTTATTCAAAAAAAAAAAAAAAAAAGGTATGGTTGTTAGAATCTTGATTTTGTATCTTAGAATTCCAAGATCCTACGATCCTATCCCATTAAAAAAAATCTAGATAATTATAGAATCTTTCATGGGGTAGGATCAACATGGAATCGTAATCTTGGATGATGGAATGTAAAATCCTACAATCTTATTCTATAGAATCTTTACGATCCTACCCCATAGAATCAATTTCAATTGGTGTAGGATCATTCATATAACCTTTAAACAACATAATTGACATCCATTAAAAGTTATTATAATCATTTGTAAATATGTCTCTTTATGGTGAGATTGGGATTGTCCAACCATATTGATCAAGTTGTAATGGGTTTTGTAGGGTTTGCCGATGCAAAATCTTTGTAACTTTGGAGCTGGATGACTTTTTTTTTTTTTTCCTTTTTTTTTTTTGTTTGTTTGTTTGTAATCAATAACAAATTTGTTAATTTGGAACTTGTATATATTTTTGGTGTTGGAAATTGTAACTTGTAAGGGTTTTTTTTTGGATGAGTTGTGACCTGTAAGTTTGAAATTTGAAGTTTATTGTTTATAATTCATGTATTGGTAATTTAGTACTAAGTAGTTAGTACCATTTATGAGTAATTTGTGTCAAATTTACTTCTTTTTTCTTATGATCCTATAACATATATAATCATTTCTAATGATTTTTCATTATGTTTTTTTTACGGAAAGTAAAATTTTATCTAATCCACAAAACCCTCTCACCAATCCCATATAGGATACCTTGGCTAGAGCAATGTCTAATAGCATAAACTACGCCCATTGCATCTAGGTTTAGGTGCATTATTGCATTAATACATCAAAAGGAGGAAAATTAAAAAGAACAAATCCTACGTTAATTTTTCGCCCCACTTTACCCATGTTTGAAAGATCCTGCTGAGAAGTTCCCTTCAATCATCAATCAATGGAGAGTTACAACTCACAAGTCATAACTAGAGGATTGGGAGTTTTGTGCAAAAAAATCCACAACTATTTTAATATCTTTTTCTCTTTTTATTTTATTTTTATGAACTTAATATCTAGTTCTACGTCCACATTCATCATTTACTGCAAATATTTTTTTATTATCAATTAATTAGATTAAATGCCCACAAGGGGTTACAAGTTCGCTAAATTAAATTCAATTAAGGCATTGCTTGTACACGTTACATCAATGTTACACTATGATATATTCAAGAACGGAAATATTTCGACTGTACATCTCATTTGGTCGGTGAAAAAAAATCACTATCGAATATTCGTATGCTTGTGAAAAATTTCAAAACATTGATTGAGAAAAAGCACCTGTCGACAAGATTTAGCAAGAAATCAAGATGTCAAAATCTAGAAACAATTAAAGTTCACAACAGTTAATGTACAAAAAATGTTCCATGGTGGGCCGTGGGCCAGGGCCCGGGACCATTCGATTTTTAAATACCGGATAAGTGCTTTTTCCTACCCTTTTTTTTTTTTTTTTTTAACTGTTTTGACAGGTAATGACACAGGAATCCAGATGGATACTCGTTGGTTAGCAAAGTTTAGCCCTTTAATTTAGCCATCATCATGAAAAGGATATTATATTATCCTCTTTTAATTTTTATACAAAAAAAAAAATTATCTTTTCTAAAAAATAAAAAAGTATATCGCTTTAGGCCAGTGTGCATTAGCTTATTTTGGTGAGATCAAAATAAGGAGGATGGCTTAAAAAAAAATTTATGTCAGATGACTTAGAATTTTTTTTTTAAGAAGATGACTTATAGACGATCTAAGAAAAAGTTAGACATTCAAAACTATAACTAAAAAAAATTTTAACTAGATTATTTATAAATTAACTCATAACAAATGGAGTTAGTCACTCCATTTGTTTTAATGAAAAATCTCATGTGAAGATAGTTTTTTGGCATTTTCCTGTGTTTGTTAGTATAAAAAAAAAAAAGGTCAAAATAAAATTATTTCATAAATTTCTTTATTTAACTTAGCACGAGATAGAGTTGTTTTTCACTAAAATTTTGCTGGGAAACAACACTATCTCACGTGAAACTAAATAAGGGAAATTAAAAGATAGTTTTTCAACTTATTTTAAAATTATTACCAAATATTAAAAAAAAAAAAAAAGAGAGTTTTCTAAAAAAATAGAAATAATTTATTTTCTAGAAAAGGTTAATATCGAAACAATGTATAAGTGTGTTTATATAAGATAAAATACAATCTATATTTCCTGTCTTTAGTCGTATAAAAAAAATGGGTCAATGATCTCATAAACTCCCTTATTTAGCTTGGCATGAGATAAAATTATTTTTCACTAAAATTTTATGAAAAACAACACAATCTCACATAAAGTTAAATAAGGGAAGTTAAGAGATAGATTTTCAACTCATTTTAAGGTTATTTTCAAATATAGGAAAATGAGATAGTTTTCTTTAAAAAAAAATTGAAAAGGTTAATGTCTAAGCAAAGTATTAAGTGTGTTTATATCAGATAAAATTAAATTTATATTTCCTTTAAAACTTTACTTTCTTTAGGTATTGTGCTTTTATCTAGTTTATTTTGTAAGTTAAAAAAGAAAAAAGAAAAAAGAAAAAAAAGAAAAAGAAAAAGAAAAAAGAACACTAATGAAAACAACTTTTTCAAACAGATTCGATTTTATGAGGTTTTGATGGATGTGTACAGACTGGCTGTGTTCTTTATTGGGCCTAGGCCTTTATGTTTGGTATATAAAAAATAATAATAATAAAATAAAATTTAAATTAAAAATAAAAGAAGAAGAAGAAGGCCCAGGTTGGGGACGCTCTGCTTTTTCCTCTTTTCTTATGTGACGCCGACAAAAGACTGGTATTTTTTTTTTTATATTACATGTCGTAAAAAATAACTTTAAAAAGCAAAATGTTATTTTTCTCGTTTATATAAGTTGTAATCTTTTTTATTTATTTATTTTTGGGTAAGTTATTATGTTGTCGTTTATGTTGTCTTTCGTCGGTCATAGTGACAAATTAATATTCTACCAAAAAAATATTATTAATATTAATATTAAATAATAATAAAAAGACAAACTAATACATTTATTCGGAGATCCCTTTTTTTTTTTTGTTGTTTGGGTGAATATTAATTTGGAGATCCAATAATTCCAAGAGCATCAAGCTCACCAATAACGAATGTTGCTCTTTTGTGGGTCGCATCCTCTTTAATACTCTTCTTTTGTATTGAGCAAGCTTTTGTCCGCATCAGAAATCAACCTTGTAGGCCCGGATTTTCCTAAGAATCCACTCACTTCGGGAGAGTACTAAACTTGCCAAATGGAATGAGAATTAAAATACTGGATTAAAAAGGCTATGAGCTTTTAACTAACATATGGATCTTACATTTCTAATTGCCACATCATGATTTCATGTCCTGATCCTAACACATACAAGAGTACAACAAATATAATTTAAACAGAGCATAATAATTAAATTAAAACTTATAAATTAAACATAAACACAATTTCTAAGATGGATATGTGTATGGTCGGCGGACGAACTCCTGAGTCTTGCCGCCGGATGAGGTAAAAATAAATACAAAATAAAATGAATTGAAACTCATAAAAATACATGAAATTTCTAGCCACAAATAAGCTTTTTCCCCAAACCAACCCCCCCAAATGCTGGCCAAAAATATGTTTTTTAACCTATGCTTTAGACTCACCAAGTTCAACATCCTTGACAGGACCAGTTTCAACACCTTCCTTCAAAAGTTTGATTTCCTCCTCAGTTAGGCTGTTTTTCGTGTGGGGAAGCGTCTTGTTATTTGAATGCTTTTCAGACTCCACAGCCCAACTATAGATTACCATGCCAAGAACGGCAAGAAACATCCCCATGATGTTCTTGAAAGTTAGCTCCGAATCGAAGAGGAGCCACCCCAATGTGAGGACACACACTGTTTTCATGTGACCTAAAACCTGGAAGGAAACAGCTGAAAAGCGTCCAATGCAAAGGTACTGGCTCATGTTGCAGAATACTGCTAGGGAGCACGAAAGAAGTATGAATAACTGCACATATTCACAACTTGTCATTAGATACCAAATTTAAAAAACTCCATACGCATTAATGCATAAGATAGCAATTAACAGATGTAAATGGGATAAAAAAAAATGAAGAATGATTGCTTACAATGGCACCGGTAGACATTTTATAGTTTGTTACAAATTTGCCACTAAGGAAATAATCAACAAATGGCCCAAGAATAAGGAGAGACGCGGCTTGAATTGGAGCCGTCTTACTCAACAATTCAAAAGATCCAATTGAGTACTTCTTCTGCAGGGAACCTATTGTCTGTTCCACAAAGAAACAAAATCAGAGATAGCAAATAATAATTTATTTTCCACAAAAAGTATGAATATATGTAGTAAACTATATACGTGCTTCCAAAAATAAAAAATAAAAGAAATCACCAAAAAGAAATCATTATAATGGATTCCTTAACTTCATGCCCTGACAGAACAAATGATACAAATCCCACGATATTGCAACCAGAAATGGGGGCATCACTCATGTCCCCAGTATAATAAAGTTTGGTTTCATACTAGATTTATGTTGAATTACAGATTCATCATTTTCAATATTAGAGGATATGGCACGGTTCTAACAACTCAAAATGTTTCCACTAGAACTATTAAAAAATTTCTGTTTCCAAAGTCCTAATTTTTTTTTTTTTTGGGTTGGAATTGTCAATACCTAATAAATATAAATGTTGCAGTTGAAATTTTAAAGTATAGTTAGTCCAATAAATTTCTTTATGTTCTTGCCCATCTATAATTGTAGGAAACACCTATAAAACTACTAGCTGATGAAAACTGACCAACATCTTCATTTCCTAGATTAAAGATTTAACTTATATGGGAAGAAACCCATATTAAATGGTCTATAACCTTAATCGATAATTTGATACCTATTTCCATTCCCAAGGAAAACTATTTGTTCATATAGTATTAAAAATGAAGATCATTCAGTCTGAACCATAACCTAGTTGATATTTTAGTTCAACAACAATTTTTTTGTTAGTTACACAAGCACCTAGAGGGCCTTAAAAGAGGAATCTCACCTAAAGTCTCTCAAGAAGCCCCCCATCAGACCATCATGGCATATCTCGATAATATTAAAAACACATATGTATCTATACACAGCTTCTGCATTAGACTCCATATTTGTTGCCTGAACCATCGATTTTTAAACATAAGTAGTTGCCAGGCCATACTAAATTATCTACTGCATGCCCTAGGCCCTGGTATGTAACATCTGTCAAAATGGCTAAGCAATGCTGAAGTATCACCAATGCAGCAAAAAGATAGGCCCTCAGCCAGTCATGTAGGTGCACTGCTTGGAGACATATGTCAAGGACGATGATCATATCACATATCACAAATCTTACATTTCCAGGTGTGTACCCAGAGTTATGCATTTCTTGCACGACAGAATGTACTCCTATGAACAATTTGTCATGTCTAGGGAGTCTAATTATTATAGTTCAGAGATTGAGCACACAGATCCAAAGTTTCTAACAATTAACTAAATAAATTCATTATGAATTATCTAATCAAGATGCAGAATGAACAAGAAATACTTGGAAGGAAAATGAGACAACAGAAGAGAACAGATTAAACAATACTACAGAAACAATAAGAACTGCAAGTAAGTTCATGTCCCCATCCACATTGGAAGAACTTTCAAGAGCTAATGCAAAAATTAGTAATAGATCACAGAAATACTCACAATTTGCTGCAAAGATGTAGACAAAACCGCTACGCAGGCACATATAAAACCTTTGACATTAACTTTCACATCGGTGACGGTGCAAACACCCACACCAAGGACCACAACCACAACAGCCATCTTGACTTCCCTTGAATACTGCTTGCTGTGAAGTATCCACTCCATGACGCATACCACCGGAATCATGCTAAGCTTTGAAATCTGTGGGCAAGAACAGCATGGTAGAGTTAGAGAAACATGGCTTCTAAAGAAAATAAACACCGACAGAAAAGTATGATACATAAGTTGATAATTCGGTGGAAATACCAAGGGGTGCCAGTTCTTGGCGAAAAGTACAATATACAATTGGGCAGAACAATTTCTGCCCAAAATTTATAAAAGAGCCAAAAAGACAAGGCATACATAGAAAATGAAAACCTTAAATTAAGTCAAATCATACTTGGTAGAATCCAACAGAGTTGAGCATGAGACTGAAGTTCATCCCTGTGATGGACATGTTCGCAACAATTGAGAACCAGAAAAGCTCCCAAAAAGGAACATGCTTTGATGCAGAAAAACCAGTCGCATTTGAGACCAGACCCACCAGCGCAGTCACCGCGAAGTGAAACCCAGTTAAGGTTGTAGCTGGTAAAAAAAAAAAAAAAAAAACCAAACACACCCTTTATTAAACTCAACGAAATCTTAAAGATTTACGAAAGAGATCGGACATGAATTATAGAGAATTTCAAGAACAAAAATGCCAAATCAATCAAAATTGCAATGGCAAAAAAATGTGCACAGATCTAACAAAAAAAGTGAGATTAGGTAAGGGGTTGAAGATCTGAGATGAGATCTACAATATATAATTAATTAAAAAAAAAAATTTAAAAGGTAAAGAAAGAGACTAACCGAAACCGAAAGCATAACCGCTGGACGACATAAGCTGTTTGTTAGCCATGATAATTCCGACGGAGCTGACAACGTTCATGGCCCACGCTCCCACATCGGAAACTGACGAACTCTTCTTTTCACTTTCCATTTCTTCTCTTTTCTCTCTCTCTCACACAAATTACAATTTACAGCTATATGTATATATATATAATTTGTGTGTGTATATATATATATATAGAAAGAGAAAGAAAAGGCAAGGAATTGAAGATCCACTAAATAGATAGCAGATCTCAGAAAGACCCAACACCAAAAATGAGGGAGGAAGAGGATGAGAAGGGATTATATTGATATATGATATGATACCAAATTGAATAATAATAATAATAATATTCTTATTATTATTATTATATGAAAATGGACCTTTCCTTTTTCTTCTTATACCTTCTTGGCTAGGCTCCTTTTCTTTCTTCCTCTTCCTCTTCCTCTGCTTCTATCTAAAATTTAAAAATTTGAATTAGAAAAACAAAAAAAAAAAATACAAAAAGTGTGTTGTTTTTTTTTGTGTGGTTTACCCAATTTATATATGAAATTGCCACTTACTGTTTCTAATTGCACATGAAATGTAATGAAAGGAAGGAAGGAAGGAAGGAAAAAAAGTGAGATGTTTCCACGCCTAGTTCGTAAGGTATATGCCTCTTCTCACCTTAGCCCTCTCTAGTTTTTATTGTTGTTCCTAGTTCCTATCTCTCTATATTGTACTAAAAAAAAAAAAATGTAAAAAATGTCAATGCTAAAAATTTGGTAACTCCAATGCAGCTCGCGTCGTATTCACTCGCCATCGGTCAATATCTTTTAATATTCTTTCCTGCCCTGGGGGCTGGGGGGAATAATAAACGTGTATACCTTCCTTAAACTCAGCATTAAAGTGTGTCTCTTTTTTTAATTTGTTACTTCTTCGGTTCTGCCTTATTCTTTATATTTAAATGATAAATTAAAAAAGAAAACGTATTCCTGTTTTTTTGGTAACTTAGTAAACGTCTCCCCCAGTAATAATGAAAATTAATTTTTCAATAGAATGGCGTTCCACTAAGTCAGTCAGGTTATTTACTCAAAGAAGAAGGGAAAAAAAAAAAAAAAAGAAGTTATTCAGGCTATGATTATGGAGAAATTAAAATTATTATATATATATATATATAATTATAAAAAGGCGTCTGTTTGTCTGGTCATCCTAAAAAAAAAAAAAAAAAAAAAGTCCCAAGTTTTTTTATTTATTATTTTTTAAACAAACACATGCAAGGAATAAAGTTCTAGCACAAAACACATCCCGAATTTAGTTGATTTCCAAAAAAAAAAAACCCTTTTATTTGTAAGTTGTACTGGTGAAATAGGTACTAGAAAAGCTCCTTATCAATATAACTCTAGTTAATTTCTTTTGTAAAAATTTACAGTAGTCAATTATAACAGAAAATTACTTAGGTAATCTAAAAGTATTAAATAATTACTCAAATGCTATTACTCAAGTGATTTTTTTTATAGAAAGTATTACTCAAGTGATATTAAAGTGATCCTTTTAGGAATACTTGTGTGTAGGTTCAATAAACTTGTTTTATGAATACAGAAGTCCTACATTCCATCTATAACAATATCAATCCATGAGATTTTTAAAGTGCTTTATAGGTGTTGATGCCCATTTTTGCAAATCTGTACCCAAAGGCTCATGAGGAAGAAAGCCCAATAAGTTGCAAGACGCAAAAGCCCATACGAAGGAAAGCCCAATGAAAAGCAAGGCCCAAAGACCCACCAAGAAGACTGAAAGAGCAAGAAAGGTCCAAAGAAAGAAGTGTAAGGGAAAACAATCTACAGCAAAACGCAGATCTGCAGTAGATTACAAATTTGCAGCAGAATACAGATATGCCGCAGAATACAGTTCTTCGGCAGATAAGGACAAATTGGGCCTAAGACCCTTTTGATTCAGTCAACATTATTTGGCCCACAAAGGCCCAAATCCTTTTGTATAAAAAGATAGGCGTGAAAACTAATATGAAGAAGCACGATGAAAAGAAACAAGGAACAACAGGAAGTGTCAGCAGCAGGAATCACATGAAGGAAAGGAAAGCCAAATCAAAGGAAAATGACAAACGTAGCAGGAAACGCATGAAGAAATAAGACAAAAACACGCAGCAGAACGAAACAAAACTAATCTGCTATGGCAGAAACAGCGTGGGAATGAAAGAAGATAAAAATAAAAGACAGTGGAGCAACAAGCACAGAAGGGCTGGAGCACCACCAACCTGTACCCAGCCAATATAAGGGAGGTGAGCCCACGATCAAGGGGATTCAGAGAGTGTGGTTTGGTAGTGGGGGGAAAAGGGGTCTTAATTTGGTTTCCAGCCATGACTTCTTTTAGGAATATACCTTGCTGGAATGGTATCTTACCTAAAAGAAGTAATAGATGGTTGGGACTATCTAATGCATGTCATAGAGCTAGGTAGTGAGGTAGCCCAATCCTTATCAGTTAGTCACCTCGAGGTAGAGGTATACAGTAAAAACAAACAAAAGGGAATTTTGTCATGAAATGAGTAATGGTGCAGCTAACGTATTCTGAGTAGAGGTAATGGCCAGGCAACCAATGGGGTGGTGGGTAGTCCTAAAGGGATGCCCATAACAAGCCAAAAATAGTTGGTGAAGTCCTAGGGGTAAAAGGGAGAAATTTCATTGAATTAGCTCACTATAAAAGGAAGAGGTAACCATGGCAGAAAAAGGGGGAGAAGCACCGAAGGAGGGAGACCTAATGGGAGGAAAGTACCTAAGGGAGGCACTTAGAAAGAGAGAGTCACTTAGAGAGAGGGACCCAAGAAAAGAAAAGACCAAAGGGGGAACAACCCACGGCAAGAGAGTAGTAAGCAACTAAGAGTAAAAAGAACGGAGAGAAAGAAAGAAAGAAAGTGGTAAAAAGAAGAGAGAAAACACGGTAGGAATAGGGGCATGCATCAATAGACCATCTTTTCTCTTCCTCTTAGTAAACTCACTCTTTGAAGTCCCCAAAAGTAGTAATTAGTAGCCATTTAGGCCTATTCTCCAAAATGCACAACTTTGATGGCAAAAACCTATGACAAGGTTGTTCAAGTTGGGGTTTGGGTTCATTCTTGGTTTACTTATTCTATGGGAAGATTCAATACTTGATTCGATTGCAAATATATTTGATTTCACTCGTTATAACTTATATCTGTTGTATTTAGTCATTCTATCGTAGCACGTTTTTATCACGTTTGTTGCATCAGTTGTCCTGTTGTGGTATCTTTACTTGCTGTACTAGTTATTTTGCTGTAGCACCTTTTTATTATATTTACCGTGTTAGCTATTATATTAGCTAAACCTTTTCCAGCTGAAGTTTTCTTATTTCTTTGTTATTACGTGTTTTACTTTTGACACGAACTAATTATTATCCTGCCATAAGTATATATACATATACATTGTAGCTTATGTTCTGCCATATATATTTTATATATGTATATGTGAATACGTATAAATATATATACTCATATATGTATATATATATATATATTTGAGAATATGCTAACCCATGTAAGCTAACATTTTCTTGATTGGTATTTTCTTTGGGATTTAGATTAGTTTATGTGCAGGAAATAGAAAATTATTTTTGCAGTAAAAAATGAAGAGTGGTCATTCACATTGCAGAAGGCTTTACTACATGGCAGAAGGCTTTAATGCACAGCAGACAACTTTACTGCACAGTAGAAGACTTTACTACACAGCAGAACGCTTTAATGTACGGTAGAAAGCTTTAATGCACGGCAGAAATCTTTATTGCACAGCAGAAAGCTTTATTGCACAGCAGACGGTTTTACCGCACAGTAGAAAAGTTAGTCCTGTGGCAGAAACTGGAGAAAAGTTCTTTCTACAGCAGAAACAGAGGATAAGCCCACTTTGCAGCGTCTTCCCTTGGACTTGGACTCAGCGTTTACTCACAAACTGGCAGTGGCAGAATGGTACTTTGGAGCCCATTTCGCAGAGCGTCAGGCCCAACTTCCTTCTTAGAAAAAGCCTAGACTAAACATTGTCTAATAACATCAAGACGCATGTCTAAGGTACAAGAAACGTAAAAAGAACCCTCGACAATAGGTAAGTATTCAAACAGTCTAGCTAAAGGTAGGGATTCCACTTTCTTATATAAAAAAATATATTGATATTAAGAGAAGATAAACTTTAGAAAAAAAGTTAAACTAATTATAAAATTAACATGTCATCTTTTAAATATAAAATAAAAACTAATTATAACAAATATTTATTATATTTTTAATGAAATACCAATAATAAATATGACAATATTTGAAACTTATGATGTTTGTTACATGATTATCAAGTCAATACATCAATCAGTTTCCTTTTTGTATAGGTGTTTTTTAATGGAATTCTCTTATTAGACAATACATTACTTTACTCTCTTTTTTTGGAAAGAAAAATACTTTACTAACTAGAACCACTAATGTCAGGGGTGGAGCCAGAAATTTTAGTTTAGGAGAGCCAAGTTGTGATGCTAATATATTAGTTAAAACAAACCTCCACACACACACAAATATATATATATATATATATATATATATATATATGTATGTATGTATGTATATATATACACAAATTAATTTACTAAGAGAATTTATCATTTTCTACATAGTTTAATTTGTTAAACCTCTTAAATAATATGATTTTAAATATAAATTTTCTTTCTTTTAAGAGCAACATTGAAATGACTCAAAATTTGGGGGGCCAACTTCAATTTTTACATGTTACATTTTTTAAATGTAAATAAGATACATACTATAAAATGATTTTTTTTTTTTAAATTTGGGGGGGCCGTGGCCCCTCCACCCTTGTGTGTGGCTCTGCCATTGACTAATGTAGTACTAATTTTGTCAAGAACCTTATAACTTAATTAGCATATCCTCATGCACAAAGTGCTTAGGGGTCTAAGAGGGAAAGAGTTCAAGTTGCGGTATTAGTAACATATTGTAACTATTTAAAAAAATGCAATATTAATACTAATTATATTCATTGTTATGGTAAAATTAATATAGTAAAATTGATTAGTTACTTGATCTTAAAAAAATTTAACATTTTATGATGATTCCCCTTTAATTAACAAACATTTTCTAATTTATTAATTATTTAATAAGAAAAATACGATTTTTTTTTCTAATATTAGAATAGATTAATCTAATTGGAGAGGATAAAGGTAAAGATCAAAAGTTATTATTTATCTTTATTGTGTGTGTGATTTTTTATTTATTTTTTATTTATTTTTTTTTACGAATGGTTATTATTATACTTTTCCATAAATTTACACATATACAAAATTAGAATTTGTAGAGATGCCCTTGTTATTATAAACTCTATTATAAACCCATATCAAAATAATATTATTAATTGGCAATGCATATATTAGTCATAACTCATTTAAAAAAAATGGTAAAATGCAAAAATGACCCTCTAAGTTTCTTCAGATTTTATTTCAGTTTTCTAATTTTACTTTCATTCATTTTAGTCTTCTAAGTTTCAGATTTATTCAACTAAGGCCCTTCAGTCAACGTTTATTAAAAAAATTTGAAAAAAAAATGGAAAATATTTTTCAATTATGTTCAACATTTATCAAAAGTTATTTTTCAAATTTTCAAATATTTTTGAAGAAAAGTTTAAAAATTTGAAAAATTAACCACAACATATAATAAAAGTGAATGGAAAAGCCTTAATTGAATAAACTTGAAAAATTAAGAGAACTAAAATGAACAAAAGCAAATTAAAGAACTGAAATGAAATTTGAATAAACCTTTTTTTTTTGAGAAATAAATTTGAATAAACTTGGAGGGTCAATTTTGCATTTTAGCCTTAAAAAAATTATGAATTTCTATATATCTGTAAACTCTTTTTTTTAGAGAGTTTTAACCTATGACATCTGTTGGGGACATTTTGCGACAAGGGCCAAAAATGCGAAAACGGCCCAAATCTCCCCTTGGGTTCTTTAGAAGTGTTTGTTTATGGAGAATCAAGCCCAAAATTCACAATGTATAAAAAACAAAGGCTAATGGTGCTTTGACAAGAGAGAATCAAAATGCTAACAACAAAAGTGCAGAAAAAGTATAAAAACATAACAGGTCTGAAACTTCGACCTACAGTCACACAGAAAAGGAAATTGAGGGAGGTCGTCACTACAAGAAAACTGAGCAATTGCGGCGGACCTATTGCGGCGGGTGCAAAAACCGCCGCTATATGTCGCCTATTGCGGCGCTTTTTTGGCCCGCCGCTGTACATGAGATCTATTGCGGCGTTCCATATGCCCGCCGCAATAGCTCTAGTATTTTGCAGCGTACTACAGCGGCGGGCCAATGACCCGCCGCAATAGACCTGTTTTAGCGGCATTCAACTTAGATATAGCGGCGGGTCAATGAACCGCCGCAATAGCTCAAGTATTTTGCGGCAGACTACAGCAGCGGGCGAATGACCCGACGCAATAGACCTGTTTTAGCGGCATTAATCTTAGATATAGCGGCGGGTCATTGACCCGCCGCAATATGTAATCCTTTTTGCGGCGGGTTGGACCGCCGCAATAGACATTTAAATTTCCCTCTATTTTTTCATCTTCCCATTTAAAGATCAAATAGTAAATTACACCCGATTGACATGAAAATTGGCATGCATGTTAAGAACATATAAAAAATGTGATCCAACGGTTGAATTTTCAAAATTTGAATTCAACAATAAGTTATTGGTTGGTGTAACATTTTTTAGAGTTACATGAAGTGTAACTAGAACCCAACGATATATTTCTTAATTCGATGTGAATTTTGACAAATGTACCGTTAGATTACATTATCTTCATATATTTTTCATGCATACAAAATTTCAAGGTGATCAAAGATTAATAGTCATGTCATCAATTAATTATTTAAATTCAAGTTTTTGTAATTTAAAATAACGCATAAAAGATGAGTTTAAAAATCAAATAGTAAATTACACCCGATTGGCATAAAAATTGGCATACATGTTAAAAACAAATAGAAAATGTGATCCAACGGTTGGATTTTCAAAATATGAATTCAAAAATAAGTTATTGGTTGGTGTAACATTTTTTAGAGTTACATCAAGTGTAACTTGAACCCAACGCTATATTTCTTAATTCGATGTGAATTTTCACAAATCTACTGTTAGATTACATTATCTTCATATATTTTTCAATCATAAAAAATTTCAAGGTGATCAAAAATTAATAGTCATGTCATCAATCAATTGTTTAAATTCAAGTTTTGTAATTTAAAATAACGCATAAAATATGAGTTTAAAGATCAAATGGTAAATTACACCCGATTGGCATGAAAATTGGCATGCATGTTAAGAACATATAGAAAATGTGATCCAACGGTTGGATTTTCAAAATATGAATTCAACAATAAGTTATTGGTTCGTGTGACATTTTTTAGAGTTATATCAAGTGTAACTTGAACCCAACTCTATATTTCTTAATTCAATGTGAATTTTGACAAATCTACCGTTAGATTACATTATCTACATATATTTTTTACGCATACAAAATTTCAAGGTGATCAAAGATTAATAGTTATGTCATCAATCAATTGTTTAAATTCAAGTTTTTGTAATTTAAAATAACGCATAAAAGATGAGTTTAAAGATCAAATGGTAAATTACACCCGATAGGCATGAAAATTGGCATGCATGTTAAGAACAAATATAAAATGTGATCCAACGGTTGGATTTTAAAAGTATGAATTCAACAATAAGTTATTAGTTTGTGTAATATTTTTTAGAGTTACATCAAGTATAACTTGAACCCAACCCTATATTTCTTAATTCAATGTGAATTTTGAAAAATCTACCGTCAGATTACATTATCTTCATATATTTTTCAAGCATACAAAATTTCAAGGTGATCAAAGATTAATAGTGATGTCATCAATCAATTATTTAAATTCAAGTTTTTGTAATTTAAAATAACGCATAAGATATGATTTTAAATATCAAATGGTAAATTACACCTGATTGGCATGAAAATTGGCATGCATGTTAAGAAAAAATAGAAAATGTGATCCAACGGTTAGATTTTCAAAATATGAATTCAACAATAAGTTATTGGTTGGTGTAACATTTTTTAGAGTTACATCAAGTGTAACTTGAACCCAACCCTATATTTCTTAATTTGATGTGAATTTTGACAAATCTACCGTTAGATTACATTATCTTCATATATTTTTCATGCTTAAAAAATTTCAAGGTGATCATAGATTAATAGCCATGTCATCAATCAATTGTTTAAATTCAAGTTTTCATAGTTTAAAATAACGCATAAAAGATGAGTTTAAAGATCAAAGGGTAAATTACATCCAATTGGCAAGAAAATTGGCATGCATGTTAAAAACATATAGAAAATGTGATCCAACGGTTGGATTTTCAAAATATGAATTCAACAATAAGTTATTGGTTGGTGTGACATTTTTTAGAGTTACATCAAGTGTAACTTGAACCCAACCCTATATTTCTTAATTCGATGTGAATTTTGACAAATCTACCGTTAGATTACATTATCTTCATATATTTTTTATGCTTACAAAATTTCAATGTGATCAGAGATTTATAGCTATGTCATTAATCAATTGTTTAAATTCAAATTTTCGTAGTTTAAAATAACGCGTAAAAGATGAGTTTAAAGATCAAAGGGTAAATTACATCCGATTAGCAAGAAAATTGGCACGCATGTTAAAAACATATAGAAAATGTGATCCAACGGTTGGATTTTCAAAATATGAATTCAACAATAAGTTATTGGTTGGTGTGACATTTTTTAGAGTTACATCAAGTGTAACTTGAACCCAACCCTATATTTCTTAATTCGATGTGAATTTTTACAAATTTACCGTTAGATTACATTATCTTCATATATTTGTCATGCTTACAAAATTTCAATGTGATCAGAGATTTATAGCTATGTCATCAATCAATTGTTTAAATTCAAGTTTTTGTAATTTAAAATAACACATAAAAGATGAGTTTAAAGATCAATGGTAAATTACACCCGATAGGCATGAAAATTGGCATGCATGTTAAGAACAAATATAAAATGTGATCCAATGGTTGGATTTTAAAAATATGAATTCAACAATAAGTTATTAGTTGGTGTATTATTTTTTAGAGTTACATCAAGTATAACTTGAACCCAACTCTATATTTCTTAATTCAATGTGAATTTTGACAAATCTACCATTAGATTACATTATCTTCATATATTTTTCAAGCATACAAAATTTCAAGGTGATCAAAGATTTATAGCTATGTCATCAATCAATTATTTAAATTCAAGCTTTTGTAATTTAAAATAATACATAAAAGATGAGTTTAAAGATTAAATGGTAAATTACACCCGATTGGAATGAAAATTGACATGCATGTTAAGAACATATATAAAATGTGATCCAACGGTTGGATTTTCGAAATATCAATGCAACAATAAGTTATTGGTTGGTGTAACATTTTTTAGAGTTGCATCAAGTGTAATTCGGACCCAACCCTATATTTTCTTTATTTGGTGTGAATTTTGACAAATCTACCGTTTGATTACATTATCTTCTTATATTTTTCATGCTTACAAAATTTCAATGTGATTAGAGATTTATAGCTATGTCATCAATCAATTGTTTAAATTTAAGTTTTTGTAGTTTAATATAACGCATAAAAGATGAGTTTAAAGAACAAATGGTAAATTACACCCGATTGACATGAAAATTGGCATGCATGTTAAGAGCAAATAGAAAATGTGATCCAACGGTTGGATTTTCAAAATATGAATTCAACAATAAGTTATTGGTTCGTGTGACATTTTTTAGAGTTACATCAAGTGTAACTTGAACCCAACCTTATATTTCTTAATTTGATGTGAATTTTGACAAATCTACCGTTAGATTACATTATCTTCATATATTTTTCATGCTTAAAAAATTTAAAGGTGATCAAAGATTAATAGCCATGTCATCAATTAATTGTTTAAATTCAAGTTTTTGTAGTTTAAAATAACGCATAAAAAGAGTTTAAAGATCAAACGGTAAATTACATCCGATTGACATGAAAATTGGCATGCACGTTAAGAACATATAGAAAATGTGATCCAGCGGTTGGATTTTCAAAATATGAATTCAACAATAAGTTATTGGTTGGTGTAACATTTTTTAGAGTTACAACAAGTGTAACTTGAACCTAACCCTATATTTTTTAATTCAATGTGAATTTTGACAAATCTACCGCTAGATTACATTATCTTCATATATTTTCCACATCCTCATTTTAATTTTTTAATCTAAATAGTGAGAGAGTCCTAACAAGAGTCTCTCTCTCTTTTTTCCTTCATCCTAAAGTTTTTATTTATTTATTTATTTATTTACGTGAGTCTTTCTTTTTTTCTTTTTCTTTGTATTGAAACATAAAGTGAGTCCTTTTTTATATATATAAAAAAAAATCTAATGTGAGGTTTAATTAAAAAAAATTCTAATTATTTTCTTTATCCTAATTATAACGTAATTAAAAAATGTTTGTTTTATATTATATATAGATAATAATAATGAACAACTAAAACGTATGTTGCCTTAGTGGCTCGTGCTTATTTTTCAAGGTCCCCTCCAAGGTTCTAATCTCCATAATAGCCTCTTTTTTTTTCCTTTTCATTTTTAAAGTTTCTATTATCAAAACTACGTCGTTTTGGTTCTATTTAAAACTAAAATAAAAAACCCTACCTATCTCTTTCTCATTCTGCCGCCCTCCTCATTCCCCATCCCCTCTCTCCCTCTCTCCCTCTTCACTCATCTCTTTCTAGGATTCTTGGTCCCAAAGCCTCATCATCGCAAAACCGACTTCTACTAACAACGAAAGATCAGAGACCGTTGTTGGCAGATTCGATCGCCCCGTAGATCGCGATTCGAGAGCTGCAACCGAGTCACCTCGTCCGTCAATCCTCCAACTGCTTTTGCTTCCTCATCCGAGATCGCCTCACCGATTCGCGGTTCGAAATCATCCTCTTCCTCTTCCTCTCGTCGATCGCTACATCGGATCTTTTTTGTGAGTAGTGCTTTTTTTATTTTATTTTATTTTTCTGTTTCTTTCTTTTTGGTGGTGTTTTGGATGTTTTGGTGAGAAAGTTCGGATTTTGATGTGAATTTTTTGATTGTTTTTGGGGTTTTGGAATTGTGGCTTTTGTTGGGTTTTGGATCTTTTTTGTGAATAGCTGGATTTTGATTTGATTCGTTGGTGTTTGGTTTTGATTTGCTATTGTTTTTGTGGGGTAATTGGGCATAAAAATCCTCAGAAAAATCCACGAGTATCATTTTTCCTTTCGATGAGTTCATACCCGCCGTCAAAGGTTGAGGCCGCGAATCGCCATCACGATTTGGTGGTGCTCTTCACCGAGTTCTCTCTACGTGTGTAAGTCATCCTTCTCTTCGTTGGGTTTTTATTTTATTTTATTTTTTTTGTATAATCTGAATCAGTGATTGAGTGGGTTCTAAGCTCCTGTCCCCTTTCTTTTTCTGTTTAAATTTAATAAGTTACATTTTACATTATGTTGTTCATACATTTTATTTATGTTTTACCATTATCTATGTTCAAAATTGTATAATTGTGCAGACTGACTGGTTGAACAAGTTGCTGTCTGATATGTGGCCTTACCTTGATAAGGTGATCAGAAGTTTTCGAAATAAAACTAATTTTTCTTTAATTAAAAAAAAAAAAAAAAAAAAAACCAAGCAAGTCAGTTCTAAATGATGATATTACCAGTGGAATTTGACATAATTTTTATAATGATCCATTTAATGTTCAAGTTTGCAGGCAATATGTGGCGTGGCAAGTTAAAGTTAAAGTCAGTAGAGTTTAAGAACTTGAGTCTTGGAACTATCCCCCCTTCAATTCATAGTAAAGTGTTTTTATGGTCTTTTTGAGGATAATTTTCAATGATATAGTTCAAGTTTTGGGAATCTAGGCTGACCTTTTGATATATGTGTAATTGCTAAACTTGTTTAATTGTGTGACAATGCAATGCGGTAATGCTGATGTGAAGGTTTTTTTTTATGGGTAATTTAAAAACTTTTATTAAAAAAATAGTCAACCCAAGTTTTTATCATTGGATTGTGTTTGCCATGAATGTAAATATCTAATTAATTCTTGGACTAGATCATGCTAAGTTTGACAGAGGTCCAGTTAATACTTGATGTACTAAGAAATATATATATATATATATATATATATATATATATATAGTCTTCCAAAGATTTTGATAAATAAAAAGATGTTTATTGTACTTCTTAAATATATATATATACGCATAATCTAGTAACTGGAGTCTTGCTCTGCTTGGTTTTCAGCTTATTAGGGAGAAGAAAATGGTACTTTTCTCTATGAATTCACCACAAACCCGTAAGAAAAATTTCCTTCCGTTCCTCACGTTATGAAAGGTCAAAATCATATTTACCATTCAAAAATTGGATAGCTGAACCTGTTACATGTTTACAAATATAATTTTCAATTAGGTGATCCTTTACTATGAGTGTCAACTCAAAAATCAAGTGCCATGTTTACTTTTAAAAAATCAATATTTTGTGGAGATGATAGTTAAGTAGAGAAAAGTCAGCTTATGGTCCTTGCATAAGTGCCATGTTCAGGTTTGATTTTTCCATTGCTACCCATCCAGTTTAGCATTTAAACATAGAAAATAGTCCCTAAAGTCTTCAAAACATGATTGCAAGAGATTTAGGAGTTCTTATCCATACATCATTTTTTCATAAATTGACAGACATTATGGGAGTACTACAATGGAAGGTGGACAATCTCTATGGGATAAGGGTGTAAAATGCTTGGTTGTCTAGCTCCATGGCATGGTGTTTTATTTGCCTCGTTTGGATGTCAGTATTAACTTATAGGCTTGCAATATGCATGAGTGCCTTTTTTATGTTATTTTTTATTGTATTAATTTTCCTACTTATTTATTTATTTTTTTTGAGGTGGAATTTTCCTACTTATTGGGTGTGAGAAGTTTAGTTTTGTATTAGAATAGTAATTGTAAATTTTATTTATTTAAAAAGCTTTTAGCAGTATTGGTTGTCAATTTGTTTCAGTCTCCACTACAAAATATTCTGTTTGTTTGTTTTCTACCTTTAGCATGACCAATAACTCAAATGACACATCTTCGGGGAGCTTGTGAGTTAAAGGCCCATTGAGGTGTAACTTACCTGTAAAGAAATATAGCTTTAACATGTTTTTAATTTCTGAAAGATGTAATGGATTTTTGTATTCATATATTTGTATGTATTTTATGTGTGTTTTTTTTTTTAATTTTTTAATTTTATTTTATAAATTTTATGCATGATGATCAATCAGCACATTTGTTCTCACATCTTAATAGAGAGAGCATCTTCGCTGATTGAGGCTAACAAGGAAATTTAAAATTACAAAACAGGAGTAATGCTTGATATTGATGCCAAAAATATTATATTCGTGAAGTAGAAAATAGGTGATTCCTACAAATTTGGAAAATAAAATATATTGGCAATTTGAATTGGAATAGTTAAGTAGATATTCCTGTAGCTATTTTACTTATGCAAGGACCCTTTTTAGTGCAATTTTTGAGATGCTTGTATTGGTTCAGGTATTCCTTATGTTATAGGCGTATGTAATGAAAAATGCTTCTTGCCATTTGACTTTCTGGGATGTACTTTACTCTTTAAATTGTGTGTGCCTAAAATTCTTTTACCCCTTATCTTGTATATTTCCTGTGTCATTTGTTGGATGGTTATGCAATGATTTTATTGATTTACATCAGCATGTACTGGAGAGGGGAAAGCCTCATGAAAGAAGCCAGATTATAAGCAAGTTGTCAGGACATATTGTACAATTGAGCCAGCATAAATTTGCGTCAAATGTTATTAAGAAATGTTTGGAGTATGGTGGCCCCATTGAACGAGAACTATTAATTAGGGAGATTTTTGGGCATAATGAAGGAACCAATAATTTATTGGTAAGTTAAAGCATAGGTTTATGTTTGATTATGATTAATTTGAATACTCATTCCCTCACCCCCCACCCCCCCCCCCCCCCCGGCCCCCAAAAAAAAAAAAAATGGAAGCAGTTCTCATGGGTTTTTAATAGATGAAAATGTTCTAGAAGTGTTGGGAATAATTCTTAGTTTATTAGATTAAAATATGTACTTGTAGTTGCTATTGATTGTCATTTGAAGGTGCATGATTCTTATGCATTATATATATATTGGATATTTGGTGGGGGGGGGGGGGGGGGGAGCATGTGTTGTGGCTATATTAGAAAATCTAGAGTTGATGGTTGGGTGACATTCTACTCTGAGTTATATCCCAATGATTCAAGACCACGATTACTCATTTATAGTTCTTGTTAATCATATGGTAAAATGCTTTTTTTTTTTTTTGGTGTTTGTTTCAAAAAGGAAATAGGTATGGTACTATGGTTGTAAGACATACTTAGGGTGCTTCTGCAACTATGTTTTGACCCTCAAAAACATATGTAACTTACCATTGTTATTTATCTAGTTTTCCTTTGAATTTTTTAAGTATTTATAAAAGCCTATATATATATAGATTTTTGGTGTTAAATTTTGGGTATAGGAGCTTTGGGATTTGTAAGGGTTTATATTGTGTTGTAACGTGTTTAATTTTGTGCGATATAGGCCAAAGGTTTCATTGGCACTTTTCTTCAATTACAACACCTTGATGGGACTGCCATATCGGGTTTTGGTAGATACCAACTTCATCAATTTCTGTATCCCGAATAAGGTGAGTGATTAGTAGTTTTATTCCATTTTATTTTAAATGGGTTTGGTTCATAAAAATGCATAGTTTGAGAGAAATTTTTATTGTTCATGACTTACTGAATGTGTGTAATTACCAATTGAGAAGGAAAAAAAATCTAAGAATGAGATAGAAATCCTTATTCAATTCTAGAGCTTGTTCTCTTCCCATTAATGCATTGAAGGATATGTTCTGGAATCATGGATAAAAATAATAACTTTATGTATTTTGACTTGGTAACTTTGCATTATAATCCTAACCTATGCAATTTCTTTCATTGTTGTGTAGCTGGACTTGGAGAAGGGAATGATGGACTGCCTATATGCAAAATGTGAGTTTAGAATCACTGGTTTCTTCAATTTAATGTGAATATTAATTTGCTGCAAGAATTGTTGTGCCGTGTTGATGAGGTATCCTAAGTTCAACATAGTTGTTAATGTGGTTTTATAACAAGCATTGAGTGCCATGTATCATTGGCAAACACTTAAATATGTGTTGGTTGCTTAATGATATTTATCAAAATATTACTCTTGGTTGTGTGGATGTCCATGAGAATGCTTAAGGAATAAAATGAGGATCTTTTTTTAAATTATGATTTTATTGAATCTGCCTACCTTGTGGATTGAAGGCACTTCTTGTATCACGCAATGTGTGATGGCACTCCTTCTGTGTACAAATGACCACATATTTTCTTTTGTTAATTTTATGATGATGGTTATAGACAATATTATGTATTTAATAATATATTTTTATGTTAATATAATATTAGTTTTGAGACAATTGTGGTGTTATTTGGTTAAATTTGTGGTATTGTCTCAGTGGGGCTGAAATTATTACAGGGTTATTTGTAATAGGAGTGTGGTTTTAAAACCCACTAGAAAAGGGGGAAAAAAAAAGACCTATAGCAGCGGGCAAAAACCGCCGCTAAAGGTGCACATTGTATGTTTTAAATGATTCCCTATAGCGGCGCTTATTGCCCGCCGCTAAAGGTTGAAATATATAGCGGCGTTTCTACCCGCCGCTATAAGTGCAATTAGTTTGTTTTGATTAATTGCCTATAGCGGCGCCGTATGCCCGCCGCTAAAGGTAGAAACCAATAGCGGCGGGGTCATTCCCGCCGCTAAAAGTCATTACCACGAATTCTGAACACGTGTGGCGGCGGTTTTATGCCCGCTGCAATAAACCTTCACCCGCCGCTAAAAGGTACATCTATAGCGGCGCTTTTTGCGACCGCCGCAAACGACCTATAGCGGCACTGCAACACTGACGGGATGGCCCGCCGCAATAGTACCCGCCGCTATAGGTCGAATGTACCTTTAGCGGCGCTTTTTTGGGCTTTAGCGGCGGTTTTGGCCCGTCGCAATAGCCCGTTTTTCTTGTAGTGCGTGAGGAAGAGAGGGAAAGTTCCTCTGTATCCATATTTCCACCCCCAAGCTTCGGAATTGTGAGATTGTTGACTGGTTGGATGGGCTTTTGCTCTAAAGTTTCAGCTTGTGGGTAGAACGTGGCTGGCTGCTTTATGAGCTGAAGAGAGAGTTTTATATAGAGTTTGGGGTGTTGCTCTTGACTGGTTTTTGAGTAGTGGAAGAGGCTTTTATCCCCCATGATACTAATTTGATGTTTTGGCTTGGGTTGCTTTTGTTTAGGGAAGAGTTTGGTATGCTTTTAGCATGATTTTGGAAATAAAGTGGGTTTGCTCTAATTGGTTGCCTTTGGTCAGAAATTTCAGACCATTGGGAGGCTCACCTAAGTGAGGGCTAGCAAATGGAGTTGGCTAAAGGGAGCTAACTATGTTTAAAGGAAAAAAAGGGTTCAGACAGAAACTTTGGGCCACAGTCACACAGAGCATAAAAGCTGTTTTGGGGTGGAAATTTTGGATACAAGACCTCCTCCATGAGCCTGAGGTGCTACCAGTGTCCCTTGCCCACTTGGTAGCACGCACAAGCTGGGCTTATGCAAAAGGTCCGAAAGGAACCGACCCATACCCTCCAAACCACACTTCCTCAATTTCCCCTATAAGTCGCATGGGCTTGGGCCATACTTAAAAGAATAAAATATAATATAATACATGAATTGAGCATACAAGGAAGTCGGGCTTGTAAAAAATGTGTCGCGAAAATGGGTATCAACATTAACCCCCCGAGCACGCGTGGTGCTTGCGGCATGCAGTGTGAGTAGTTGATGTTTCCCACTGCTTGTAAATGTTGCAAGTTTGGGAATTAGCATACCCAAACGCTCCATTTTTTTGTTGAGAAGATACGGGTCGATGAAGTCCTTTTGTATAAATATTTCATGTTTGCCTGACACATCACTGGCCTGATGCGTGCCTGGAGTCCTTCAATATTTTCCAAAGGAGTAAAATTGGCTACTGTTAGTAAGCCTTCACTTGGGTCAATACCGTGGGCATCAGGTTGTCTAAGTTGCTCCATTAGACTGGCCTTTTAACTTCACTCCACGTGCTCCAATAGGAAGTACATGGCCTTTGAACTTTCAAATTTGCTTAGCTTCCTGTAGCTTTCTTGTGAAATTTGCAACTTGCTTCCTTTAGTCACCTACAAGTAGCATTAGATTTCCTCCACTTAAATTGTACATGGCTCTAAATTCACCACGTCACTTTTGCCTTGTAATATATAATGCCTTTCTCCCTTGTATAAGGTCTTTGACTTTTCTAAAACTTTATTCTTCTCAGCATATCTGATATCACACGCCACTTTAGCCTCACTTCGGCCCTTTTCATTTTTCTTCTTTTGTTTTTTGTTTTTTGTTTTTTTTTTTTTTTTCGGTGGCTTCTCACACCGCTTTGCTCTCTTATTTCTTAATTTCTTTTATTTTCTTCTAACGCCACATCGGTCTTTTGGAAATGGAGATGGGCACGCTGCTTATGGTGATGCCGCTTGTGGGAGCAGGTCTGTTGGTCCAAGATGACGACATCGAATTCGTTCCATGTTGGTGGAGAGTAAGAGGGTTTCATTGGAAAAGAGTTGAAATTTTCAATATTGTTCGTCATTCACAAAGTTAGAATCTAGGCGAGATGAAGTGCTGCTGTCAAAGATGATAGAGGATCGGTTGGCAAGGGGCAAGTTTGTTTCGCCAACAACATGAACGAAGATTTGCGCTAGCCCGCCACCACGGTTATGAGATTTTCTTGCACTGATTTTGCTAAGCCAATGTCGACACAGAAGAGGAAATCGTCAATGAGAAACAAGGGCTTGTTGTAGGAGAATGATGTATTGTATGCTTGTGATGTGGCTGATACATAGGCCGTGTGGGTGTTGCCGCTTGAAGGCTTGTTGGTATTTTGTCTTTATGGAAAATAGCCTTTTTCGAAACCCCATTTGTTTTACGGCATAGTGTGTATAGTCAATTTTTTTTCTTATATCAGCGAGCTAACAAGGAGCTTGTGGATAATGAGTTTGTCTTTCGTGAGCTTGGTCGCACTTGTGTTGAAAAAGCTTGAATGGTTGGAACTATCTCCAGGAACAAATGCTTTGATGACTAGTTGCCGATGAGGCGCAAAAGCCCACAGTTTGTGAATGAGGCCCAGAAGTAGCCACTGAATGCAGCGTCGAGACCATTCTTCGAGCAAACTTGATAAAAATGGATGTGATGCCTCCTATGGTGAGCCCCCCCTTTTTTTTTTGTTGCCATCACTTGGATAGATTTGGTGATGTGTTGAATAAATTGTGTCGTTGCTTGTGTAGGATGGAACTTGTTTGGAAACTCACAAATCTTCTTCATTTTTTTTTATTGCATATAATAGTATATTGAGTGAGTTGTACTATGGATTCTTGTAGAAGGACTTTGGCTTAGACAATTGTGATGTCGTCATTGGGACTTTCATTCCCGATGCCACTCCCATTGCCAATGCATCGTTTTCTGAGGCTAAAGCCGCTGCGAACAACAACATGAAGCTGCAATAGATGGTACCATGGCTGCCGCTAGTAACTTTGAATCCTTTAGTCCGTCTCCCTCTTGCGGCTTTAAAGTAAAGAAGAGAGTGATTGCAAGCCAACGCCCCGAAGATGGTGATGTTGGAATGGGACTATGGCATCACTTCAAATTTTCCTTTACCTCCTTTCTTGCCCCCCTTTTTTTTTTTATCTGATTGTCTTGTATTGAGCCCCAAGCTTTGAAATTTCGAACTAGTTGAAGTGTGTAATGTGGGCTGTTGCCTTGGAAACATTTTCTCTTGTATTTCACCCTCGTGGACAACCCACTTATGTATAGAACGGCTCCTGTCTAGTTATATTGGTGCCACTTTGAGTTTGTACTGTCATGGTTAGTAGGCACAATTTGTATTTTGTACAAAAAAACACATATATGATGTCTTAACATGTAATTTGAATTTTGGAATGAAAAGAATGATTTGTACCTCAAGGATGTGAATAGTTTGTATTTTGTACCTTGAGAACGAATTTCTACCTTTCTTCAATAGGCTATGAGCATGTTTTTGTTACGAAAACAACTCTTGTATGGTTGTGACCATTTGAATATGTTGAGAAAAGCTTGCTTGGAAGGGTCGAGTGCACCTTATGATGAAGTAGCATAATTTCGATAGATTATATGCACTTAGGCTCTTGAAGATTACTTGTGCTTGATTGGATAGCTCGTGAATATGGCTTTGCCTTTGCAATGACAAGTTAGTAGACATGTTGCTTGGTTGTCATGCCTTTGCGGACAGGTTTTAGCTAAATGCACGTCTCGCTGTTTGTGCACCATTTTTCAGCGCTCTATTGACAGGCAGATTTGGTTTCACATACAGCAGCTCATATATATTAAAGCTTGGCTCGCCGCTTGGTAGTCGACTTATTCTCGACATGTATTAGGTTGCTATTTCGTTAGTTTCAAGAAGCCCCCACACATGGGCTGCGTTTTGCGCATGCTGCGGCTCATGGTGCACTTGTTTGTCACCGTTTCATAAAGGTTGATTGTGTTCTCACAGGTAGCAGCTTGAATAAAGCTCGTATTGCTATCAATTTTTGAAGATATCACATTTTTGGATATAACGCCTTATAGAATGCACAATTTTGCCATTCTCTTGAGGAGTTTTATCCTTGCACATAGCGAATTACCATTTGGCAATGGGGTAATAGTTCATTAACTTCCTTGCCGCTTCATAAGGTTTATGCATCGGCTTTCTCATCCTTTTGAGGGCTGGCTATGTCCCCGCATGTAGTGGATCACCGTGCTTGAATTTTAAGATATTATGTTGGCTTCCCTACCGCTTTGTAAGACTTGCCGTTAAGAAATTTTGCTTTCCCTACTTTGTAGAGGGTATTGCATCCTCACAAGTAGGGGTCTTGCCACTTATGAATGATATGACGTCTCGCCGGCTTCCTAATCATTCGGTAGGGATTTCCTTTGAATACGCATTGGCTTCCCTACCTTGTTGAGGGCTAGTCGTGCCCTTACAAGTAGGGGTATCGCCATAATAAAACGTCTCATTGGCTTCCTAGCCATTTGATAGGGCTTACCATTGAGAGAGTAGGTGTTTAGTTTTCCCTACCTTATTAAGAGTATTTTTTTTTTTACTCTTGCATGTAAAGGCTTTGCCGTAAGGGTAATTTGTTGGTTTTCTTGCCGTTTCGCAAGGTTTCTCATTAGAAGAAAGCGTTGGCTTTCCCCACCTTATTGAAGGCATTGCACCTTCGCATGTAAGGATCTCACCATGCTTGGATAACATGATAGTTCGTCGGCTTCCTAGTATTTCATAGGGCTTACCTTCGAAAATTGGTATAAGCAAGATGTATTGTTGTTGCTTATGAACGAGACGTCAAAACGACAAATGATATGCTTCTTGAAGAGTTTGGCTACAACCATTCCCATCGCTTTTCTTGATTCAAATTGCTTCTGCCCACTTAGTGAACTATTTAGTGGCGGCGAAGACCCGAATGTACTCATTCAAGGGTGCATGGATAGTTCCGATGAGATCAAGCCCCCGAGTATAAAAGGCTATGGAGCGCTCACGTCTTGAAGGCTTATATTGTGTGTGCGTATAAGCTTGGAGTGCACTCGGAAGTGTGGCGACTTTAGCGAATTTGGTTATGCCAAACCAATGGTATCCCATCGCCGAGAGTTGTTGGTGGGATTTATTCCTCCCTTAGTACTCACCATATTCCTCCAAGCTGAATTCCAAAAATGGAGTTCCTCATTTGCTATATAGAAGGCAGAATATAATTCCTCTTTGTCGAAGATTTGTTGTGCCGCAGACAGCGTCTCCATACTCAGCTAACTTGGCTTCTAATTTTAGGACAATGATAGGCTAAGCGTCAGAGATGTCGGTATAGGGTTGTTTCATTCCCAGCACAACAGTTTTTCTCCCACGCTTCAGTTAGCCTTTTTGTCGAAGATACATGGTACCGCAGACAGCGGCTCCATACTTTGTTTGCTTGGCTTCTAACTTTCGGACAATGATGGGCTAAGCATTAGAGACGTCGGTATAGGGTTGTCGTATCCCTAGCACAACAATTTTTTCTCGTTGGCCTCTATGCCGCTTATGCCAAGCTTTCACATCAATACTAAGATTCCACTCAAAAATCTTTGGAATGGATTTCCAGCAATTGGCTTGTAATTTTTTAGTTGTTTGACATCAATGTTTAGAGCGAGCTATAGTAAAGCATTCTTCAAAGGTGTGCACGAACTTTCCTTATTAGTTGGCTTGGCCGCGGATTTCAATTGTAAGAATTGAGTGACAAAACAATTTTCTTGATGATGGCAACGTTTGAACTTCCCTCTTCATGTATAATCTCAAATTCAAGAAGGATTAAGGCGTTGTCATGGCTTAGAATGCATGCGCTTGTCATGACTTGAGATATATGAACATGTTATGGCTAGGCGTGCGTGTGCTTGTCATGACTTGAGATATATGAACATGCCATGGCTTGGCGTGTGCGGATCAACTATGATTTTGGATGCGTGAGCTCGTCATAGCTTAGCGTTCATGAGCGCGTCATGGCTTCAGTGAGAGGGAATTGAGTTCGGATTTTCTTTGTCGTTGGGTGCTCTGAGAAGGTTTCCGTTTCATCCTAAGTGCAAATGTGATTTATATTAGTAAGCGATAGTCATGGTCAAGCGAAGTAGCATAACGACTTATAAAAAATATTTTGATTAAAAATTTGAAAGATTTAAATGGTTTAAACAATATGTATAAAAAAATGAATTAGCGAAGAGAGTGTTCGAGAGTCTTAGCTTAAGCGCGCTTTAAACGATAGTATGTCGCTCGTATGACTTCAAAACTTGGCTTATGAAATGTCGCTTCTTAAAGACTTGATGTATGGTGTGTCGCTACCTCAAGGCTTGGTGTATGGAATATCTAGCGCCTTGCGGTGGGCCATTTAGCTATGGCCTTTAGCTCTTTTGTGAAGACTTCATTTAGCGATGACGCCAAAAATGTTTAGCTGCGAAGGGTCGCACACAGCAGCGATTATTGTTGTGCCAAAATAATTCAATCACCCGTGGCAGCCCCCATATGCTCGACGCTAAGTCAACAACAATACAACTTGATGTATGGTATGTCGCTACCTCAAGGCTTGGTGTATGGAATATCTAGCGCCTTGCGATGGGCCATTTAGCTATGGCCTTTAGCTCTTTGGTGAAGACTTCATTTAGCGATGACGCCAAAAATGTTCACTGCGAAGGGTCGCACACAGCAGCGATTATTGTTGTGCCAAAATAATTCAATCACCCGCGGCAGCCCCCATATGCTCGGCGCTAACTCAGCAACAATACAACTTGATGTATGGCATGTTGCTACCTCAAGGCTTGGTGTATGGAATATCTAGCGCCTTGCGGTGGGCCATTTAGCTATGGCCTTTAGCTCTTTGGTGAAGACTTCATTTAGCGATGACGCCAAAAAATGTTCACTGCGAAGGGTCGCACACAGCAGCGATTATCGTTGTGCCAAAATAATTCAATCACCCGCGGCAGCCCCCATATGCTTGGCGCTAACTCAGCAACAATACAACTTGATGTATGGTATGTTGCTACCTCAAGGCTTGGTGTATGGAATATCTAGCGCCTTGCGGTGGGCCATTTAGCTATGGCCTTTAGCTCTTTGGTGAAGACTTCATTTAGCGGTGACGCCAAAAATATTCAACTACGAAGGGTCGCACATAGTGGCAATTATTGTTGCGCCAAAATGAGTCAATCACCCGTGGCGGCCCCCATACGCTCAGCGCGTGAGGCTTTCTTGGTTTTGAAATTGATGTTTAGAGCTTTGCATTGTTGATTATTGGTTGGAACCGTCATTCCCTTCGCGGTTGGATTTGTGGCTCGCCATTTTTTGCATTTTCAAGCTACAACAAAAATTTTCACAAATATCATGTAAAGCAAGAGATATATGATGATTCATCCATAAGAATGATAGCTAAAAATAATAATATAGATGAGTGGAAGAATTTTTTTTTGTTTTTCCTTGAATAAGAAAGTTGATTCTCCCTCCATCCTTCACTTCTTGGGTGGCTTCCGGAGGTTGGAACGATTTCATCACATGATTTGGAGCATCTCTAGCAGCTCAATGAGCTAGGGATAGAACTTTTTCAAGCTCCTTCACAATGCTTTTCTTGCGCAGTAAAGCATCATACAACTTCCTTTGGAACGACAAGTTGGTGTGAGAAATACCATCTCTTCGCTGGTTCCACACCTTTGGAGGCACCATTTCTCTTGTGTCAGCTGCTTGACTCCCCAGCGGAGTCGCCAAAATGTTGGGGACGTTTTGCGACAAGGGCCAAAAATGCGAAAACGGCCCAAATCTCCCCTTAGGTTCTTTAGAAGTGTTTGTTTATGGAGAATCAAGCCCAAAATTCACAATGTATAAAAAACAAAGGCTAATGGTGCTTTGACAAGAGAGAATCAAAATGCTAACAACAAAAGTGCAGAAAAAGCATAAAAACATAACAGGTTTGAAACTTCGACCTACAGTCACACAGAAGAGGAAATTGAGGGAGGTCGTGAGGAAGAGAGAGAAAGTTCCTCTGTATCCATATTTCCACCCCCAAGCTTCGGAATTGTGAGATTGTTGACTGGTTGGATGGGCTTTTGCTCTAAAGTTTCAGCTTGTGGGTAGAACGTGGCTGGCTGCTTTATGAGCTGAAGAGAGAGTTTTATATAGAGTTTGGGGTGTTGCTCTTGACTGGTTTTTGAGTAGTGGAAGAGGCTTTTATCCCCCATGATACTAATTTGATGTTTTGGCTTGGGTTGCTTTTGTTTAGGGAAGAGTTTGGTATGCTTTTAGCATGATTTTGGAAATAAAGTGGGTCTGCTCTAATTGGTTGCCTTTGGTCAGAAATTTCAGACCATTGGGAGGCTCACCTAAGTGAGGGCTAGCAAATGGAGTTGGCTAAAGGGAGCCAACTATGTTTAAAGGAAAAAAAGGTTTCAGATAGAAACTTTGGGCCACAGTCACACAGAGCATAAAAGCTGTTTTGGGGTGGAAATTTTGAATACAAGACCTCCTCCATGAGCCTGAGGTGCTACCAGTGTCCCTTACCCACTTGGCAGCACGCACGAGCTGGGCTCATGCAAAAGGTCCGAAAGGAACCAACTCATACCCTCCAAACCACACTTCCTCAATTTCCCCTATAAGTCGCATGGGCTTGGGCCATGCTTAAAAGAATAAAATAAAATATAATACATGAATTGAGCCTACAAGGAAGTCGGGCTTGTAAAAAATGTGTCGCGAAAGTGGGTATCAACAACATCTGTTCTTGATGATAGCTATTTATTATCAGACCAAGATATCAATCAGTTTTTGGCATATATCTGTAAACTAATTTGTTTTCTTAACATATTATATATCTTCAACTTAACGGGGAATTGAAGCAGGAAATAGAAAAAGAAGAACAAATCTCATTCTCCTTGATATTTGGCAATGATTCACATGATCGCATCTACCATGCAATAAAAATCAACCTTTTATTTTCTTGGCGTAAATGCACTTTTAGTCCCTATATTTTGACGTTTTTCCATTTTAGTCCCTACATTTTATTTTTTCCACTTTTAGTCCTTAAAACCAATTTACGCCCTTCATTTAAGTCCTTCAAGCTAACTTCCGTCACTAATCTAACGGGAACACTGACAGATGAATAAAATAATATTAAAAATTTACTGTAGCACCAACACATCAGCCTATAAATTTAAAAAATTAATTTATTAATTTTAACTGAATAAAAAAAATAAAAACAAAATTAAAAAATCATGCTCAAGCCTTGCCTAGAATAAAAACATGTGTTCTTCAACGTTAATCACGTTCTTCATTTTCTTCCCAGCAAACCTTGCCCAGAAATTTAAAAAATCAATATTTTTGTCTCTCTTCTTGCATTTTCTAAGCAACCAAACATGCAAAACACATAGCAATCTTCAAATGAGAACAAAACCCAACAATCACAAAAATACAGATCTCCTGCAAAATCAATCTCCAACAACGAACCAAACCCATAAACCCAACAACCAAACCGATCCCAACAAAACCTTCAAACCCATAAATCTTCTTGGGAAACAAATACAAAAAATCTAGATTGGTTGAAATGTGAGAGAGAGAAAATGAATCGTTGATAAAGATCGGGTCAGATACCCACAGGAAAAACAAACCAAAACCCCCAAAATTCTCAAACCCAAACAAAATCATCAAATCCAAAAACTCAAATATCTCCCATCGTTTTCTCTGGATCAAGAATCCATGGCATCCATTATTAAAACCTTGAAGATCTGCCCCTTGCTCTGCTCTTCGTTGGTCAAGGGAGAACCTGAAGTGCGAAAGGGCCGAGTCATTAGGCACAATGCAAGCTTGCAACTCGGCGAACTCGTCCACGCCTTTCCGAACTTGGACTAGAATCGAAGTCTCTTTCTTCTTGAACGACTCGTGCAATCTGGACTCCACCTTTTCCTTTCTTGAACGCGGATTTGAGTTTTTGGGTCATTTGATTGGGTTGTGGGTTTTATTGTGTGGCAGTGTTGGGTGGCTACGGAGATGGTGGTTTTGATGAGTGTGGGTGTAGGTGTGGCTGGGTTTTTGACTGATGTGGTGGTTGTAGTGGGGGGTTGCCGTGGTGTTAGGGGTGGGTTTCACTATAGGTTAGCTATTGTGGCAGGGAATTTTGTTGTGGGTCAGGTTCATGGCAGTGGCGGAGGGTTGTTGTGGTGGTGAGGGTGGGTTTCACTATGGGTAGTGGTGGAGGGTTGTTGAAGAACATGTGTTTTTATTTTAGGCAAAGATCCAGAAGAATGGGTCTGGGCTTTCAGAAAGATGAAGATGCGTTTGAGCATGATTTTTTAATTCTGTTTTTATTTTTTTTATTCAGTTAAAATTAATAAATTAATTTTTTAAATTTATAGGCTGATGTGTTGGTGCTACAGTAAATTTTTAATATTATTTTATTCATCTGTCAGTGTTCTCATTAGATTAGTGACGGAAGTTAGCTTGAAGGACTTAAATGAAGGGCGTAAATTGGTTTTAGGGACTAAAAGTGGAAAAAATAAAATGTAGGGACTAAAATGGAAAAACGTCAAAATGTAAGGACTAAAAGTGCATTTACGCCTATTTTCTTTATGCTGTGTGAAATGTGAATATATAATTACCGATAAATTTATGTCAGCATGTCATTTATGCCACGCTCGCTTCTTATTTTTATTTTTTTTTATAGAACACTCGCTTTTCTATTCTGCTATTACATCTGTAATCTTATTTTATATATGATTTAAAAATAAAATATGTGTCTATATATTATTATATGTCTTTTGTCAGAATATAAATACGACAAATTAACGCCATCTCATTGATTTGTCACCTGCTGATGCAGTCCCCAATCCCAAATTCTTAATTTTCTCTGGCGTCATCACTCGTCAATTGATTCAATTCTCCTAAATTGTTTTCCTGATTCCTCGTTGATGCACTCGACCTCGTTCTAGGAAAGAGGAAGATGAATAAACGGATCAGAATTAAATTAAAAATTCAGATTCCAAGAAACTATAAACACTTCATTTAAATTAAAAAGGACGGGTGGCTGCTTTTAAAGTCAAAGTCCGAGTTATGTATTTTTGAAAATTTTACAAAAAAAAAATTAAGACAATTGACCCAATTTCATGACTTGTTAAGATTAAACAATAAACACCCTAATCTATTAGGGGTGACAAAATGTTGTATTATTTTAATAAAAATTGTTATCGAACTTGTTAAAGATCTTCTTCACTTCGTCCGTGGTCCCCAGAAAACTGCTGCTACTACGTTTGGAGTTTTTTGCAGCCATGGGAGAGACAAAAGAAAGAGATTATCTCTAGGGTTTCTTTTGTCACCCTAATTTATTAGGGGTGACAAAATGTTGTATTATTTTAATAAAAATTGTTATTGTGCCTAATGTCTAATGCCATAAAACTCCTACAAGGAATTGGTAACTCACTTCTTGTACCCGATGTCATAAACACCTATAAAAAGTGATAATACGTTTTTTTTTTTTTTTTTTTTTTTTTCATTTTATTAAGCGTTGATTATCTTGTCTTATACTTATGTTGTTAAGGAGTGTGAGTCAATGGGGGTTGATTTTAGTGTGTTTCTTTAGGTTTATTTCTTTCCTAGTCGGCTAGTCCTAGAATAGAAGGGTAGACCTACAAAGAGCACCCCCTATGGGATCTATTCTTACCACTGAAAGAACAAGTTTCTTTCTTACTCTCCTAGTCCTTCCATCGCCACCTACTCTCTTACATCATTCCACTCATTAAACAAAAGAAAATAATATCCTTCATATTTTCTAGGTAAAACGAGAAGGTGTTAATTTTGTGGAGCTTCTACCCTATAAATTTGGGTAAATTTGTATGGTGTTTAGTGGATGGTTAGGTTTATTGTACCATAGGAATGGCGAGCCAATAACCTCTTTGTACCTGTAATACTACTGAGAGAGCATAAATTATCTCAAAAAAGCAGCTTGATCAGCATTTTAATTTATGTCTCTCACCTCATTGTAACTTATTATTTGTGGTATAACTTTTCATCTTTTTCAATACAAAATACAATTTAAACTTGAGAAGACTTTGTTTAAAAAAAAAAAAAAAACCTTGAGAAGACTTTATTAAGATTTGAACCTTAGAATTATTTAAAGAAAAAGTATCTGTTGTAGAATGAAAATAAGGGTCAAATATAATTATTCATCTTTAAACCATATGGGTATTTGTAATGTGTATCAAACTTCGCAATTAATATCCTAATTTGAGATAAATTTATGATGTCCCACATTTCAAATTAGTGCATAAACTGATGTATTAGTGAGCAAATTAATCTTGAATTAAGTCATTGATTATGAGAATTTTGTAGTTTATGGCATAGATTGCAAAATGCTTCGGTAGGTACTCAAGAATTCTTTGGCTTTGGCTTTGGCTTTTTTGGCTTGATTGCCTTGCCTTACCTTTGGCTTGAATTCTTTTGTCCCACATTGGAAAGATGTCTTTCCTCTTTCTACCTTATAAGGGATGAACCAATGGAGTAAGAGTACCATTAGTTTGGTTATTGTCCCACATTGGAAAGATATCAAGCCAAAAAAGTACCTACAGCTTCTATAGTTGAGAGTCAATAATTGCCCATTAGCATGTTGATGTGGACAATGATTTGAATAATGTTATACAAACGTTTTAAGGGTGCATTTGTTTCGACATAAAATGTTTTTTTGAATGAAGTTGGACATATATTTGAGAAAATAATTTATTTGCCAAAAAAGCCAAAGCAACCAATGGAGTAAGAGTACCATTAGTTTGGTTATTGTCCCACATTGGAAAGATATCAAGCCAAAAAAGTACCTACAGCTTCTATAGTTGAGAGTCAATAATTGCCCATTAACATGTTGATGTGGACAATGATTTGAATAATGTTATACAAACGTTTTAAGGGTGCATTTGTTTCGACCTAAAATGTTTTTTTGAATGAAGTTGGACATATATTTGAGAAAATAATTTATTTTATGGTGTTTGGTTACACATTGGAAAAATATTTTCATGTGTTCATTGGTGGTGAAATGCACTAGAAACACAGCTAGAAAACGCCACTATCATAACCCAAATTCATCATACACAGAAACAATTACACATACTAACCTTGTTTAAAAATTTAAATAGATCAAAATTTGATTTTTAATGGGTGGGTTGCGTGGCAGAGTTGAATCGGTATGTGACAAAGGTAGCTTGATCTAAGAGGTGAGGAGTAGCAATAGGGTTAGGTGGATTTGCAACAAGTGTGGCTTGCGTGGCGGAGGTGGGTTGATTTGCCCATCCATGAGGTGAGAAGTAGTGGCGAGGCAATCAATGACGGTGAGGATCAACGATGAGGTAATATGCAATAGTGGAGCAGCAATGAAAATGTTTTTGGGTTATTCAGGGATGACTAGCGACAATTTGTGGTTGGGTTGTGTGGGTGGAGAGTGACAACGGTGACTTGGTCAGGTTCTATGGTCATGGCAGATTGCGTGACTAGGTTCTATTTAGGTTGTATATTGTTTTACACCCTTTAAGAACATAAAACAATTTACGCCTCTATGGCTTATATCTTACAAATATTCAATTGGGCCAGACATCTTAAAATGAAGAAAATAATATTTTCACCCGATAGCCAAAATGAATATAAAAATAGTGTAATTGTAGTTTATGATGCACAGTACAAACACTCTTATAGTTTAAATGGAGCAGCCTATAATTAGAACCAGGGCTGGCCCTAGACATTTTGGAGCCTAAGACAAGAACTAAAATGGGGCATTTTTTATACTTATATATTAATTAAATTAATATTTATTTAATATTTTTATATTATAATATATTTCATTTAAAATTTATTTTTCTTGCCTTTTGAGATGCAAATTAACTAATTAAATTTTTGTATTCAAGTTCTTTTAACATCTCCTGGATCATAAATATTTGAAGGAATATAATTCAACATGTCATTATTATTTTCATTTTCTTCTAATTGAACATCATTATGGTGAACTTTTTCATTTGTGACATTTTCATCATTATTTTCATTTTCTTCTAAATTCTTTTGAAATTGATGAGATCACATCTCCTAGACAAAGCCACTAAGAATGACGAAGTCATCTTGACAAACGAAGCAACCAATCATCATTGACAAGGATATGGAAGTCATTCAATATAGTCAATAAATGACTTGGGCAGTTACAAAGCCAACCATGCAGGCCGTTGGGAGCCTATTAAAGCCCCATTACTAGGCAGAAGGCATTACCAAGAAATGCATTAACAATCACAACGACTAGAATCCAAGGCAACATATATAAAGCCCTCACATTGCCAACACAAGGTACATAGACACTTTGAGAGACACTTATTGTTATTCTACTATTCTGTTTCATTTTACAAAGCACTTTCCTGTTCTGACTTTGGCATCGAAGACGTTGTGGCAGGCACCACACCGGTGACCACCTTGAAAGGAGCTATCTTTTAATTTACGCAGGTATCTAGACGAGAGCTTGGATCCATCTGGACACATTCAACTCAACTAACGAAGTCATGCTTCATCAGTTTGGCGCCGTCTGTGGGAAACGACATTTTCGTACTCAAGGTCGAAAGTGTAGTTTCCAATCAACTTCCACATTCAGATGGAATCCAACCAAGATTCTGCAGCTCTGGCTCAGCAAGTTCGGGCTCTTGTGGCCACTATCGAGGAGCTCACCAGACAAAATCAAGAGATGAAGCTACGGCTTCAGCAGGAGGAAAATCGGTCTGCAGCCAATCAAGAGGACGAATGAGATAACCTCAGAAGGAGTGACCGTCAAGGGCTGACTACCCCGAATGAACCCCACTCAGACCTTCTCCGGAAGATAAGAAAAGAGATGGATGAGCTAAGGAAGGCCATTAAAGGGCAGACGGATCGGAGTGTGGATAGGATGGTCAGGACAACAGATTCTCCGTTCACCACGGTAGTCTTGGAGTGCCCTGTGCCGTCTAAATTCCAATTACCTCAACTTGAGCCATTTGACGGGCTTAAGGACCTTCTGGACCACCTCAACACTTTCAAGACGACTCTAGGCCTCCAACAGCCTCCTGACGAGATACTATGTCGTTCCTTCCCCACAACTCTCAAGGGAGCTGTAAGGGAATGGTTCACGAAGTTACCAAAATCATCTGTCGACAGTTTTAAACAATTAAGCAATGCTTTTATGCGCCACTTCGTCGGAGGACAATGCCCGAAGAGACCAACTGACCATTTACTCACTATCAGACAAGGGGAAAAAGAAACCCTAAGGTCGTACGTGAAACGATTCACCCGGGAGACTCTGGAGGTAGAAGAAGCTGACGACATGGTGCAGCTGACGACCTTTAAAGTAGGGTTGAAGTCTAGAGATTTTGTGGTTTCACTCGTGAAGAATCCACCTAAGACGATGGTGAAAATGCTCCTGAAGGCAAAGAAGTATATGAACGCCGAGGATGCTTTAGCCGCCATAAAGGATGTAGAAAAGCCGGGAGATAAGGAAAGAAAGGAGGACGATCGCAGAGGACAAAAAAGGGAGCATCCAGACCGACGAATCAATGACAGGGGTAAAAGGAAAGGCGAGAAAACTCCCAAAACGGTAAAATTCACTCCTCTAGTTATGCCTATTGATAAAATTTTGGCACTGATTAAGGATGAACACTACCTCAAGTGGCCAAGGTCGTTGCATTCATCCCCTAACGTCTGTGACAAAAACAAGTACTGCCGGTTCCACAAAGATCATGGCCATTACACAGAGGATTGCCGGGACCTAAAAGAACATATAGAGGAGTTGATACGGAAAGGAAAATTGCAGAAGTATGTGAAGAAGGGGGAGCCCAATAGGTTCAGAGACGGCAATAAAAGCCAGCACGAGTCCTCGTCCAGGGACGAGGATCACCTATTCCAGCCCACACAGAATGTGATTGGGGAAATAACGACGATCGCAGGGGGGCCATTCATAGAAGGGTCATTTAGATCCCACAAGAAAGCATGCCAGAGGCAGGTGAACAGTATCCACATGGTACCCCCATTCAAGTAGAGACAAACGAACCAAGATATGTCTTTCAACGAGGAAGACGCAAGGGGGGTGAAGCAGCCTCATAATGACCCCTTGGTCATAACACTCACTATTAAAGGGTTCAATACCAAGAGGATCCTCGTGGACAATGGCAGCTCTACAGACATCATCTACCTACCCGCTTTTCAGCAGCTGAAACTAGATCCTAGAAGACTGCGCCCATTTGACTCCCCCCTCGTCAGTTTCAGTGGAGACAGGGTATACCCCAAGGGCATAGTGACATTGACGGTGACAGTAGGGACCTACCCGAAGTAGTTGACCTGTCAGTTAGACTTCTTGTTGGTGGACTGCCCCTCATCATACAATGTAATAATTGGGACGTCCACACTCAACAATTGGAAATCAGCCACGTCCACCTATTGCCTGAAGGTGAAGTTTCCAACAGAGAACAGTGTAGGCGAGGTAAGAGGAAATCAAGTCCTGGCAAGAGAATGCTACCAGGCCGTATTGGCTGTCAAGGAGAACTATACGTGGACGATCGAGGAAAAGGAAGAAGATAAAGTGGAAGCCCTGGAAGAAGTGGAGCTGGTAGAAGGAAAGACAACCAAGACAGCAAGGATAGGGACGACATTAAGTCCCGAGATGAGATTAATGCTTGTTCAGTTCCTTAAGGAAAACCTTAACGTCTTCGCATGGAGCCATGAGGACATGCCCGGCATATCGTCGAAAGTTATCGAGCACAAGTTAAACGTGAATCCTAAAAAGAAGCCTGTCCAGCAAAAACGACGGGTCTTTGCCCCAGAACGGAACCAGGCCATTGCAAACGAGGTTAACAAATTACTAACAACAAGCTTCATACGCAAAGTGTATTATCCAGAATGGCTCACGAATGTCGTCTTAATGAAGAAGGCAAACGGGAAATGGAGAATGTGCGTGGACTTCACGGACCTGAACAAAACCTACCCAAAGGACAGTTTCCCCTTACCAAGGATAGACCAGCTAGTAGACTTTACAGCCGGGCATAAACTACTGACGTTCATGGACGCCTTCTCGGGGTACAACCAAATAAAGATGGCTGAAGAAGACCAGGAGAAAACTGCTTTCATCACAAGTCAAGGCCTCTACTGCTATAAGGTAATGCCCTTCGGATTAAAAAATGCAGGGGCAACCTACCAGAGGCTGGTGAATAAAATATTCAGTAAACAAATTGGAAGAAACATGGAAGTATATGTGGATGACATGCTCGTCAAGAGTAAGGAAGAACTAACACATCTGGACGATCTGAAGGAGACGTTCGCCATGCTCAGACAATACCAGATGAAGCCGAACCCCAGTAAATGTGCTTTTGGTGTAGCCTTGGGAAAGTTTTTGGGATTCATGGTGTCCTAGAGAGGAATAGAAGCGAACCCGGAGAAGGTGCAAGCCATCCTCGACATAACGTCACCCAAGATCGTCAAAGAAGTCCAGAAGCTCACAGGGACGATTGCGGCACTTAATAGGTTCGTCTCTAAAGTGACAGACAAATGCCTGCCCTTCTTTAAAACGTTGAAACAGGCTTTCACCTAGACTGACGAATGCAAGACAGCGTTTCAGGAACTTAAACGTTACCTGAGCAATTCACCCCTCCTGAGTCCGTCCAAGTAAGGAGAAGACTTATATTTGTATCTGGCAGTATCAGTTATGGCCGTGAGTGCAACCCTAATCCGAGAAGAAGACAAGAAGCAACTTTCAGTGTACTACGTTAATCAGGCTTTCCAAGAGGCTGAGGCCAAGTACCCAAGGATTGAAAAGATCGCATTCACATTAATAGTAGCCTCGCGCAAATTGCGACCGTACTTCCAGGCGAACCCTATCCTGGTAATGACGGATTGGTCCATCAAAAAATCCATGAACAAACCCGAGGCAGCAGGGAGAATGGTCCAATGGGCGATTAAACTCAGACAGTTCGACATTAAGTACCACCCCAGAACAACCATCAAAGCACAAGCTCTGGTGGACTTCATTGCCGAGTTCACCCTCCCAGAAGATGGCAACCCCACCAATGAGACAAAACGGTGGACGATCCAGACTGATGGTTCGTCAGCTCAAAAGAGAGGGGGAGTAGGGATCATCATAGTCACCCCCGACAGAGAAATGCTCAGGTACGGAGTTCAACTGAAGTTCCCAGCCACCAATAGTGAGGTTGAATACGAAGGAATACTGACGGGGCTGAGACTCGGGAAGGCACTCAAGGCTAAGAACCTGCTCATCCAGAGCGATTCGAAATTAGTAATAGGGCAAATCAAAGAAGAGTATAAAGCAAAGGCAGAAAGAATGCAGAAATACCTCAAGCTGACGAAACATCTAGCCCAGGAGTTTAATAAATTGGAATTCGTGTAGGTCCCAAGAAGCCAGAACATGGCAGCAAACGAGATCACAAAGATGGCCTCGTCAGAGGAAGGATCAATGAGCATGGAGTTAGACATGGAGGTCCAAAAGTGCCCCAGCATCGAAGAAGTCCCAATATAGACATGGAGGTCCAAAAGTGCCCCAGCATCGAAGAAGTCCCAATATTTGCAATCCAGAGCACAAACAGCTGGATGACACCGATCGTATCTTTCCTCCAAGACGGGCACCTCCCTCAGGACGCCGAAGAGGCCAAGAAAATTAAGAAGAGGGCAGCCAGATTTACGATTCTAAATGACGTCTTATACAAGAGAGGCTTCTCCATGCCTTACTTGAAGTGTTTCGACGAAAAGGAAGCCAAGTACATCCTGGAAGAAATCCACGAAGGAGTTTGCGGGGACCATGCTGGCCCTAGATCCCTGGTAAGCAAGGTCATTCGAACAGGTTATTTCTGGCCTACTATGCAGGTAGACACAATAGAGCTCGTCAAGAAGTGTGACAAGTGCCAAAGGTTCGGGAATGTCCAGCAACTTCTAGCAGAGAAACTGACGACGATAGCATCCCTGTGGCCATTTGCACAATGGGGAATCTACATCGTCGGCCCGCTGCCCCAAGGTAAAGGTCAGGTAAAATTCCTACTGGTTGCTATTGATTACTTCACAAAGTGGGTCGTAGCAAAGGCACTAGCAACCGTTACTGAAGCAAGAATCCGGAACTTCGTGTGGAAGAATATAATTTGCAGGTTCGGGATTCCAAAGACGATCATATCAGATAATAGGCGGCAATTCAACAGCCAAGGCTTCAGAGACTTCTGTTCAAGTCTAAGCATCAAGAACCAGTTCTCATCCCCAGGGCATCCACAAGCGAATGGGCAGACGGAGGTGACAAATCGAACATTGCTCAAGATTATCAAAGTTAAGCTGGACGACGCAAAGGGTGCCTGGCCAGAAGAATTGCCCAACGTCTTATGGGCCTACAAGACCACGGCAAGAACCCCAACTGGAGAAACCCCCTTCAAACTCACCTATGGCACTAAAGCAGCAATCCCGATCGAGATAGGAGTAGCAAGCATCAGGCGAGAGGTACTACACGAAGAAGGCAACAACGATCAGCTACGAATCAACCTAGACTGTCTGGATGAAGTAAGAGACAAAGCTTCTAGTAGAATGACAAAATACCAGCAGAAGATGGTCGAATACTACAACAAGAGGGTAAAGCTCAGACAACTTGACATAGGCGACCTCGTCTTGCGCAAGGTCACCACAGCAACTAGAGACTCTGCCCAAGGAAAGCTTGGCTCCACATGGGAAGGACCCTATCGAGTCGTCCACTACTCCAAGCAAGGCAGCTATACCTGGAAACCCTAGACGGACAGAAACTCCCGTGGCCATGGAACATTGAGCACTTGAAGAAGTACCACCAATAGACGTAACAAATAAATGTATTCATTCTTGAAATTAATAAAAGAATTATTCAGTTAATGTCTTCGTGCAAGCAGGTCTAATCAGCTGTAAAACCAAAAATGGCTAAGTAACAAGATTCCGCCTTGACGGATGTAAGTTACTGACGAAGCCACAAACATGACAAGATCCCTTAAATGGGTGTAAGTCACAAAAGAAAATGGCTAAGTAATAAGATTCCGCCTTGACGGATGTAAGTTACTGACGAAGCCGCAAACATGACAAAATCCCTTAAATGGGTGTAAGTCACAAAAGAAAATGACTAAGTAACAAGATTTCGCCTTGACGAATGTAAGTTATTGACGAAGCCATAAAAATGACAAAATCCCTTAAATGGGTGTAAGTCACAAAATTTTTTGGCAAAGTAACAAGATTCGGCCTTGACGGATGTAAGTTACTGACGAAGCCATATGCACGGCAAAGTCCCTAAGAGGATATAAGTCAAAAAAAAAAAAAAAGAACCTTGCAACAAATCAGAACAAAGCTTAGGCTAAATCTGAGCTCCCAACCAGTTCACCAAAACCCTCGACGAGATCCCTTAAAGAGGTGTGAGTTGTAGGAAATCAACTAAGTAGCAGAACCCGCGCAGACGAGAAGCAAATCGCTGACGAAGAAAAAGGAAAGTTACAACTAAAAATTTTGCTAAGTACAAAGCATGGATGGATGTAAGACATCACAAGCATATCACGAGCCAGTAAGTGAGCAATCACAAATGCAAGTAAGTACACAGCCATAAATTTAATTAAAGCCCAAAAATAACGGGCAGTTACAATTGTTTTCGCATATAAAGGCCCGTAAACACTGGGCTAAAAATATTGTCCTCAAGACAGATTAAAAGGAAATTATTCTGAAATTAGATTTACAAAAGCCCAAAACATAACGAGCACCCAAAGAAAAAAAAAGAAGAAGAAGAAAATTTTCATAAGGATTAGGTTCAAGCGTCAGCGGCAACATCGTCACTAGCAGGGGCATTCTCGAGGGCATTAGTCTCAGTAACCGAAGATTGGGCAGCCTCGTCAGCAGCCATCTCATTGTTTATCTCCTCCAAGTCTAGTTTCTCCAAGTCTACTCCAGAAGGGTGCTTGATGAAGTATCTCCTCAAAAGCTCGAACCCCTTGAAGTACCAGCTAAAGAGCACAGAGTTGTACTCCTCAGTTTGTTGAAAGCCCTCGACGGCCTTGGCAGCAATGCCTTTGATCTTCTCCCTGACAGCCGCAAGTTGTTTGTGTTTCTCCAAAATCAACTGCCACTCAGTTCTAAGCTCGTCAGTCAAAGTCTTGACCTTTTCCTTGGCTAGGTTGGCTTCGTTCATGGCAGCTATCAGATCTTTCTTCAGTTTCGAATTGTCTGCCTCCAAGGTCGTCACATGGGATAGCGCAGACTTGACCTTGGCCTCCTGAGCCAGGTATTCCGAAGTAAGGTGGAGACTCTCTCCCAACACCTGAGAAAATAAAAAATAATATATAAAAAAAAGAAAAAAAGGGAGATGAACGAAGGATATAAATTTGCACAGGTACCTGGACAAGCTTATGGAGGTGACGCCCCACAACCTCATTGGCAGACACCCCCGAGAATACTTTCATGTCGTCAGCACCAAAGACGTCCTAAGCACGGGCCAAGGCAACCCCATCATCGTCCCAGACACTGGAAGATCGAGAGTCAACCTTCTCTTTTTGCTTATTCCCAGTCCTTGGCCTGTTATGCCGGGGAGTAAGCTCCTCCACCGAAAGGGTCGGCGATGCTGTCCCCACCGTCCTAAAAGTTGGAGTGGATGGGAGCGCTGAAAGTATGGGGGCCTCTCTCTCCGTTACACAAACGGACTTAGCCCTAATAACGGATAAGGGCTCATCCTTCTTGCTCCTCATTCGGGCATACATGTACTTGTTAAACTTTGTCGTCATTTCTGCAAGAGGAAAACACTTGTTAATACTTATCCAAGTACATGCAAAAGAGTCAATATTGACAAACCTAACACTTACTTTTTTTCCCTTCAATATCAAGGTTGCGCAGGACGTAGGGAGACAGGTCCGGGCCTAAGCAATAGAACGCAAGGGTCCGCGAATCTACAAGATCGTCCCAACTTTCAATCGTCTTGGCGTACTCTATCGCCTTCTCAACACGATCCTGGTACTTGCTTTTGAGCTTAGGTCGTCTCTTAACTGTGCAAAGGAACGTCAAAAAAGGTTAGTGACGACCATATAAACAGAACAAAAATCAACAGACGATGAGAAATAATGACGCACCTAAGTTCGGGGTTCCCCACCGACAGAGCAACCTTGGGATATCGCCCCAAACCTCGGTAGAGGGGGTCTTAAAGTCGTCCCCAGACACAAAAAAGAAACGGAATTTCCAATACCTGAAGGACGAAGGTAAACCCCTGATAATCCTAGCTCTCCTCGCCCAAGGTACTAACTCGTAATACCCATACTCTTTTGACTCTTTCAAACGATAAAGATAGATGAGTTCACCTACCTTAATCATGTCCCTGTTAGCGGCCAACCATATTTCCATACAGTTGACCACTATCCTCCATGAATTGGGCATAAGCTGCCTGTGAGCAATACCAAAGTGGCCTAAGAGCTCCATTATAAATGAATGGACAGGGAGCCTGAGCCCACAAGTGAAGGCAGCCTCATAGAAGCATACCTTACCAGGGAAGAAGTGGCAAGCTCGATCCTCACTGTTGGGCCGACGAACACGAACCTGCTCTGGAAATTGAAACCTATCTTTGAATCTACCCACGGTGTCAACATCCAGCCCACACACCTCCTCAAGGGCATAAAAAGCCCTAACCGCTCAAGGGATAGAGACGGCTATATCACCCTTCACTAGGCCGTTGCTAGATGACAACCCAGTCTCGAGCTCACTGGATCTCACCTCTGACATCCTCTTTAACTCACCCTCAAACCAAGCAATCGATTAGCTAAGTATTGGGGATAGCTCTCCTAAGACCGCACTCAACCCATAACCTGCGAAAATAAAATCCCCAACCAAGGGAAGAAAGTCACCAGAAACACCTAAAGCAGCCCCTAAGCGAGCAAAAAAGAAAGAGACCGAGGGGCAAGCTACCTTAACCTCAAAGTCACTGACCATGAAAAACTAAGAAGGAGATGAATCCTAAAAGCCCCAAAAGCCAAAAACAACCACAACAAAGGAAAGAGAAAGGAAAAATCAGAAACTTATAACAGATTATGAAGAAAAAGGAAATAAAGGAAGAGGAAGAGAGGAATATACCTTGAAAATAAGCAGCTCAATCGGAGAAAAATTCAAAGGATATCGCTGGAACAGGGTCGGAACGGTAGCAAGAGTAAATGGAAAAGAAGAAACTCAGAGCAAATGATTAAAGAAATAGGGAAAAGTGAAGGAAAGGAAAGTTTAAAAAACCAAGGCCCAAAAAAACTGAAAAACAGTGGGAAACCCAAGGGTCATGCAATTTACTCCACCAATCAGCACGTGCCACGTGTCCACGCCGCGTGTGGCGCTGCCACTATGCATTTAATTCGAAGCGAAACCCCAAGAGTCATGGATAGCTTAGGAAAACCTTTCATCTTCTATGGTCGTCATGACACATCATGACAACCATAGAACCTGGGGGGCAACTGATGGGATTGACGAGATCACATCTCCTAGATGAAGCCACTGAGAATGACGAAGTCATCTTGACAGACGAAGCAACCAATCATCACTGACGAGGATATGGAAGTCATTCAATATAGTTAATAAATGACTTGAGCAATTACAAAACCAGCCATGTAGGCCGTTGGGAGCCTATTAAAGCCCCATTACTAGGCAGGAGGCGTTACCAAGAAAGGCATTAACAATCACAACGACTAGAATCCAAGGCAACATATATAAAGACCTCACATTGCCAACACAAGGTACATAGACACTCTGAGAGACACTTATTGTTATTCTGCTATTCTGTTTCATTTTACAAAGCACTTTCCTGTTCTGACTTTGGCATCGGAGATGTTATGGCAGACACCACACCGGTGACCACCTTGAAAGGAGCTGTCTTTTCATTTACGCAAGTATCTAGATGAGAGCTTGGATCCATCTGGACACATTCAACTCAACTGACGAAGTCACGCTTCATCAAAGTTCATTATCAAAATTTGTTGTATTGCAAAATTGAACATCATTGTTATCTTGCAATTGTATCATTTCATCATCTTCTAACTCTTTTTGGTGAATTTATTGCTCATTTGTGATAGTTTCATTTAAATTTTGTGTTATATTTTGTTTATTACTAATAAAAAATTTATCCATTGATCATTTTTGAGACTCAGTTTTTTTTTTTTTTTTCTTTTTTTAAGTTTTTCATATCCAGATGCATATTTTCTAGTAGACATTTCTAATCAAACAATATATTTATAAAGACTAAAATAAAAAATAACTTTCAAGTGTAGAGCAAACGAGAAATAGAATTTGATTTATATAAAAAGTATTGTTGTAATTTCACCGAACAGTAACAAGTTTTTAGCAATCTCAACCTGCATAAATAAAGACTTATTCATTATATTATCAATAACTAAAATATATATAAACACAAGATTAAAATTAAAAAAAAAAATTTAGCACAGCCATAACAAAAGTACAAGCCTAGCCAAGAAGATGCCAAGATAGCCACACAAGTCTTATTAATAAGACCCACCCACAAAAAACATAAAACAAATCCTATTACACCTATAACCAAAAAAAAAAAAAAACCTTGAAGGCCCAAACGTCTAGCCATAACTCAATATAAACAGGCCTAGTCTTAACAAATAACAAGTAGAGAAAGCCAAGCCTTATACCTCAAAAGTCAAAACCAAAATCAAAACGCATCTACAGCAAAAAAAAAAAAAAAAAAGACAGTTGGTAGTCCTCACTCCTCAGTTCAGAGTTTTCATATCAAATGTGATCAGATGATTTAGATCGGAGGAAGCTTAAGCCAGGCAACCAGCAACAATGGAGAGAAAGAATGAGAGAGGCAGAGAGCAAGAGCTGAGAAAAAGAAGCAGAGCAAGAACAAGAAAGAGAAATGTTAAATTTTTTAGGGATTTGAGGTTTTTTAATTGTTTTGATTTGTGATTGTCTTGTGGTTAATTTCTTAAATCGGATTTGTAGTTTATCTTATTGAATTTTGGTTTGTCTAGAGGATAATGATGTTTTTGGGACAATTGATTTTATTTAGACCAAAGAATTTTTTTGTGCTACCAATGTTTAATCGGATATATCAAAATTTTTGTTTTTTGGTCAAAAAGATGTGTCGAATTTTTTTAGATTCATCTGAAACTAAATTTTTTTTCCCCTACTACGGTACTACCCATTCTTTTCTAAAATTTTGCCCCCCCCCCCCCTTCCAATTGGGGGCCTTAGGCAATTGCCTAATTGGCCTAGTGGATCGGCCTTGATTAGAACTATAAAGAAACTGAGTTATTTATGAATAACTTGGGCTTGGGTCTAGAATAGATTTGTTTATGTTCATTTATTTAATAAACCAACCAATCTCAAGCCTTGATTTAACCTCGACTATTTAATGAGTCCAATTCAAACATAATAATGTGTTTGTGTACAAAATTTTTAAATTGTACCTTTTAGATATACTTATATTTTATTAAATATTTCATCGGTCTCAAATTGTTAAAGCCTCTGTTTCATTTTGAGATATCCCAAAAATGAAGTCCTTATAAAGTCAATAAATGAATTTTCTAACAAATTCTTTGATTTATTTAAAATGTCAATACATCTCTTTAAAAAAATTTAATTTAAAGAGGGTAATTTTGAAAACTTGTACCTTTGTATGTAAAAAATCATATTTTCTAAACAGACCCAATAAAATGGGACATAGAGAGTAATATAATAAAAATGACAAAATTTATCTACAAAATTAGTTATAGCTTAAAGTTACAACATTACTCAATATTTTTTTATTGAAGGTGAATTTTAGCAAGTTCACCATTAGATTACATCTTTTTATTATATTCTTTATACTTGAAAAATTTCTCGAAAATTAAAGATCAATAATTATATTATCAATAAATTATTTAAATTGCAAATTTTTATAGTTTAAAGTTATGCATAAAATATAAGATTATAAATCATATAGTAAATAATATCTGATTGACACAAAATTTTACATGTGTATTAAATATAATGAACATGCAATTCAACTATTAGATTTTTAAAATATGTAATAATGTCTATTTTATTGAGGAAGATTATAATCTTAGACTACAACTAATTTTATAACTAAACTTTGTCCTAATAAAAATTTAAATAAAAAAAATAAAAATAAAAATAAAAAACTACCCGATCCAATACCAAACAAAAGCAGGAAAAGATTTTGTGGTGGAAACCCCATCTGGTCAGGAGTTCCTATTTGATTAGTTTATTTTGGGTTGAAAGTGCGTGAAAAGGAGAGACGCATATATAATGTTGTCCTCTTCTCCTCACTGCAATTTTGCTATTTGAGGTGGCCGTGGCACAGCCATTCGTCTGGTCTCGTCTACCTCCATGTTGGGCTTTCCTGCAACCTCTCGTTTTCTCAGCCTTCAATTTCAGAAAAGCAAGACAACTTTAAGCACCACATTGATTTATAAAAAGGCAAGAGTCGTTTATGATTTCTTAATTTCTTTGTCTAAATTGTCGGGTAATACATCAATCTACAAATGACTAAAATAAATATTAAGCAAAGCAACGTCTTTGAAACTAAAATTGAAACTGTGACACCAAAATACAAGAATGCCACTCCATCAAAAAACATCATTCACATTAAAGTGGCAGCCAATCGCAGCCAGCGGTGACAATGAAAAACACTACCTTCTACAACCATCTCCTCCCTCACGTTCTTAATTATTTGTCTTCCATAGATACATGACAGCACGCCTGCTCAGCCAGAAGCGGGATGTGCTTTTTGGCACAATCATCTACTCTTACAATCACAACATTGATACACATGATAGGGTATTTATACACGACAAGCACTTCAAACGAGATATCAAACCTTTCCATCTTCAATCCTTGCCAGTTGAAGGGTGTCTTAGCGCACCAGGTGGTGCTGCTGGCATTGGGAACCGTGAGTCTCCAACGTTGGGGGTCTGCACATAGGGGCTCTAGCACGTCCAATTGTTTCAAAAGCAAAAGAGAGGATAATTAGGTCATACAGATTTAAGACAAAAGTGGATGAACAAGGGTTTTCATCTTAAAGAATAAGTTAATTAACACCATCTTTGACAAAATTATGATATTGTGTGTTCAATCATATGATCTAAAATCATCATCATTTTCAATTTGTTTATTGTGAGTTCAATCATGATCTAAAATCACCATCATTTTCAATTTGTTTAGCTTTGGCAATCATTATGTTCCTAATAAACAAAAAGTTCTTTGTTTCTTGTTGTAGTCTCCATGAATTCAGAGCATAGTCTTTTTTTTTTTTAATTGGTAAATTACACACAGAGTGGGTTTTAAACCCACAGCCTCACCCTCCATCTTGATCTTGCAAAAGGAGGAGATGTCATTTGAGCTAGAACTTATTGGCGTAGAGTCTATATTTTCTACCATAGAGAGCTTATCAATTACCTGAGTTCATTTTCTTTTTCTCTTGGTAGTCTCATTAAGAAACAAATTGGACAGCTAACTACTAAAATAATAGAAGTTTATGCACCAAGAATTCTGCCTACTTGATGGGGAGCAACATCAGATTCTGTAATCTTCAAAATTCCTGAAATTCTATTTCTTTTTCTCTTGGTAGTCTCATTAAGAAACAAATTGGACAGCTAACTACTAAAATAACAGAAGTTTATGCACCAAGAATTCTGCCTACTTGATGGGGAGCAACATCAGATTCTGTAATCTTCAAAATTCCTGAGATTCTATCCTCTTGATTTTGCATCAGAATCAGTTAACCTTGATTACAACTTCTCATTTATTTGTTTTCTCATATGCTACGCAAGTTAACATCCTCTGATATTCAAAAGTTGAAAAGATATTTCATGAAATTCTACAAGCAAAACCATAGATTTTTTTTTTTTTTTTTTTTCATAGTTACTATAAGTCAGTCTTATTTGGCGCTGAGCCTGAATTGTATTGTATTAATTAAAAAAATTTGAATGAGCTTAGTTGAGGGAGAAAGAAAGATACCGGTGATGATATTGTGGAATAAGATGACTCTTCAGCATTTGAAGATTTTGGTGATGTACTGGGAGAAGTAGCATCACAACTTGTTTCGCTTCCATTCAATTTATGTACTGTACCATGTGGCACATTTTCACTCTCATTCCCATTGGTTAATTTAACCCTCTATAAATGATACCACAGCTTCTGTTAGCCATCTAATATAAGAATTTTGATAATAACCACATGAAATTATGGAAAAAAGGCACCACAAAAAAATACCTGGAAGATTTTACCAAGAGTTTTCAACCCCTTAGCTCGTGCACGGAGCTCCTCCTTCTTGGCAATGCTGTCTTGAAGAACCTAAGATAAAAAATGTACAGATTACACAAAACAAACTTTGACCCAGCATCTCAGTGTCAGCCAACTGCCAAAAATAACAAGGGTAGAAAAACAACCATCTGACAAACGCGGGAAAGAGTGGCCTCAATATCAGCTACATTCAGCTTCCACAGGGAATCAATCATCAATTTTTTGTGTGACTGTAAGTATTCTTCAAGCTCTTCCTCAGAATAGTTTCCTTCTGCACTGAGTTGCTTTTTCATGTCCTCCTGCAGCTGAATTAAAGCAATTGCACCTAGAGCCACCAGCAAGAAACAACAATTCATCAGCATATACAAATATTTCCCAAGATATAGTGATCCTAAAGCACAATCAAGCACGTACACACAGACTAATAGAGTTACCAAGGCATTCTAACAAGGCCCAGATGTAGGGTTTTTCAAGAACAAATAGTAATCATAAGTAAAAATGATGCTAATCTAATGGTTCAACCTTTAGCCTATGTCCACAGAAGGAAAATTTAATCGATTTCAATTGATCAGCTAATATATTTCCAAAAAGTCGAAAAACTAAGTGATTGGGGTTTTGTGAAATCTTCTAAAATATTAATGGGTATAAGGATTAAAGTTGGTTGAATGTATTTACCAAAATGACCTAATCCTTTTTTACTAAGACCCGCATAGAAATATGCTATGGATTGGGCCACATACATTCAGGTCAGATTAGATTTGCCCAAGCTCCCCAGTGAGTATGACAGAAGGATCAAGTCAAAGGGTAGAACTCAAGACACCATCACACGACATTTAGACATGGCTATTGGCTATAAAAGCCAGCAATATATACTAACCTGTTGCTGCTGTTACTTGGGACTTAATAAAATGCCCTTTGTTTCTAAACCATTCAGCAATAAATGGCACACCCAAATATATAGCTTTCTTCCCTAGCTCTTTAGCTCCCTGCCTTGCATATATATAGCCAATTGTACTCAACATATCAACACCATAAGCTGTAGGAAACAGAAAATACAATGAATCAGGAAGAACCCTTTTTAGTTGTAAACAAAAAGATTAAAAAAATGCTATACAACAACTTGTAGAAACCAGACAACAAAATGAATCAGAAAGAACCCCATGCAATTGCATCAATAAATATATAAAAATTAAATACAATGAACAAGGAAGTATATCCTCAAATTGATCTTATCCATATGTACCCTATGCCAATGCGAGAATTGCTTGCTGATATTAAAAGCTTGCAGAAAAACCTCCTTTCAAAGATAACCAACAGGCCAACAATCTAGCATATATATAGATTAATTATGCAGATACTCAAATACATGACAGATGTAATTTTTTTTTTAATGGCTCCTCTTCGCCTTGCAAGTCCTAGGTGGAGGTTGAGGTCGTGGATTCAAGACACATTAGGTGCGTAACTATAATATGTGTGTATATATATATATTCACAATGAATGCACACCTGACTTAACCTATGGATAAAATTACCCAATATACCTAGTTGACTTGCAAGTTATCAAATAGCATAATGTAGCATCATAAATAAAGGCCAGCACTTGCACTAACAAAGTACCCATCAGAAGAATAAAGGCAAGGATTACCTGCATTGGATAGCCTTGTCACTTCAGCTTCAGCATGTCTGATAAACTCCACTTTGTCTTCTTCATATTTTTTTAGTCGATCTTTCAGTATTTGTGCAAGCTTTTCTTCTCTTTCCTTCTGAACAACCTATAGAAATGAAAATTTTGGGGAAATAATCCAAATGAAGATCAGGCTTTGTAATTTGCATAACTAAAATTGAACAGCCATAAAACAAACAGCTCTTTAAGTGTTTTTTTCTTTGGGGGGAAAAGGGTGGGGGGGGGGGTTGTGGGGGTAGAAAATTCACACACACATTGGACTAGAACCCATGACCTCACCGACAACCCCTGATAAATTACCAGTTATCCCCATTTTTTTTTTTTTTAACCAAATGGTGAATTTAATCATTTAATCTAACATTCCCCTCCTTCACATGTGGGCCTAAGCTTCCCTTATTAAGTGGGGCTCAACATATGAAAATTTTTTATAATGGGAGGTAAGGTGGAGATAGGGTTTGAACCTAGGACCTTCTGCTCTAATACCACAATAAATTAAAGGTTGTCCCAAAAGTTTAAGTTGTTAGAAAATGGTAAATTTAATCATTTAATCTAACAACACCCCTTATAATGAAGGGTGCAAGTGTTGTATGGTAGAAGTCCCCTCGGCCTCTAGATGTGTAAATTTCAAGAAACCAAATGAAAACCTTCAATGAACATATATCATATACCAACACATAAGGGAAACAAGGGTTCCAAACATTTTACTTTTTAGGAAGTTTTTTTTGGGTGGGGGTGGGGTTGAACCTTTTAGGAGACCTATTGCATTGTTCTCCACAAAACCCTTACTCTAATGCAAACATCAAAGGAAGTTTTCAGCTCTAAAATGTTCCCCAGGCATGTGATTACACATACACATTAATTAAAGGAGAACATACAAGGAAAGCAATCATGTAACTGCATGTCTCTAAACCAATTATCATTTAACAAAAACTAAATGAAAAAATACATTGAAAAAAGAAAAAAAAAATATTAAAACTTATATATATATATATTCATGCCACCAATCTGATAGAGTTCTTTTACAGAAATCTAAAAGGTACAAAATTGAGAGTTCCAATACTATCCAACAGACATTAAAGGACTTTAATAGGAGAAAATTGCCTTACTTTATTACCCGATGAGGACAAGGAAGAGCTCAAGGAAAAAAAAAAAGATAAAATATACAAAGATTCAAGAATTGTGGTCTAGTTTTTATGTCAGACCTTCTTAGCACCTTTGATAGGTCATTTTAGTTATTAGTATTGAGTCTTTTAGGTTGAGAAGCTGTTGGATCAGTTTTAATTAAGTTCTATTAGAATAAGGGCAATTTGGTAATTTCCAGAAATTTGGAATGGGCTGTCCTTGGCAGTACCAAAGGCCCATGAGTATTATTTTATGTTTACGTATTATTAAGCCTTTTATTTAATTATTATTAGTATTCCTATTAATTCTAGGAATAGGTTATTTAGAGTCCAAATCCTACTATGGAAAGGATAACTATAGCCTCTATATAAAGGCTCTTTTGTAGTCATGTTATTTCATAATATATTGTGATTGATTAATAAAATTCAGCAGATTATTTTAAGCTTTGTTTGTGTGATGCAAACTTCTCCGAGGTGTGTGATGCCAAGGAACCCTAGGTGTGATGCTTAGGAAGACCTAGGTGTCATTGCCTAGTGTTTTATTTATGTTATTTTCTGTTTATCCCCTGTTTCAGCCCCAAACAGCAGTCAACATTCATTCTTTGCTAACCTAAACTCTAAAACATCAATCCTTATTCAAGAATTCATCAGGAAACCTAGTATAGTGCTGAACTTCTTAACAGTCCTGCATCATTACCCCAACCAAACCCATGTCTTTCTTCTCTATCCTTTTTTATGTTAAGCAGCAATTAGCATAATCCCCAAAAGGAACAAGAAGATGCTAGAAGAGGACAATAATTATTGGGATCATCAATGCATGGCAGCCTTACTACTTGTATAGGGACATAATGGCATATGTTTGCTGCTACAGCAACCTCAATTGGGTATTGGTTCAAATCCTCAGGGTGTTTTATTAAAGAAAAACCCAGCCTTATGATTCACCACAAGTCCAACTTCAAGAACAACCAAAGAAATCCATTATATGGACAATGGAGACCACAAAGGAGAAAACTGAACATAAGGTTAATCATTTTAATGTTACTACTATAGATAAATTCAAGAAGGAATTCAAGTTGAAAATTCCTCTAGTCATTGATTTCATCATTCCAGATGAATTTAATAATAGGGTGGGAAAGAAAACTTTGTCATCCTTAATGTTTCTGACTGTGATTGAAGAGTTGGTGCAATTTTCAAGTTTGAAGGTTCTTATACTCTAAACAATTTAAAAATTGAGGTCTAGTTTTTTTTCCAAATGAGGGGGAATGATGCAGCTATGAAAGATTTGATGATTTGATATTACTTTGCAAATTCGCCCATTCAAGAATTATTTTATAGAGTCTACACGTGAAGTCCAATTGAAGTAATAGTTGTTTGGTTTTAAAGGTGTATGAGTCTTTTAGGGTTAAAACAGTTTTTTATTTGGGTTTTTATTATTAGTATGGTCAGTATTGTAGTCAAGGGCAAATCAGTAATTTCAAAAATTATTGAGAATTATAGATATCGTGATCGTTTAATTGAGTCTAGGATTGTCTACAAGATCTTAGGTTTTATTTTCTTTGAGTACAAATTAGTCTTTTATTAGGTTTTAGTTTACTAGTTAAATTAACAGCCCTAATACTAGTAGTACAAAAAAGTGTATCATACCTATTTGTGTTCAATGTATTCAAAGAGAAGTTGATTAATAAAATTATTGAGAGTTTTGAACATAGAAGCATGTTGTTGTTTGTGTGTTCCTTCCTCCATTTCTCCTTTCTTTTCTTCTTCTTCTTCTCTTTCTTGTGCGATTGTTCACAGTACCGTTCCTACAGCCCCTGAACACAATAAAAACCTCTCTTTTTCTTCTTCCTTACAGACCCATATCTGGCCTTTTCTTTGACCCATCAAAACTGTAAACCCCACACACTTTCTTCTTCCAAATAGCCATCAAATAACTCATCAAACCACCTTTTAATTCTTAACAAAACTCCATAACCCTTTTTTCAACATCTCTAAATCCTATTTCCATATATCCTCCTAATCCTAATCCCATTACAACCACACCTAGACAAATTCTCCCAATTTATCCTACATCAACTACCCTTGAATAACATAAAATATACCATATTAATACCACCATATGGTGTGAATGAATAGTACTTAAGCTTTTTTCCCCTCTCAAGATCTTATCCTGCATCAATCACCTTCGTGATTCATAACTAATGGGGTTGATCACAAGCACAAAACAAATTTAACCATATTTTATTTGTAGATTTATGTCAAACACCATCAGTTTTAAAAGTAAATCACTGTTACTAGCTTTCAAACTCTCTTTTCCTTCTTTTTGTTAAACCATTTTCAAGCCAGTTGCTATTATAGACCCAACTTTATGTTTCTGAAAGAGTAACAAGGTCTTAGAAACAGGCACAAAATAGAAAAGAAGTGCATAAAGTCCTGTAAAAAAATGTTAAAGAGTTTTAGTATCAAACAGTTCACAAGCACAAGATCTTAGTTTACTTATCAAAAAAAAAAAAAAAGCACAAGATCTTAGTGAAATCATACTCTCATTTTCTCTTGCAATTTTTTAGTATCTAACTGTTCCCCTTCCGTGAATATGTCTTGTGAAGCCATTGATGCCATGGCAAGCTGACCTATGTATTCCTCAAAAAGCTCACTGCCAAAAAGCATTGCAAAGATTGCAGCAGGATCGATAATTGTGTCACTGCAATAAGAAGGAAGCATGCGATTCATATCAGGAAAAAATATATATAATAAATTTTGACTAGAACTTCTATTAAAATCTACATGTATATCGTACAAAGAGTCAGACACCCTATCAACCTTGAAATTTATCTATTCATAAATTAAGAACAAGAAACTAACGTTGAGATTCCTGATTTCCCATAAGTGTCATATGCTTGCCGTTGGCTGGGATCACTCAGGACTTGGTAGGCCTCACCCAATACCTGAATCCAAATGAATGACATACAAAATATAACTAATGGTTCAAAATAATAACTAAACACATACTCAGATTGTAACAATTCCATTTCCTAATGTTCCTTATGCTTGCTTCCACAAATCTGTCCATGCAATTGACTACTTAAAGGGGGTTTTTCTTTTGATAGCAACATTTGTGGAATACAGCCATAATAATGTAACTCTTTTAAACTTTAGTCATATGAAGATTGAGAAAGTCCAATTGAGCTAAACAAAACTCCAAAGGTCCAAGGCCTAATATAGCATTCTTACCAAACTTTAAGTTTTTCTTTTTATATACATGTGAGCATGGAACCTAAAGAAATGCATGTATTGACAGTCCCAAATGCCAAGAAGTTGAATGACATTTCCAAAGATGCTAACAAATATTTAAAATTAATTTTTGTGATTAAGGAGACATTAAGTTGTAGCATTCCACAACCATGGTAGAGACCTAAAAGGCTAAAACACACCCTAAACTTTACGCAAGCATAAAAACAAGGTCTCAATTCCAAATTTTCATATTCTCTTCCCATGATAGTTAAAAACACACAGAGTAAATACCTAAAATTCTACAATACTTGACTGATGATAAATTGAAGGCAATTTAAAATGCCTAGAGGCATTAATATATATATAGACACGCATATACAAAATGGTGCTGTCTTGTTTGGCATAGAAAACATGAGCCAGGGCAGTTTGTTAGACATGCATCCACAAGCCAGGGCAGTTTGTTAGACATGCATCCACAAGCCAAGGCAGTCAAATTTGTGCTTTACTCGTGAGACGTAAGCCTAATTGGAATAAATTTTTCAATTCTCTTTGATTTCAAAATGTTGGGTGTACATCTGTGCACAATTCTCATATAAATTACTTAAGAATGATACATTGATAATCACTTTATTAATGGTAAGCATACTCTTAGCAGAAGTTTCAGAAATATGAAAAGTTAACATGATATATATATATATATATATAAAAGTCCAAATGATTTATACTAAATTAAGCGATGCTGATTATCTTTCTTCAGATTTAACTTTACAAAATTCAAATTAAAAGTCTCATACAGAATAATATGCCTCGCCTTTCACTTCTAACTTTAGAAACACTAGGGAAAGGGGACCAACATGCATGATGATCTTAGGAGACTTTTTTTTAGTAACAATAACAACAACAAAATAAAAGATAATAATACTGTATTAAAAGGCTACAAAACTCATGTCCTTAACTACCAACCATACAAGTAGGGGGAAGAAATCAAGACTATTCATTGAAGTGACAATCTTTATGCTAAAATAGATTTATATTAGTGTATGCTCTTGATTTTTATAGTTAATTTGTTCATCTATTTAAAACTAGACTCTTGATTTCAGAGAGGTTGAGCTTATGATTGTCCGATGATGCAGACCAAAAAAAGTAACTTGGCTTATTTGGAGAGCTTGGCATAACTAACATTAGGTCAGTGACAACACCAAGTTGTACCAAAATATGTTTAAACTTCACTATAGTATTCTCTTGATTTCAATAGTTAATTTATTTGTTTCTTTAAAAGTAGACTTGATCTCAGCAAGGTTGAGCTTATGATTGTGATGGTGCTGACTAAACGAAAGTAACTCAGCTTATTTTACAGAGGTTAGCATAACTAACATTAGGTCAATGCCAACACCAAGATGTTCTAAAATATGTTTAAACTTCACTGTGCTTGTTATATGGAAAGAGATAAAGATGGTTCTAATTGATGTACTTTGCTTTGTGGGATGATCATTGTCAAAGTTTGAAAGCCATAGCATTCAAACTCCACAACATCGTACACTTTCTAGTTCTTGTTAATCTTTTTTTGTAAGTACAAAAATCATTCTAAAACAATAGTAACTCTCTCTCTCTCTCTCTCTCTCTCTCTCTCACACACACACACACACACACCCTTTGGATCATGAACCCATGACCTCACCCTTCTTCCCCTTATTGGGACGAGAAAGTGCCAGTTCAGATAGAGATCATTGGTGAAATTTTCCCTCTATAGAACATTCATGTCATCAAATGATTTGGACCCTTTATTTTATTATATATCATTTTATTGGAGAAATGGGTATTTCAACCACCCCTCCCGCCTTCTACCTGAATCAATACTTACAAATAATAAGAAGAATAATTATTTGGATTGAAAGAAAGGAATAAAAGAAGAAACCGATGTTGCTGAGGATTATTTGTTTGCTCGGGAGAGGCTGAGATTATGAATAAAAAGAACCATGTTTGGTTTGATAAGAAATCATTGAATTTTGGAATCTGTTCAGACACAAGCTTTTGTTTCTTGCAGGAATAAGTAACACCACTTGCATCAAACATTTTTGATAAAATAAAATGTTCAATAATGAGTTAGTAAAATCTTGCCTGAAAATTTTGTGCTGCAAGAGGATCATTTGGGTTTTTATCAGGATGAACCTGTCGTGCCTGCAAGCAAGAAAGAACTATGATCCACAAGAGGTACAGAATCCATCCATTTCCAGCTGTGATCTTTAACCGTTTAACATAGCATGTCATGACTCAATTATCCGCAAGCACGCACACACGCATGCATATAGAGCAAGTAATTCATGATGAGATAATTAGTCTAGAGTCGCAGCATATGAAAACATCAGATAACACGCTCTTCCAACTGCATTTTTTTGCAACTCTTATACACTTCAACAGTTATGGCCAAATTAATGAAAAGATCCCTATCAAGTAAATCGAACATTTTTACCACATATACATTCCTTTTTCTGCTTTTTGAAACTTGCTGCTGACATATCAAACCATTTTACCAATCGAGCAAGGATGAAAAATTTCAGGCCAATAAACAAAATAAAATAGAATGAAAAAAAAAAAAAAAAAATAGAGGAAGAAGAAGAAGTTAATTAAGCTATTAAATTAAATTGCAGTGTTTCACAAGAAAATTAATGAGTCATTAGATCAGATAGTTTAACTGCTACTCCAAGTAATTAAGAAAGCTGGGAAAGAAAATACTTAAAAAACAAGACTTAAAAGGGGAAAGTCAACTCTGGGAAACGCTCAAGGAAAACAACTGAGAAATTTTTGGAATACGAAACACCATAGCAGCGTGGATCCATTAAACTAAAAAAAAAAAAAAATTTAAAAATCAAGATTACTTAGACAGCCCTAAAAATTCTATCTAAGAAAAATCGCCGATCGGTAAAAAAGAAATTGGCAAGTATAAATTGAAATAGCATTACAAAATATGTTAACACTGAAAAAAAAGAAGAGGAAGAAGAAGAAATGATGTGACCTTAATGTAATAGGCTTTCTTGATTTCGGTCTCGGTAGCGGTTGGACTGACTCCAAGCACGTCGTAGTATTCTGTCTCCTTCACCATCTCCGACTTTCTCTCTATTTTTTTTTTCTTTTCCCGATCCGATCAGATCAGTTTTTGGCTATGGAGTATGGACTAGTATCAAATTTCAATTTCAATTCAAATTTCTTTCTCTGTCCTCTGAACTGAGGAACACGGAGTTTCACACAACCTGAGCAGAACGTATCTGCGGATAATTTTATATTATTTAAAAATATATAGTAACTGAAAAGGATTTAGAGAGGGAGAGAGAGAGAGAGAGAGAGAGAGAGAGCGACCGTGAGAATGAGAACGGGAGAAAAATAAATACGCTCCCTCTCACGCTTTACACGTCCGTAATGTTTCTTTTCACTCCTACATACTTGTTTTTACTGCTGATAAAAAAGGACTTATTTTCATGAGAAAAAAAGTTGAATTTGTTTAAAATTTTTGAATGGCTAAACTAGTACCGTACCCTTTCAAAAAAAAAAAAAAAAACTAGTACCGTACTACAAATTTTTAACAACAAAACGACCCGATTTTCAGGTGGTGTCATTATTAATAGGAATATACGTAGTAATTCAAATTCTATAAAAAAAAATTAAAATTAAAATAAGTTTTATTGTTATTATTATTTTTTTTAGAGAGTTTTAAGTTATGACGTCCACTTCTGATAATAGCTCATTATCTTTTTTGAGTGACTGATGATAGCTCATTATAATCAAACTAAGATACTAATAAGTTTTTTGCGATAAAACAAGTTTTATCATCATTCATAAGAGCACCCACATCGGTAGAGGCCTGGGGGTGTGCGCAGGTCGAATTGGATGGGTAAAGACCAATATTTCTATCCAATCCGGCATTAGCAGGTTGGAAAAATTCCAATCTGCCATTAACCCACCGAAATCTAAATTCGACAGATTGGTTACAAATTTTGGCGGTTTGAACTTAACAAGTTGGGTAAGTTGACATTATTCTTTTGACAAACTAACCGAATTACAAAGTATACGAAGTTAAGAACCACTAAGAGTGATAGTGTATTATAACACAACTCCAAACTCGTCCAATGCGGTCGTCCAAAGTAAACGAGGCAAACGAAATAAATGTGGGATTGCACTATAGTATACTTGTCCATGGTGAGGTCATCCGTCCTAGGAATTACCTAGACGACCTTCCTGGATTCTAAACGTCTCTCCCTATGCAAACTTAGGACAAGCTTGTGACAGTCTAGAACGCAAAGGTCAAGGTACATCACCCTAGCCAGTTTCCAATGACAGTTATAGAAAATAAGCCCGAATAATGTAAGTTCCATAGCAGTTATGGAAGTTACCTCCGAGTCTTCCGAATTCCTCGATGATAGGGGAAGTTACTAAATAAGTAACTGCCCCAAAAGGCGTGCTATATAAGCACTCATCCACGAGAGGGTAAGTTATTCAGACACTTCCATAAAAATTGGAATTCCAAAAATACTAACTTTACCATTGGAGGATTCTTGGCCGGTCTTCCCCAGTCGCCTCTGATTTTGTGTTTGCTTTTTCAGGACTTTCAAGTGCTTTCTGATCATTGATGCCCAAGACATTCAGTCACTGACTTCACTGTGTTCATCAGTTGGCGCCGTCTGTGGGAAGTATTTGCTAGACTTCATCTTTGGGTTCTGTAATTTCTTTCTCTGACAAAAGGCTGTAATGGTTCGGACAAGATCAAGGGCTACTAGTCTAGGCCATCAAGAGAGTAGGGATGCCTCTAGTCATCCCCACTGCGATCGTCAATCAGTGCCTGTCATGCAACCATCCTCTGTTCAACATGTGGAATCTATGGCAGCCCTCATGGCAAAGTTAACCCGTCAGAACCAAGAGTTGACCAGAAAATTAATCTAAGGAGGCAGCGGCATGAAGAACATACTGAAGGACAATCCCAGAGTCATGAAGGTAGAGGGAATGCCAAACCCGAAAGCCAGTCAAGAGGTACCACTTCATGAAGGGTGCCACATTTGGAAAGGGAAATGGACCAAATGAGGAAAGTTATGGAAAAAATGAGGGAGAGCATGAGAAGGGCAAACCCCATAGAAGATTTAGTTCACTGAACAGACTCCCCCTCCATGGCTTCCATCAACGGTCACCCCTTGCCTCCAAAGTTCAAAATGCCTTCTTTGGATTCGTATGATGGAACGCGTGACCCTTATGATCACATTGCAACTTTTAAGACTACAATGCACCTTTATGGGGTTCCTGACAAGATTATGTGTAGAGCCTTCCCTACCACCCTCAAAGGACCAGCGGGAGTGTGGTTCAGTAAGATCCCTCCTAACACAGTGAGTTCTTTCGAAGAGTTTAGTAAGTTGTTTGTCAATAATTTTATTGGAGGACAAAGGCATAAACGTTCCTCATCCAGCCTGTTAACCATAAAACAAGGGGAGAATGAAAGCTTGCGATCCTTCATTACTCGTTTCAACAGGGAAGCCCTGACAGTGGACGAGATGGACAACAAGTTATTGTTGGCGGCCTTCCATAATGGAGTCAACTCTGACTTATTCATCCACAAACTTTACAAGAAAAAGACTCAAACCATGGCCGAACTCGTCCATTCGGCCCAAAATTTTATGAATGCAGAAGACGCGATTATAGCCAAGAAAAGGAAAAGAGTCGAGAGAATGGAAACTGATCGTCCGCGTCATTCAGAACAAGGTCCTCATCCAAAGAAGGGACGGACGGGAGAAAAGAAAGACCGAGACAACAAGACAGGCCCGCCGGTACGGAATCAGTAGTATACGCCCTTGAATACGCCACTTAAACAGGTTTTTATGCAAATCAAGGACAATCCTTCTTTGAAGTGGTCGGAGAAAATGAAGGGAGATCCTAACAAGCGCAATAGGAACAAGTATTGCCACTTCCATAGGGACCATGGGCATAACACGGATGAATGCTACGATCTGAAATAGCAGATTGAAAATCTCATCAGACAAGGAAAGTTGAGAAATTTCCTTGGACGAGAGCACAAGGATGAGAAGTTGAAAGGGAAGGTAGAAGAGTCGTCGCGACCCCCGCTTAGAGAGATAAGAGTTATTATAGGAGGAAGTTCAGCAAATCAGTTGTCCAAGTCCAGGAAGACATACCTGAAAGTAGTGCAGAACGTTCAGGTCTCTGGACAATCACCGAGGACGAGGACCACAAACGAGCAAGCAATCACGTTCACAGACGAGGATGCTGAAAGAGTTCACCACCCCCATGACGATGCCATTGTTATTACTTTGCTTATTATTGACTATACAACTAGAAGGGTGTTGGTGATAATGGAAGTTCAGCAGATATTTTATATTACCCTGCCTTCCAGCAAATGAGGCTCAGACGAGACCAACTTCGTCCATTAAGCTCGCCCTTGGTAGGTTTCGATGGAATGAAGATGCAGCCAGTGGGCACTGTCACATTACCTGTGGTGGTGGGGGCATATCCACAACAGGTAGTCAGGGATGTGAATTTCTTGGTGGTAGATTGTTCGTCCTCCTATAATGCTATAATTGGAAGACCAACTTTAAATAGTTGGAAGGCAATTACGTCTACTTACCACCTGTCAGTCAAATTTCCAACAGAGCATGGGATAGGACAAGTGCAGGGAGATCGGCTGGCAGCAAGAGAGTGCTACCTAGCCATGCTGGCCATGGACGAGCAAGTTCAGACGATGAATATTGAGGAAAGGAAAGTTGTGGCAGAGCCTACTGAAGCATTAGAAAATATTTTATTGGATGAGAATAACCCCGAGAGGTATACCAGGGTTGGAGCAGATTTAGAAGAAAAAACTAAGCAGGACCTCGTCCGTTTTTTTAAGAAGAGTACCGATGTGTTTGCTTGGAGTCATGAAGATATGCCAGGTATAGACCCTAGTGTCATTACCCACCGTTTGAATGTATATCATTTCTCTAAGCCTATACGACAGAAGAAAAGAGTATTTGCCTCTGAGAGGGACAATGCTATTAAGGAAGAGGTGCAGAAGTTGGCCACAGCGAAATTTATTCGAGAGGTTTATTATCTAGATTGGTTAGCCAATGTAGTAATGGTTAAGAAGGCAAATGGCAAGTGAAGGGTGTGTGTAGATTTCACTGATCTAAATAAAGCTTGCCCCAAGGATAGCTATCCGTTGCCGCGCATTGACCAGCTGGTAGATTCTACTGCAAGTCACAAGCTGCTTAGTTTTATGGATGCTTTCTCCGGATACAATCAGATAAGAATGGACGAGGTAGACCAAGAGAAGACGTCCTTTATCACCAGTCAAGGCTTGTTTTGTTACAAAGTGATGCCCTTCGGTTTGAAGAACGCAGGAGCAACATATCAGAGGTTGGTTAACCATATGTTTCGTCCACAAATTGGGCGGAATGTGGAAGTCTACGTAGACAACATGCTGGTAAAGAGCCTGGACGAGGGAAAGCACCTAGACGACCTACAGGAAACTTTTGACACACTTAAGCAATACAACATGAAGTTGAACCCCAGCAAATGCGCTTTCAGAGTATCGTCGAGGAAATTTCTTGGATTTATGGTTTCGCATAGGGGAATTGAAGCAAATCCTGATAAGATTCAAGCGATACTAGATATGAAGCCTCCGCGAATTATCAAAGAAGTCCAATCCCTCACCGGACGAGCTACTGCCCTTAACAGGTCTGTTTCTAAAACTACTGACAAATGTTTGCCATTTTTTAAGGTTCTTAAAAAAGCATTTGAATGGACGGACGAGTGTTAGAAATCATTCCAAGATCTAAAGACATACCTCACTATGGCACCTTTACTGAGTCCGTCCATGTTGGAAGAGGAGTTTTATTTGTACTTAGCAGTCACCCTACATGCCGTAAGTTCCGCATTGGTGAGGGAGGAAGGAAATGTGCAAAAGCCTATGTACTATACAAGTAGAGCATTGAAGGGAGTAGAAGGAAGATAATCGCTGATAGAGAAGTTGGCTTTTGCATTAATAACAGCTTCTAGGAAGCTAAGGCATTATTTCCAAGCTCACGTCATAAATGTCATGACGGACCATTCGCTCAAAAAAGCAATGAACAAGTTGGAAGCCGCAGGATGATTGATCCAATGGGATATTAAGCTCAGTGAGTTTGACATCAGATACCAACCAAGGTATGCAATAAAGGCTCAAGCCCTAGCAGATTTCATTGCGGAGTTCACACCGAATTATGACGACTTAAATCGAATGGAGGATAGTAATTGGGTCGTCCATGTGGATGGCTCATCTACACAATATGCAGGGGGAATAGGGGTGGTTTTACAATCCCCAGAAGGAGATAAATTGAAGCACAAGGTCTGTTTACAATACCAGACAGCCAACAATGAAGTCGAGTATGAAACCCTTCTCAAGGGGCTGGAATTGGCAAGATCTGTGAAAGCTAAATCAATACTCGTCTTGGGAGATTCTCAGCTGATCATGGGCTAAATAAACGGAACATATGAGGCTAAGGAAGAACGAATGAAGAAGTACCTTGATAGGGTGATAAGGCTTGTGAAGAAATTTAAGGAAGCTAATTTCGTTCAAATCCCAAGGGAAGAGAACGTAGAAGCAGATATTTTAGCAAAGGAAGCCTCATCCAATGAAGCCATGAACGAGTTCGATGAAATTCAATATATACCAAGCATAGATCTTCCAGAAGTGCAGCAGGTAGAAAGCGAAGGAAATTGGATGATCCCAATAGTGTCATACCTGAAGGACGAGAAGCTTCTAGAGGGGAAGGAAGAGGCCGGAAAGCTCAGGGTTAGATCAGCCAAATACGTCCTTATAGACGAGGTATTATATAAAAGAGGTTTTTCTCAGCCTTATCTCAGGTGTTTAGCTCCAGACAAGGCGAACTATGTACTAAGGGAGGTTCATGAAGGCGCATGTGGCAATCACTCAGGAGCCAGGTCACTCATCCATAAGGTCGTCCGTGCAGGACACTACTAGCCAACTATCCAAGGTGATGCCAAGGCATATGTCAAGGTTTGTAATCAATGCCAACGATTTAGTAACGTCTCTAGACAGCCGTCAGAGTATATCACCCCGATGACGGCCCCATGGCCCTTTGCATAATGGGGACTAGATATCTTGGGTCCCTTCCCACTAAGTACAAGATAAATGAAGTTTTTAGTGGTGGGCATTGATTATTTCACCAAATGGGTGGAAGCAAAACCCTTAGCAAATATCACACAGTAAAATGTCAAGAATTTTGTTTGGAAAAACATTGTGTGTAGATTTGGGGTGCCCAGAGTATTGATATTTGACAATGGACGACAATTTGATAATGCACTTTTCAAAAACTTCTGCAAACACTTCGAAATTCAAAATCATTACTCCTCACCCGCCCACCCACAAGCAAACGGCCAGGCCGAAGTTGCAAACCGATCCTTGTTGGAGATCATCAAGACTCGGCTTGAAGAGGTAAAGGGAGTATGGCCAGACGAGCTACCAGGTGTTCTGTGAGCATATAGGATGATGGTGAGAACCCTTACAGGGGAAACTCCTTTCAAGCTAGCCTATGGAAGCGAAGCAGTCATACCTGCAGAAGTGCATATGGCCAATCACAGGGTGATGACATATCAAGATAAGGATAATGAGGAGCAACTTCGTTTAAGCCTTGATCTAATAGACGAGGTAAGAACGGATGCAGAGCAAAGGACAACGAGGTACAAAAACCTCATGGCTAGGCAGTATGATGTAATGGTGAAACCAAGGCGGTTCAACATAAGAGATCTTGTCCTGAAAAGGGTTTCCTTGACAACCAAGTACCCAATTCATGGGAAATTAGGACCTAATTGGGAAGGACCCTACAAAGTTATCAACTGCAAAAGGCAAGGATCCAGCTCATGGGAAAAGGGTGATGACATATCAAGATAAGGATAACGAGGAGCAACTTCGTTTAAGCCTTGATCTAATAGAAGAGGTAAGAACGGATGTAGAGCAAAGGATAGCGAGGTACAAAAACCTTATGGCTAGGCAGTATGATGCAATGGTGAAACCAAGGCGGTTCAATATAGGAGATCTCGTCCTGAAAAGGGTTTCCTTGGCAACCAAGAACCCAGCTCATGGGAAATTGGGACCTAATTGGGAAGGACCCTACAAAGTTATCAATTGCAAAAGGTAAGGATCCTACTACTTGGAGGCCCTAGACAGAAGGAAATTGGAGCATCCTTGGAATGTTGAACACCTGAGATGGTATTATCAGTAAAATGCTAGCATGGACAAGTATTATCCCGGACAAGCTTAAAGTTTGTTTTACTTATCTGCATATTTTTTAGTATTATTATGTTGTGGACTATGGATGAAGTTATGGATTTGTTTGTATTTGTTATTCCCTAAAAGGCATTAGCTTCTAAGCATATGCCTCGTCTATGAACAAATATTTATGCTACGTACATAATCTTGTGTGAATTCCTAATTTCCATTTTTTTTTCATTTAAATTAACCCACAAGAAGGCCAAAAGCCCAAGACGAGTAATTCTTTGGACGCAGAGATGTAACGTCTATAAGCTTTCCTAAAGGCAAAGCAAAGTAGGCTCAAGGCATATTCGTCCAAATAATGGGCGAGACGAAGCCATTAATACTTTAGTCCAACCCATGGACGAGTAAATGTGTACATAAAAGTTTAATCTATTAAATAGGACGCCAGCTAAAACAATCCAATCTATAGATGAGTAAAAAGTTGGACCCTAAAAAGAAACTTCAGCTGCCAAGTCTAAGGATGAGTAATGCTGAAAAAGTTCTTCCCATCCACAAAGATGAGTTATACTAGCGAAATCCAAAGAATGGTGAGAAATAATCATGTTAAACATGAAAGAATTCCTACCATGGACGAGCTAAGGTTGAAATCAATGTTATATAAATAAATTTTAAAAAAAAAAAAAAAAAAAACCCGTCTACACACTAACAGAAAGAAGATAAACATTCATTCAACTGTATAAGGGTGGACGACCAACATCTAAACACCCTTATAAAACTTAATTGTTTAAAAGCCCATCTTAGCACTATGGACGAGCTGAATGTATTTAAGTTTCATTAAAAAGTCCCAAACAATGGACCTTAAAAAAAAGAAAAAGAAAAAAAGAAAGAACACAAACAACAAGGATTAAAGTTCACTAAGGGGGGTCATTTCCAACGTCCTGAGCAAGTTGAGTAGTGGCATCGTCTTCAATATTGACGTCCTTGGAGCTAGTCTGAATGAGAGAGCTTGTAGCAGTAGTAGGGTTAAGCTTAATGGAGCTAAAGTCCACTTCAGGGAAGTTTTCCATAGCATCCATTCTAAAATCTTCAAAACCTGCTGCATAGTTGGCGTCCAGAAGATCAGTATACTGTTTGGACGCCTTGAACTCAGCCATTACATCTGCTTTCGCTTTGGAAAGAAGGGTACTCAACTCGTCATTCTTCTTTTGAAGATGGTTAAGATGAGTATCCTTCTCAACTGCGTCAGCTCTCAACTCCTCAATCAGATTTTGCGAGTCCTTGGCTTCGTTTTTAGCTTTGGCTGCCACTTCAGCCCAACCCTTGCAGTCATCTTTAATCTCTTTTATCCTCTTCTCCAGAAGAATCCTCGTCTTGTCCATTTCTGAAGCCTGCCTGGACGCAGCTATGAACTTTGACATGGCCTACACATGATTAGAAAGTTATGGTTAGTCAAAAATACACGTGTTATTAAAAACAAGACGAGATAAAAAGGTACTTTAAAAAGATCATGAACACCGGAGTGCTCAAACTCTTTCAAGGACATGTTGTAGCATACAACCACGTCCTCACCAGTTACAGCTTTCTCAAACCTCTCCCAAGCCAAGTCTTCATTCTCCAGGAGGTTCATGGGGATCCTCTTGGAAGGTTGGGACGAGGTAGGAGTAGTGGTCTTAGATGAGGGGGAGCAATGGTCTTGGCAGGACTATCAGCGAGGACGAACGGGTCAATGTCAACCATTTGGATGGACGGCTGAGGGGGAGGAATAGACTTAGCAATCTCAGGCCTGGACGACTCGTGTTTCACTTTCTTCCCACGACGACTGGGAAGATTTCCAAAATCCAGCGTCTTGGGCAAAGATTTTCTTTTGTCTCCAGCCGAAGGACGAGTCTAAGATTGGACCCCAGGCCTGGCAGCCTCGTCCACAACCTTTTTCCCTTTGTTCTCTTTCATTGTGGCCATTCCTAAAAAGGAAAACATAAAGTGTTAATAATAATAATAATAATAATAATAAATGTATGTATACATATGTATGTATAATGTAGAAAATTTCCAAGTATAGAGAGAACTCACATCTACGAGTTGTAAGTTCGTGAGCAAGTGCTTCCACGGACGGCTCAGGACCAAGTCTCCACGTGAACAGACGTTGAAGAGTCACCAAAGAGTGAAAACTTCTGTTAACGTGTAGACGAGCCCTGTGGACGCGATCACGATGGAATTTACTCAAAGAAGGACGTTCAATAGCTACAAAACAAAAGATAGACAAGGGAAAACAAGGTTAGATAAATACAAGCTAAAAATTAAAACACTTACTGAAATAATAAAATAAAATAAAGTAAAACAAAATATGAACATACCTTTAGGACGAAGGTTGCCTAGTTCTCCAGTATATGGGGCAAAGGTATCCCTACCAACCTCAACAAGGTGCCTGGCCCAGAAACCGGAGACGAAGAAAAACTCCGTCTTCCAGTTTCTGTCAGAGGTATCTAATGATTTAATCAATCTACAGTCTTTACCCCTGGCTATAAATTGATAAAAGCCAAGGGACTGGTTAATTTCGAAGGGTTTGTAACAATAAAGGAATTCATTCACGGTAAGAGGACGATCCCCATCAAACACCTCTCTCCACAAAATTTGCATAGAGACGACGAGTCTCCACGCATTAGGGTTAAATTGACAAACTCCTAAGCCTAATCTAGTAAGAAGTTCTCTGGCAAAAGCATTTAGAGGTAACCTGAGTCCCCCTAGAAGATAGGCCTCATAAATACCTATCCCGAGACGAGGTTGACAGCACTACTCCCCACGGACGGCTAACCTAGGATTAAGGTCGTCGGGGATTTGGTACCATTTCCTAAGTAAACCTAACTTCCTATCGTCCGTCTTGGAAGGGATTCCTATGGCGCAACTATACACGGTTTCTACTTCATCTGAGGGAGGAGACGAAGGAATACTCGTCAAGGTGCCAGCCCCTGAAGCTGCCCTCGTCCTAAGCTGTTTTGTGAATAACCTCAAGGGGGAAACCGGGAACCCCAAAGGTGTATCCCTCGTCTGTGGAGCTACCATTACTATTGCTATCACTATTAGAGCTACTATAGCTAGAAGAATCGCGATACTCGTCTATAGCTTTATCTACACTATTGCTAGACGAGGAAAGAATGGCTTCAGAAATTTTGTAATATTGAAGGAAAACCTAGAGAAGAAGGAAAGAAAAATACCTGGCTCTAGACGAAGGACTAAGGACGAGAAGACGCTTCTAGATAAGGCTCTAAGACGAGGAGAGTCAGGGAAGGAAATTTCAGAAATGTGAAGGGTAATGGAGGAATTCTACTATTTATAGGCCGTGGATTTAGGCATCTGAAACGACACAGCCAACCAGAAAGTGACACGTGGCATGTTTCTCGAAGAAATGAATCGACATTGTTGGTCACCAATGAGGTTGTAACACATGGCACAATCTAATCACAAACATAAGCGCGTCCGTCCAAGGAATGACTTGGGACCACACGTTTCCTTGAATGACCCATGTACGAGGGGGCAACTGATAGTGTATTATAACACACAACTCCAAACTCATCCAATGCAGTCGTCCAAAGTAAATGAGGCAAACGAAATAAATGTGGGATTGCACTATAGTATACTCGTCCATGGTGAGGTCGTCCGTCCTAGGAATTACCTGGATGACCTTCCTGGATTCTAGACGTCTCTCCCTATGCAAGCTTAGGACGAGCTTACAACAGTTCGGAATGCAAAGGTCAAGGTACATCACCCTAGCCAGTTTCCAATGACAGTTATAGAAAATAAGCCCAAATAATGTAACTTCCATAATAGTTATGGAAGTTACCTCCGAGTCTTCCGAATTCCTCGATGATAGGGGAAGTTACTAAATAAGTAACTGCCCCAAAAGGCGTGCTATATAAGCACTCATCCATGAGAGGGTAAGTCATTTAGACACTTCCATAAAAATTGGAATTCCAAAAATACTAACTTTACCATCGGAGGATTCTTGGCCGGTCTTCCCCAGTTGCCTCTGATTTTGTGTTTGCTTTTTCAGGACTTTCAAGTGCTCTCTGATCATTGACGCCCGAGACATTCAGTCACTGACTTCACTGTGTTCATCAAAGAGTATTACACATGTAAAACTAACTCTATTATTAGAAACTAAATGACCTTTAGCTTTTCAATTTAATGTTACATGTCGTTTTATATTTGTTTGCATCTTCAATGGATTGATTTGAGTTTGTAGGTATAGCTGGCTTTATATGAAATACCATAACATTTTTTATAATATATAAAATGGATCAAAAGACAAATCATTTCATAGATTTACAAGAAAATATGGAGCCCAAATCAAAAAGACAAATAACATACTCAATAAAAATATAGATACAAACATTAAACAATACAAGACAAAAAAACAATTACCTTTGTGGTTGTCTAGGGCTAATGAAAGGTGAAGAATTGAAGGGATAAAAAAAGAGAGGCTTTAATGTTGGCTGAAGGTGAAGGCTAAATATAGAGTGTATATAGTATACAATTAAAGTGAGTTTAGGGTTTCAATGTTGACTTTTTATATTTTGTTTATGGAATTGTTACTTATTAGTTGTAAAAATTGACTAGGTGAATTAATTAACTTTAAATACAAAATATACGATTAAAAATTTTGAACTAATATATATTTTTCTATTTATTTATAATTAAGAGAACGGGTCGGGTTGTAGCGGGTTGGCAATGTTTCAATCCATTACCCAACCCAATCTGCTATTTTGGGGGGTCTAAACTACCAATCCAAACCGCCTAACTTAAGGCGGGCGGGTCGGTTGCGGTTCAAGTGGGTTGGCGAGTCAAGCGAATATTTTGCACACCCCTAGGTGGAGCTAAAAAATTTAGCATTTAACACCTTAAAAAACAATTTTATCTATTTTAACACACAATTTCACAACACACCTTACATCAATGATCTTATTTTTACCATCAACCAAACACTATTCATTTTTTTATTAATTTATTTCTCACTTCTTCTTTGTCACGAAACCCAACTAAGTGATAAAATACTTCTTCTTCTTTTTTAGCATTCTTGCTATTGGCAATTCACTGTAGCAAGGAGGCAAAAAAATTTTGCCTTTAGCTCCACCAATGTTAAAGCATCAGCACTGGTGGTGCCAAAAATTTAGCAATTTGACACTATAAAAAACCACTTTATCTATTTTACCATCTTACTTTACAATACACCTAACATCAATGGTTTTATTTTAGCATTCCACAATAAAATAATATATCTTTTAATAAAACTAGAGCACATGCTCAGAGACTTTTCTATTTTTTGGGGGTAAATGTTTAAGGAATTACTACATTTTTGGGGTAAAGGTTCATTTTTTTGTGTTTCTTTTACACCATTTGATACTTATCCAAATTGCATAGTTTGTGTTCTACTGTAACAGTAATCAAAGAAAAGCATTGTACTATTGTAATCAAAGAAACACAATGAGTAAGCTTTAACCCACAAACACATATTAAAAAAAAAAAGGATAATCATAAGAAAATAAAGAAATGAAGAAGACCCAAAGTCCAAATAACTAGAAGGTTGTTGATTTCTTTATAAAAACAAAATAGAAAAGAGCAATGTACATTGACATACCTGTTGAACTGAAACAATTATAACTGCACTTTTGTTTTTGTAAGTAAAGTTTTCCCTTTTTTGGGTTTTGGATTTAGAAAAGATGATGATGATAGTGTAGAGAAAAAGAACATAGAACTGAGAGGAATTGAGGAAGAAATAAATTGAAGAAGTTGAGTAACTAATGTGACAGTAGTCCTATTTTGTAGGCAGTGTTTTACATGAGAGTTAGAGATTATTTTTTGCATGTTATCCTTAAGTTTTATCTCTACTTTTTAGTATATTTTTTTCTTCAAAATCAAAATAAAGAGATTTGAGGGGAAAAAAAAACCAAATGTGAGATGAGATTAAGGAGCAAGGGAAATTGGGTATTCAAAAAAGATAGTATTTTGTTATGGAAAAAAAAGAGAGAGTTAAGTCTTGATAAAGGAAAAATGGAAAGAAAAGAAAAAAAAAAGAAGAAGAAAGAAAAGCGAAAACGTGAAGTAATGCTTAATTTGAAAATCAACTGGAGTTAAATATTGCCCATTTTGTAGGCAAGGTTACACATGGGACTTAAAGATATATTTTTATTATATTATCCTCAAGCTTTATCTCTACTTAAATTTAGGCTGTAGGGGTATTTTGGAACAAAAAAAATGTTTAGTCCAAACAGGGAGAGCCTCTTAAGTAGTAGTATAGATATTATTTTTTCTTTTACCATCTTAGCTACAATGCACAACCATCTTAGGCTGTGCACTATAGCTCAAAAGCCAAAAAATTTGGCTTTACCTCCACTGATGTAGCCTACTTTTGATATATTTTGATGGTAAATTTAGTGTTTTAGTAAAATGCCTACACCAATACTAAAGCTCTTAAATTAGAGTTTGAGGTGGTAAAATAGCTAAAAGGCTATTTTACCACCACCAATGGCGATGCTATGTTCTACAACCTACAAGTTATTTATTTATCTATTTTTACGAGAGATGGTTTCAACCTACAGCCTACAAGGTAATTTGTGATATATGCATATATTGAGATTTAGTCTGTGTTTGTCAAATCACATAAATAATTTTAAATGAAACGAGATTTAGTATAAAAATAAATGTACACACCTACGCATGAAATAGGCCCTTTAGGTGGGGTTTGGATACACGTTTTGAGTTTTGCGTTTGCGTTTTACTCTTTTTTTTTTTTTCAAGCCGCATTTCAGTGGGACTTGAGCAGTTACGGCTACTGTTCATGCACTGTTCATAAACAGTAGCCGCAACTTTTGACTATTCTTTCGTGAACAATGCATTCGTGCACTGTTCACAGACCCACAAATTCCACTTTTCAGCAACTTTTTCATTAAAAATGGGTCCTACGGCACTATTCACACATTTAAAAATTATTTTGCTACAGTGTTTTCAGTTTTCAGTTTCAGCAAAATAAGTTCTATTCAAACAGACCCTTAATAACATTTTGGTGTTCCAAGTTCGATTCTTTTATTCTTTAAAAGTGGTATGGGATGCTTACGCGTAATATATGTGTTCTCTTCTAGTGATGGTTTCACACTCGTACATGAAATAATACTTTTAATACTATATTAGTGTTTATTTTGTGTGTTAGGTCTGTCTCGTCACATTTTTAGTTATTTCAACAATGGCAAATCCATAAATCACACTTAACAAACTTATAAACCATAAAGCGATAAGAATGAAATTTTTTAAGATATATATATATATATATGTGTGTGAGAAAGTAGAAAATAATTATTATGGAGAAATGCTGACACATACTAGAAAGTATTTGTTAAGGATTATTTATTATGGAATCTATTTAATAAAAAATTTGTATAAATTGATAAAATGATTGAAAATATAACTAAAGTGATAAGTGAAACTTAAAAAGGTAGTTTTATTAGCTCTACACCTTATAAAATTAGTAAAAAATCTAACATAAAATGCAACAATGTGATATAAAGTAGATTTGCCATTATTATTTTATCGCCATTATTCTTTTTAGTATGTGCAAAATGAAATGATACTTTCAAAGAACAATGACGTCCAAAATAAAAATAACGTGTTATTAATAGTTCTTGAATATGGATTTTGGACTTTGGATTAAACAAAACTTGACAGATTCAAAATTCTCTTGTTGTTCCAATGTTCCCAAGTGGCGTAGGCCGGCATTATTTTACGCGCAAAGAAAATATTATATACTAGTAGAAAGACCTGGCGTGGACTACCGAATTACACGTGGCGTTGTTTTATTGGTTGATATGGTCCCCCTATTTTCTTAAAGCAGAAGTCACTCTGTTCCTTCCCAGCAAGAGCAAGATATATGATGTTGAAGACGTTGGAATCATCATCTTTTGACTTTTCGAGGTGACCGATGGGGTGGAAAATTTGTTTCGTTTTGTATGAGAAGTTACATCGATTTTTGTCTTAAGTGTTCGTTTCTAACTTGCTTATCTGAACCGCAGATGAGTGACGCAATTTGGAAAAATTCATTTGGACAAAAGAAAATGAAAATATAGAATCACTTACTTTTTTCTTCTTGATATATGCTTAGCATATATGTGGGCGCAATATTTAAAGTGATATTCCTATCGTTTTGACAAGACAAACACCAAAAATTGACATATTAGGGAGGTGTTTGACAAAACATAAACCCCGTTTTTCTTAGTTTTGAATCAATATTGAAAAATAAATCAATTCAATTTTGAAGTAGTTTAAGTTTAATTGCAATTTGTCTAAACTTAATTTTAAATTTTGCTTCTTATCTCTTTACATAAAATTGGAATTATGGCTCTTTTTTATCTTTTTTATTTTTCCAAAACCATTCTTATTATTTAGTTCAAATTGATTTTCTCAAAACACAGATTAAGAAAATTTTTTTTTTTTTTAATTTTTACAAATCTTTAAAGACAATTGGGAATCAAATAAAAAGGTAAGAGATATAGTCAAAATGGAACACACTTCCCCCCCCCCCCCCCCCCCCCCCCCCCTCTCCTCTCACAAGTTAGCTTTGGCGGTTCTAAAAAAGAGACTTTGGGGAAAAGAGGAATCAAGAGGAGAACATTTCAAAAGTTGATATACACAAAATATATAAAAATTATCATCAACTAGTGAATGTGTCCAATATATCCTAATTCCTAAGGTCAGATTAATAAATGCCCTCACCTTTGCATCGCCAGGTAGAACCTCCTTACCTTAAGTGTTTGAAGTTGAACTTACGTATGATTTATTGGTGAAGGGAGCCATTTGTATTAATTGTCAAATGCAAACGTTATTTCCTGACTCCACACTCCATCTAGGATGCATATGATGAGATTGGTGTTTCAAGAAAAGTAGTTTGAAAGTATATAGCTTTTTAGGACTCGTAATAGCAAAGAATTTTGATTATGGATAATCCTCCAACATTGTCGTCATAAAAATGTTAGATTAAGGGTCCGTTTGAAAACAACTTAATTTAGTTGAAGTTGAAAATTTTTTATTGAGAGTATAGAAAAAAAGTTGAAAAGTACAATAGGATCTACAAATAGTTTTGACAAAACATAAACCCTGTTTTTCTTAGTTTTGAATCAATATTGAAAAATAAATCAATTCAATTTTGAAGTAGTTTAAGTTTAATTGCAATTTGTCTAAACTTAATTTTAAATTTTGCTTCTTATCTCTTTACATAAAATTGGAATTATGGCTCTTTTTTATCTTTTTTTTTTTTTTTCCAAAACCATTCTTATTATTTAGTTCAAATTGATTTTCTCAAAACACAGATTAAGAATATAGATATATTTTTTTTTACAAATCTTTAAAGTCAATTCGGAATCAAATAAAAAGGTAAGAGATATTGTCAAAATGGAACACTTCCCCCCCCCCCCTCCCCCCTCACAAGTTAGCTTTGGCGGTTCTAAAAAAGAGACTTTGGGGAAAAGAGGAATCAAGAGGAGAACATTTCAAAAGTTGATATACACACAATATATAAAAATTATCATCAACTAGTGAATGTGTCAAATATATCCTAATTCCTAAGGACAAATTAATAAATGCCCTCACCTTTGCATCTCCAGGTAGAACCTCCTTAAGTGGTTGAAGTTGAACTTACGTATGATTTATTGGTGAAGGGAGCCATTTGTATTAATTGTCAAATGCAAACATTATTTCCTGACTCCTCACTCCATCTAGGATGCATTTGATGAGATTGGTGTTTCAAGAAAAGTAGTTTGAAAGTATATAGCTTTTTAGGACTCATAATAGCAAAGAGTTTTGATGTAGATAATCCTCCAACATTGTCGTCATAAAAATGTTAGATTAACGGTCCGTTTGAAAACAACTTAATTTAGTTGAAGTTAAAATTTTTTTATTGAAAGTGTAGAAAAAAAGTTGAAAAATAAGTTGAATAGTACAATAGGACCTATAAATAGTATAAAAAAAATGCAGTAAGACCCATAAGTAATAGTAAAAATAAACTAAAATTACAAATAAGCTGAAAATTTCAGTCCATCCGAAACCAACACTAAATAACTTCAAATCTTGAAGGCCCATTCCTCCTTCATTTTCAAACCAACACAACTTAGACCAACGCATCTAATCAATCCTCATTTTCATGATTTTTTTACCCCACCAAAAGTTACTAATCATAAAATTTTTAGTTCATAATACAACCCCTCTAAGGGCTTAAAGTGGCCAGCGGCATATGTGGAACAGCCTGTGCCACTGCCTAAATCAACACTTCTGTACTTGCTTTATATAACAATTTCACTTTCCAACCATGAATCTTTATCCACGTACACCTGAGTTTTGATATCCTCAAAAGCTTTCTCTTTTGCCATGCCTATTACAGTTGGTAAACTCATATTACTTCTCAAAATTAGTAGTTCTCATGACATCCATGGTATAGGTGATCTTCTCTTCAATCATTTATCCAACACTTTGACTAAAGAACAAAGTGATTTTGTAATTTTTTTTTTTTCAGTTTTGGACCTGAAGCTTCCTTGTAATATATTAAGAGAGAGGGAGAATATTCATAAAACACTGTAAAGAAGGGAATATGTTTTGAAAACATTATTTAAAATGCTCATCATCGTTAATTATGGACTATTGTCTAAGAAAAATTAAAGTGATTTGTAAATCGTTTGGTTAATGGGTTAATAGATCTGTGGGGCCTGAAATTCGAAATCCCAGCCCACTTCACATTAAAGGCCTAAGGCCCAAGCCGAGGAGCCCTACTGCCGAGGACGTATGATGAAAGCCCCTTAATGGCCCAAGAATGTGGCCGAGGACGATCTCACGCTCATCACCTCACAAATCGCCTGAAGAAAAGGACGAACTCAGTACAAGAGCAGTACAAACGAGAAAGCTGCCAACACCATAATGTGGAGCCCAGCACCTGACAAGCCCATACTCCATACCATGCTATCCAGCTTTTCTCAACCACTCTGACGTATGGATTGATATGACGAATAATTACCCCCAAACAAGGAAAAACTGACACGTGGATGGAGAAAGAAGAGTGAATACTAGTATAAAAGGGAAGGAGAGCTAAAAAAGAAGGGGATCCAACAAAAAAAACAGATGAATGGTGAGAATGTAATTCCCCTCGGACTAAGTCCGAGGAGTCCAACCTTTCAAACTAGCTCGATGTAAGGCCTAGCTATACAAGCCAAACTTATCTTCGTGTGAGCTTGCATGGGAAACATGACTAAACCGCTGTCTGACGACCAAGGTCCTGCCTTTCCAAACCCACTCTCTACAAATCATATTGTTCGGGCCCTTTACATACGAGCCCAACGTCATCCCTGAGTCGTTAAAAATCGTGTCCCTACAAGATCATTTTAGAAAAATTTTGATACAATTTTTATGTAAAATATAAAAAGTTGTCAAAAATATTAATTATTTTTTTCTTTTCCAATAATAAGTTTTTAAAAATATTTCCTAAGCTAATGTTCTTAGGATACCCGTTAATTTTTTCCATAAATAAAATATAAGTTATTAATGAAACTAATTAAGATAGAACTACCCTATATAATCTACTTTAGCAAAAAAAGGAAATAAGAAGAAGAAGAAGAACTACCTCATATAACCATTCTACAAATTATAAGATTTTTTGGAAAAATAATATTTCTTTATTTATAATTATTAAAAATAGCGTAGTAGGGAAATTATTTTGGAAAATAGCTTTTATTTGAAAATTGGCACAATTTTTTATGTACTAAAATTAAATTTTTATTTATTTATTGAAATTGTGTTTCTAAAACACTATCTTACATTGAAGTTGTGATTTCAAAACACAGTTTTCAAAGAGAGGCTATTCTCCAAGATAAATTTATCACATCGCTACCTTATATTTATCTTTAATAATTTACTAATAAATAATATTATTTCCCCAACCTTGCCCACACAAATCATATTATAAATAAATGAATATTATATTTGTTTGTTTGGGAACAATTTATTTAGTTAGTTTATTTTATGTTTTAAGAAAATATTCAGAAGATATAATATTACTTTTAATGTTAAAATATAGTACATTATGATTCATATATAACTACAATCAATTTCCTAATAAAAAAAATTCCATTAAAAAAGAAAAAGAGAAAAAGAACGTATTAAATCGTAAATGTAAATTATGTAATCCATATTGTCAGGATTTGTTATCTACTCCTGGCAGTAGAGTTAAACAACGATGCACTCTTATTAGTTGGATTTTTACAAACTCAGCTTTATTTGTCCTTCCTTTCCTCCGAGCTTCGACTCGGAATTCGGAAATTCTGAACGGTTGGCCGATTCGTATAACTGTCCTTAAGTCAGTTAAAATCCTAACCAATAGTAATAGTAGTAAGCAGGAGTAGTACTAACTACTAAGAACTAAGAACATAGCTATTTTCTATATGCAGGCAAAGAATATCGGTCGGGCAAGATCTAGAAGTATAGATAGATAGATATAGTGATATTATTATGTCGAACAACTCAAACGCCGTTGCGAATGGGCTGGCCGGAGCAGGAGGTGGTATCATTGCTCAGATTATCACTTATCCCCTCCAAACGGTACACACTACACACTCTCTTCTAGAAGATCAAATTCAAAATTCAAAATAGTACTGTAATTGGAATTGCAGGTGAATACGCGTCAACAAACAGAGAGAGTAGCCAAGAAAGGGTTACGTGATTCCCATGGGAACTTGCCCACTTCCAAAAAACCTCCACCTGGCACGCTTCGTCAAATCCTCCAGGTTTCTTTTTTATTTTTTATTTTGTGCTTTTGATTATTTTTATTATTTATTTAATAATAAAAGAAATGTATTTGATGTCAGGTCATTAGAACTGAAGGTTGGGGAGGACTTTATAGTGGCCTTAAGCCTTCTCTGTTCGGAACTGCTGTTTCACAGGTTTCCCCCTTTTGCTTTTTTTTTTTTAATTTTTAAAATCAACTATTCGATACTTTTTTTTTTTTTAATTGTATATTGAATGTGTAAATGATGAATGAGTGTGTGCCACTGTAGTTATTCACTAATTCTTATTAGTTTTTTTATTGTCAGAAGATAAGATAGTATACAGTACACACTCAGGCAACTGTAATAATAATGGTTGACTAGGAGTTTCTTAGTTCAAGTTTGTACATTAACACTTTGAAAAAAAAAACCCCTTGAGCTAGTGATATATCCTGTTATGGGCCCATCGTGGAAAACCAAAATAATAATAATAATTGTTAATTATTTCATGTAGCCGCTACATATGTAGAAGATACCTTCTCGAGGTTGTGGGTGTTAGAACCCACCACCTAACTCAGTACTATCCTATGTCATTTGAGCTAGAGAGCTCATTAATTGCCTCTTTATTTAGTTACAATAGTAATGTGAAAAAGTTTCTTGATTCTTGATATCAGGATTAAATCTCGACAACAAAGTTGGAACTGTTTTGATTTCACAGTGGTTACGAATAATGAATGCTTTTGCAGAATAATGTAACTATGACCACTTATCTTTCGGGACAGAGAAGGGCGTTCAGATGTCAGGGGTCGGGCACCTTCAATTAGAGTGTTGTCTATTACACACACACCCGCTAACACACGCGTGATTTTAAACTTTAATCGTGAAATGGCTATTTTCCTTTCTTTAAATTCCTTAGTAAAATGAATTATGGAGTAAGACTGAGCATTTTCAACAAGAGGATATTGGCCTAACTCCCAAGATGGGATCACAAAGATGGATAAACAAAAAAGACTAATGGTGACCTTTTATTTTTATCTGAAGGCAGGCCAATGGGCTCTAGCTCAAATGGCATCTCCTCCCCCGCATAAGAAAAGTGGAGGGTAACGTTATGGGTTCAAAACCCAGGATGCATGTGTAAACTTACCAATAAAAAAATTCATGTGAAACTAGCAACTGATATTTTTCAAAAGGTTAGATATAAGAAGATGGGCACACAAACTGAGGAGGAGGGAGTAATGCAATTTTCAGGTGAAAAACAAGACTAATTGATGATTACAATTGATTTCTAAAGCGAATTCAATAGCTCAATGTAAGAGCTCAGTAATATAATCATCATAATGCTTCCAAGGATGACAAACTATCACTATTGAAGAAGACACTACTTAGTGGCTTTTCATTTTACCAAACACACACACACACCCTGCCACATTCACACGCACATATCTTGTTGCTCATTGGCAGGCATGTGATAATACGACCTGGATCATGATAACTATAGGGTAGTCATGGTGGTATTCAAGTAGTAATAATGGTGTTAGATTTATAGCTCCAAAAGGTATTCAGTACTGCTGGTCAAAAATAGAGCTGGGCTTGATCTTTGACTTTGATTCAAGACAGCCTAGAGCTTGATGTTTAGTGATGTCTCCTGTCTGTCAAGGTTGGTTTGATGGTAGTATCTTGGTTAGGACTGAAAGCACTATGGTTTGAGTTGATAGTATGGATTAAGATGTGATTCAGCCCAACTGGTTTAAGATTCCAAGAGAAAGTAGTCCATGGAGTCATTTAATTAGAATATTAGATACATTTCTATCATTACAAGTTCGTGGATTTTCATGTGCAGAATGGGAACTTAACATACTATCAATGTCATTCAGTATTATCTTGATTTAGATACTTAAGATTACTAAGCTTTAACTGCCTAGGAACATATGAGAGAAGTTATTATCTGTCTAGAACCTGTAAGCATCATTAAATCTGAATTATATGAATGGAAAATCTGAGGTGAATACTTCTTTTGGTTACCAAAAACTTCTATTTGCTGTGAACACTCCTTTTAACAGCCTACGTAGTCTCTGCATATTGTTCAACAACGAGTTAACTAGTTTTGCACATTTCTTGGCTGCATAAAGCTGGCTGATGTAGGTAGGAAAGCATTATGGTTGAAGAAAGTGAGGAGGTTCCTTAAGGATGAACTACCCTAACTCCTGAAGGCCTAAGCAATCTACTCAATGAGCAGCAAGCAGCAGGCTGTTTTAGAGCCAATTCTAGAAGTTAAAAATGTCAAGAAATCCACATTTTATGACAATATAAATATTCCTGTGTACCCCAGTACATATACATCCGACCCTAGCTAATTTTTTGAGGATCCATAGCCAACCCCAAATTTTTGGGATTAAGGCTTTGTTGTTGTTGTTGTTGTACCAGAGTATACATACCTATTAATAAAGAATAAGATTGTATCCATGTCTGTGACATTATCAGTTTGCCTATTCTTTTGCCTTGATCTAACTATTTTCTTCTTATGCTGCCAGGGAATTTATTACTATTTTTATCAGGTTTTCAAAAACAAGGCAGTGGCCATTGCAGCTGCCCGTAGAGATAAAGGACGTGGGGATGGTACTGTTGGCATGTTCTCTTGGCTTGTTGTGGCAGCTATTGCTGGGTATAGAATCCTTTCTTATGGCATTGAAACAGAAGTAGTCCCTTACTTTACTTTCTCTTCATAGTAATTATATATTATGGGAGTTTGGAAGTTTATGTGAGAGCTTTGTCGAGTCAAGACTGGGAGTTAATCAGTGCCTGTCTGGCTATAACATGAGTGATAGTTGAAGTCAGGATTTAGTTTGAACGGGTAGAGGTAGTCCTACTTTCTTATTTATGATGACTAGGTTTTTCTTTGAATAATAACTTCTCAAAATGTCTTATCTTGCAGCTCCTTGAATGTGTTGTTCACAAATCCTATCTGGGTTCTTGTGACTCGTATGCAGGTGCCTTCAAATTTTTGAGTGCTTATATATACTACTGGTTTAAAAAACTTCAATTTTAGACTAATGCTTTAAGTTAAAACCTTGAATATGGTGTTTGCATTGATTTATTCATAGATTCTACTCCAGGGTACTTTGCTGCTCATTTAGTAATTAAAATCTTATAAGAGCAATTAAATTGTTAGCCAAGGTCTCTAAGTCATATGGCACACTTTTGACCTTTCCCTCCATAACATTGGGATGGAGGATTGGTTTGAGACCCACTAGGTGCATGTGTAACTTACCAATGGAAAAAGAAAAAGAAAAAAGAGAGCAATTAATAGTTAAACCATGGTCATGCTGCAAACAGCCATTTGCATTTATCTATCATTATTTTATTGTAAGTATCATTATGGAATTTCAAGTACATTGTCAGCCTGCTTCATAACTACTGAAAAACACAGACACACAGGCAGACACATGAACACACACGCACACACACACACGCACACACACACTGTGTTTTGATGGATATGAGAAGGATAATTTTTCTGAAATTGAGTGCTTCTATAGAATCCGTTATAACCTTTAATTGATTTAATTAGATAATGGACTCCTCAATACAAGCACTTTAATATGCTTTACAATGCTATAAAGACTCAATGAATGACTCTCTCTCTCTCCCCCGTATCTTTTATATTTTTCCTCCTTTAATATGGTTTTAGACACACACTCAAGCTGAAAGAAAGATTATGGAGGCAAGAAGGGAGGCCATATTGATGGAAGGTTCTGAAAGTGGTTTGATAGACTCAACTTTGCAAGAAAAATTGGCTGAACTTGATTCAGAAAAACCTTGTCCATATGGAACTCTACATGCGGTTGGTTCTTCCTTCCCATTTTATTCTTTTGGTTTTTTGGTTGCAAGATGACCTATCTTTTTGAATTTATGGTTGCTTCTACATCGATTTCATTAGTGATTCAACCTCTAAGAACACACTTCAAATATTTCAAAGGTGCAAAATGGTACATAATATTATCTCTGCCAGTGCTGAAATAATTCTGTTTTCAGTTAGTTAAAGTTGCAGTAATGAGGCTAAGCAGACTTGTTGCAGGGATATGGTAAACAGGAAGAGTAGTTGCATCTTGAGATATATTTTGAAAGATATCATCTCAGGGAATGGAGTCCTCTGACAATCTTGCTTTGCTTGCAAGCTTAACTGTCACGTTTAAGCTCTCAGCCTGAAATCTATGAGTTCTAACTCTATTCACCTAAATAGATCATTGATAGAGTAAAACCAATATGTTAAAAAGTTTGCGTGTCCATATTTCGGAGCTTAGGTTAGCATGGCTTAGGATTTTGCGTGTCCATATTTTGGAGCTTAGGTTAGCATGGCTTAGGATGTGTCAGATCATGAGAGTTGTCACATAAAGCAGAAGGTTGTCAGCTTGCTATTGATTATACCATTTGACACAAAAATGTTCTGGAGAGCATTTAAATTTTTATTTGAAGTCTAAATATTACTTGATAAATCTTTTCCATTTATGATTTGAATTATTTAATGGGTCTAATGAAGTGGTGGTTGGATGTATTGTTTAGGTTTGTTTTCCTAGTGTCTGAGGAATCTCTCATTCTCTCTCTTGTGTGCCACTTATTTAGGCTATAAACTCCAAAATTTTAACATCATATCAACCTAACAAATCTCATGATATTTGTCAATGACACGTCATTAGAGTTTTTTTAGAAATAGTTTTTGCTAAATTAAGTTTCTTGGAACCATTAAATTTCCCTGTATGCTGTAAAATGAAAATTAGAGTTCAACATTCATCAATAATATTTATATGAGAATTTCTCTTTCTTCTTGTGGATTATAAAGTTTTTTGTGTGAATTCCAGGTTTTTCTAGAGTTTAGTCAGGTTCCTTCCTCCATTTTCATGATTTTTTAGGTAGTATCAGACCTTGGTTAGCATGGACTGGTAGCCAAACAGCAAAGCTGATGACAACTAATTTGTTGAAGATAATCAAGGATATAGGCTATTTAAGCTTTTATGAAAGTTTAAAAGGTAGCATTACGATCCATTGGATGGCCAGATTTGTTTATTGGTCAAGAATTATGCAAATAGGAATAGTGGAAGCAATAGGAAAAGTCGTACTGAAGATTTCACTCAGTCAACTTCGTGACGTGTTCCTAGACATGACAAAATTTCATTCTTTGATGAGATACAACAAAAAGCCTTAGTCCCAATACTTTGGGTCGGTTATGAATCCTCAACAAACTAATCAAAGACAGCCATATGTATTCTTCTCTGCCAATATATCCTATCCAAAATTATACCATCTGTTACTCCCTTAGTTAGTATGCTATTTTTACTCCTCTTACTCGTGTTATTTAGGTCATCCTCTCTTTCTCTCTCTTCATTTCCTTAACTTGAATCAAATCATTCTCCCTGATTTGTGTATTAATTGCTCTTCTTCGCAAATGACCATATCATCTGAACAACTCTTCATCATTTTTTCATCAATAGGAGCTACCATTATCTTTAAACGAATTTATTCATTTTGTACCCTACCTTTCCTTGTATTTCCACTTATCCACAATGACTATCCCCATTTACTGCTGTGAGAATTTTCCTTAGAGGTGCAGTACATCCAAAAATTACTACCTTCATTCTTCAGATAGCCTTCCACTAAGGAAAATCAGAACTAGTAGTCCTTCCCAAAACCTTACATGTAGATGGTAAAATTACCATTTCTATTTAGTTTCCAATACTCCTTATCTTCCTTCAGAATATGGATCCTAACCATATAACATAAATAAAAAAGGGCATTGACTGACTCCAATTCCCAATCTTGAATTGGCCTCGCAAAATAGGATTCCAATGCATTGCTCCACCTATAACATCTATATAATAATCACACACCTTTGCAGTTTTATCCATTAGAATCTGAAAAAGTTTATAAAAAAGAATTTTGACACCTCATCTGCACATCATATTATCATGCTGAAAGCTCACTCTTTTGCTGTCACCAATGATAAATCTAACAAATTTGGAGAAATAATCCCATAGCTTTAATCCATTTCCACTCCCACCCCATGCATAGTACATGAAGAGGTGTATTGAGAGATCCATGAAGAGGATAACGTTAATCTTGCGTGCAATACATTAAAGAGTGTTCTGGCAGAATGGTGTTATGAAATATAAGGTGATTCAAGTAAGTACAAAATTCATTTTTAGCAAAGAATGGAAAAAAAAAAGGTCTTTTCAATTTCTTTTTCCATGTATTGTTATTTAAATATTATATAAAAAACATGTGGGGATTATGGGCAAGTGAATTCATATAAAGGGGATTATATTGGAAATCTTCACTCACGCACCAAATCAAGATTATTGACCAAAAAATTTGTATGTAAATGAGTTATGCATTCAACCATCAAAATAAAATATTATAGAAGATCAAGTCTTACCAAAGTCTGAAGAAGTCTTGTCATAAATGGAAGGTTGTAAATTATAATGACATCATAGAGAAAAAGATGGAGGTTATTGAGAAGATTCATGAAGATTTTGCTATAGAAAAAGATCATGATATTGAGATTGTTGACAAAATTGCAAGATTTTATTGAAATCAAGTCCTTAGGTACGCCTATAACCCTACAAGCCCAAGGATCCGATTGATTTTGCTAACATAATATCACATCATATTGATTCTGTCAGGGTTGAAAGATCTGATTTGTTTGTTGAATCCAATTTGATGGATCTTCTCAATTTCGAATTCTAGTTTAACTCAACTGGTGGATTGTAAGTTTGGTAAGAAGATGAAAGGATTAGGATGCAGCTCAAAATGTTTATTTTGTTGGTTAGGACAAATTCAACTGTCACTTTTGAATGATAACTTGAGGACAGGTTCGTTTCAAGTGGAAGGGTACGAGGAAAGATGTACGCATCATTGGAAGCTTTTTCCTTTTACTTTTAAAATATGTAATTTTTGGAATAAGGTTTTGTTTTCTTGATTTTAGTTGTTTTTAGGTTTCCCTATTTAAAGCCAGAGTCCTTTTATGATATTGCATTAATTGGGGGTTGTTTAGATATATTTTTACTTAGAAACTAAATTTTCTTGTCCTATGTTAAAATAAAAATTGCGGCTTAGCATTCATCAATAATATTTCTTTGTTCCAGAGTTTTTCTTGTGGATTCAAGGATTTTATAGTGTTTAGCTGTGTATTTGCCCTTCCTCTTCTTTCAAGCTTTGTCATTAACCTCTTACCCTTCATTGCACTAGTGCTTTTGGTTTTTATATATTTTTTTATCCATTTATTGATTTTTATATTGCTTCTTCTTACTGTTCTAAATGTGCATTACTGGCTAGGCACGTGAGGTTTATAACGAAGCAGGAATTACTGGATTCTGGAAAGGAATTGTTCCAACACTTATTATGGTTAGCCTTTATGGATAATTGAATAAACTCAACATGCACAATTGAATTACTTCAGGTGTAACAAGTAATCTTGTTTTCAGGTGTGCAATCCTTCAATTCAGTTCATGATTTATGAGAGCTCGTTAAAACATCTAAGGGCAAAGCGTGCTACAAACAAGCAGGGATCAACAAATGTAGCTGCTTGGGAGGTATAAGATCCCTTTCAAATGTTTGAGTTGGAAGATGCAAAGTACTGTCTTTTGCTAATTGGTCTCATTTTTTTTTGTCATTTTATGGAATTAAGCCCCCCCCCCCCAAACCCCACAAAAAAATAAAAAACTTTCTCTCTCTATATCTCTCAGTTAATTTTAATTCTCTTGTGAAAAGGTTTTTCTATTAGGGGCCATTGCAAAGCTGGGAGCAACTGTCTCAACGTACCCCTTGTTAGTTGTCAAGGTGAAGTCCACTAGTCTGCTTTGTAATATTACTCTGTTGAGCAAGATAAAGAAAAAAGTTCTTCATGTAAAGTTGGTTTGGCTGAAAAGTCTTCTGTATCATATTATCTTATATCAGATTGAAATAAAACTCTCAACATGTTCATTTCTCTCATTTAAATTTGTATTACTTACCTTTCCATTAGGCTTGTCAATCAAAACATTGAAATTTTTTCATTACTTGGCATCCAGACTGCCATAGTATGCTTTTGCAATAACTTCTCCTTTTTGAAGCTTCTTAATTGTGTCACTTCAAATGCCTATGCAGTCGAGGCTGCAAGCAAAGCAGGAGATTGGTGGGAATATCTCATTAAGATACTCAGGTTTGCATTTCAATGAAGAGCCATATTGTTTTTTTCAATTTCTCTCCAAAAATTTTCAGTATCTGGTCTTCATTCTCGTTGTTATCTTCAGACCGCTAGCTTGGTCCTTATATAAAATAATACACCAAAATTGAATGATGGATTGAGCTTCTTCTGTCAGGTGGTACACACTTTTCTAATTTTGCCAGAGATGTTAGTATGACAATTGGCTGACTTTAATTTTTTCATTACATATATATATATATATATATATATATATCTTGTCTGGGGCATTACTTATATTATGGATGGGCTTGTTGGGTTTCAGTTTTGCAGAGGCGAGGCAAGATGATTTTTGTCATTAATATTTGGTTTTTACCTCCTTTTCTCGGATGTAGGCACACAAAACCTCATAATTTATTTGTCCAATTAGTTTTCTTAATTGATATCTCCTCATGCCTGCATCAAGAAATAATTTGGATCATAATGGTCTGTCCAAGTTAATAAATGGATTGCACAAGATTTGCTTAATCGATTGGTTTGACCTTTCTTTTGTCCTTGGTTGTCCAAAAATTTGATGTGTTTTTTAAAATATTCTACAAAATTGATCAATTAGAATATAAATTATGGTAAGATAACAAAGCACTACCTACTCTTACATTACGAGAATAAAAATTGTTGCAATATCCCAAACCAGGGAGAGGTTGTTGTAAGATCATCAAACATAAGGGAGGATGCTGTAATTTTCTTTGGTCAGGCACTAGATGCTTGAAATACTTCTATGATAAAAATTAAAATTTACTATTCATTGAAAGTTATATATATATATATATATATATATATATAACTTCAAAATTGATTCTGGTAGAGTAATATTGGCTATGCTGGTATTTATTAGGCTTAGGCTACATTCTGAATCTGTTTAATGAGAAATATTAAATTGTAATGTTTAGTGAGATTTATACACAACAAAAAACCCTTATGAGTCTCAAAACTTTGAGGTCAATTATGGATTCTCAATAGACTAATTGAGGTCGGTCACATGTATTTCCTCAGCTATTCCGTCCTATCCAAAACCATCCTCTATGTTACCTCTTTAATTAATATGTATTGGTTTGGTAATAGCTATGATATATTTTGGCTGAAATGGTATGGTATTTATAGCTTTGGTATACACACAAATCTAAGTATTCAAGGATGTGAAGATAGAGGAAGATGACAGGTGAAGGAAATACTATGGGAACTACTCTGTACTTGATAATGAGCTGTAAATTACAACTGTGTACTTGTGTAGGTAAGAATTATCATGGTTTTGTATTCTCAAGATTTTTCCCCTAAAATTATTGGGATTTGAGTGCCCCCACTGTCTTTCTACTTCTATTTAATTTCTCAAGTGGGGATAATCATATAAAAATGGCTGACCAACCCTTATACTGATTAGACATACCATTTTTTACTAGTATTATTATTTGCAAAATATTTCCTGGTTCACTGTGATTCCATTCAAGTCCTTATGTGTTCAGCTTCTTTTTGGTGTTCTAATTTATTCAACAGTAGGTGACCTGGATTCTTGGGGGAACAAAAGAGAACAAAATTACCTAGCAGACAAAGAGAGAGAATTTTAAATTTCAGCTTTAAGAAGCACAATTTTTGCTATTCTCTACATTTTAAATGTAAAGAGACCATTAGTTCTTATGGTATGCAGAATTTTAACTGATATCTTTGTAGCACAGGTACTCTTGATGCAATCATTAAAATGATCCGCTATGAAGGATTGCCTGGCTTTTACAAGGGAATGAGCACTAAGATAGTACAGAGTGTTTTTGCAGCTTCGGTACTTTTCATGGTCAAGGAGGAACTTGTCAAGGCATACATGCTGCTAGCACATAAAAGCCAGAAAGTAATATATAGCTTAAAGAAATGACCACTTCACTGAGGGATAACTCTTGTCCTTGTGGTTTTCCTCTTTGTTTACAAGTTGCTCCAATAGTGACAGAGGATTTTATTTTTTAAATAGGAAAAAGTGAAACAAAAAATAGTGATGGAGGTTATTATAAATCCATGATGCACAAATTGGCACTAAAGGCCTGTCTGAAGATGGTGCACCTAATGACACTTCATATTTTTCTCTTTTTGTATTATTTTTCCTTTTTCTCCTTTCACCCTTTTTTTCAAATGATGTCTAGTAATGTAGTCTGGTTACTATGTTACTTGGGACAAATTGATTTTGAAGTTAAACTATGGAACTAGTGAAATTAGTTATGGACAATGTGATTTAATGATATTCAATTTTAGGGATGATTCAACCATCAGAATTTGAGAAATGGATCTGATGGTATTATTTATGTAATCTTGCACAGCCCTAGTTATTTTCAGAGAATTTTTACGAATTATTGAGAATGACCTTAAGTCTCCTTGGTGCATAGCATTTAGAAACAGGAATAATGGGGGGTTTTCCCCCTTTATGCCTTCATGGTGCATGCCTGAGCTTGAAGGGTCTGTCTTAAAGAACAGATTATTTGAGAATAGAATTTTACTTGTCTGCATTTGCTTCCTGATCTTATTATGATGTTATCAACTTAAAGTATTCATTTGGAAAAAAAAAAAAAAAAAACTTATATGAGGGAACTTCTTGATAAATGAACTTAAAAGAGTCTCAAAGAATTATTTTGATGATGATCTGGTAAACAAACTTGATGTCAAGAACCTCTTAACTTAGTGACATTGTTTGTTTTCCTTTATGAGGAGAAGCAAGATTTGAATCCTCTCTTTCTCATTATAACTATCGAATTATCATTAATTTTTTTTTTAAGAAGAAGAGAGCAAACAAACTTGATGGTTGACTGTAAAAGAGCATTGTCCCAAGATAGAGCTTTTGAGAGCTTTGATGGCTTTTTATTTATGACTTGAGTTACTTTCAAGATTTTGTTTTTATTTTATTTTGGACTTTTTATTATTTTCAGGGGTATAATAACTTTATTTGCCATTGCTCATGCAGTTAAATTCATATTATACGGGTTTGAATTGTGACATCCATCCTCGTTAAAAAAAATTAAGTTTAGGTCATCAAACAAGAATCCTGTTTTATGAACCTTTTTATGCTAAACAAGCGCACTTTGTTATATAATTCGTGTTATAAAACTATGACTAAGTTTGTTTCCACGTCCATAGAATTGTTTTGTCCATAACTTTACTCCTCTCAGATAATGATTCTCATTTGTAGCCAGAGGTGAAACCGTGAGAGGCCAATTTTATTCTATCATCAAATAACTGGCCATGCTATCTTGTAAAATGATCATAACAAAGTGTTAATAAAAGACCATAACAAAGTGTTAATAAAAAAAGTCTTTAGGTAGTCTACAAATTAAATTAAACTAATTTCAAATGCTATATGGAATGTAATACAATGGGTTGACATCCATGCATGTCTACACGTTCCTGTAAGATAGCTATGAAGCAACAATTTGTTTACATGACAAAATTAATTTGAAGAAGAACTTTCCTGCTCAACCCCATATACACATTTTTACATCCCAAAGTGATTTTTACTTTTTTCATTTTATCAATTGATAGTATTTATTTATTTTTATAAGTATTGATAGTACTTAAGTATGGGAAGAAGATAGTGGCAGGCATTTTTTTAATCATGGTTGACATGAAATATATTAACATACATCTTCCACCCCACCCAAAAACTGTTTCAATTGTCACAAGGTTGTAGCAGAAGCAGTTGTCGGAACCCGGAGTACTTGTTGCAGTAAGCGTGCAGCAAGACGTTGAGTGATGCCACCAATAACACGACCCCCTAGACTGCGTGCCTCAGGTTGCTGAAGCACCTGCTCACATATGCTTCAACAATTAGCTTTAAAAACAAATATAAATAAGTTTTTCTAAGATATTAATACATAAATAGCATTTGTGTTACAATATGATGATTCTAACGTAAGTGCTATAAGGATAAAATTCTAAACAAAAATGATATGATTTACTTGATCTAACTTTTTGAGGTGCAAAAGATGAGAATAGATCTATGTTTTACAAGTAACAAAATAAATTAGATGCCTTGTTCATAGGAGGTGAAAGCCACAAACTCACCAATAAAGAAAAGAAAGAATGATCCAATATAGAAGTGTGTTCTTTAGGTTAGCTTATATGTATATCTGCTAACAAAGCACATAGTAATTGACCACTTTTTGTGGATTTTCGCGGAAGATACAGTAATGACTAATGACACTAGGTCACTAGAATAGATGTGGCCAACCCTTTTTAGTTTGTTAATGATCCATAGCCAACCTAAAAATTTTGGAACTAAGGCTTAGTTGTCGTTGTAATAAATTTAGTTTGAAGAGTCTAATTAAAATTAAATTAATGATTTGGCCATTTTTCAAAAGCCTTGGATCAGAATTCTTTGTAGTCATCACCACATCTAATCTTTAGCTATAAACCAAACTTGAAGACCTCGATCCTTGCCACCCCCCCCCCCCCCCCCCCCCCCCCCCCTTCTCTCTCTCTCTCTCTCTCTCTTCCAAAGTCTATTCAAGCTACTTGATGTAGGCGAGAAAAGGTTCAAAAAAGCTAAGTAGGATATATGTTTAAAGTTCAGTAAAAAGGGTTGTGATGGTAATGAATATCCTAATCATCAAGTGAATTTGGCAATGGAAGATAAAGGAACATGAAGCCTATGTGCTGACGACAAAGCTAACAAATCACATTAAAACAATTCTAGTGATACATATGGAGAACTATTATGCCCACTAGATGTAAGTTTTAGGGATTGCTGTGTGTCCAAATTATTAATGGTGGAAGCTTCAAAAGTTTAGGATTTGTTATCTTTTAACATTGGTGTGTTCTAGTGTGGTTATTCCCCTTTTCAACTGTTTTGATGCTTATGAAGCATTTAAAAAATATAAAATATATGTTTATGAACCTATTATTCTCAATACTATATCCGACCAAAACTAGGAAGAGTTAAAAAAAAAAAAAAAAGACAATCATGCTGCAAATTATGGTTCCTACCTGTAAAATAGGCTGTAAAATTGCAGGATCAAAATTTTCAGAAGATTGCAAAAGAACCCATATCCTTAACACTTGATCTCGAAGCCCTATCAAGCTTTCCCGTTCAGTGTCACTCATCATAAGAGGTCCAGTTGCATTACCGTTAAACATTAGGGTCCTCATAAGATCAGGGATAGAATTGTAGGTATCAATAACTGTGCCTAAAACAAAAGCTTCATTAACACGGACTGCTTCTTTAATGACTAATTTCCTTAGCTCTTCACCATCTGGACCCAACAATAGCTTCAAAACTGGTTGTAAAGCATCTTTTGCAGAAAAATCTCTATCTTTTCTTCCCTGTACCAGTAGATTTTCAAGTCTATTCCACCTGCAATGAGCCAAAATAAAACTTGGTTCAGGTGGGTCTATAAAACCAAAGAACATCCAATCAAACCAGAAGAAGTATAAAGTTAAGATAGAAACAAAAAGGCATGCCTAAACTTCCCGTCCTTAAAAAGCAGCTCAATAAGAGCATCTCTGAGATATGGGTTTGGATCTGTTAATAGCCTTTTAGCAAAGTATGGATATGATGCTGCCAGCACCTTGAAATTAGGATCAGCATATAGCGCTAAACCTTCCAGTACGGTGAGTGACCTCAATATCAATGCATAATATGCTGGGACTGCAATAACAAGCCATGGCATCAAATTCCAGAGAAAGAAAAAGAAAGAAAGAAAAGAGTAGTGTGGAAAGCTTTAACTTCTTTAAATCAGTACAACTATGCTGTTCTCAGATTGCAAAAAATAAGATATTGTGAACTCAAAGAAATCAATATTATATTACTTTTTTCCCTTCCAAATAGGAGATAATTATTAATTATTTCCAGGACAAGCAAGGAATCAACAAAATGGAGCACAGTACCCACTACATCAAACTCTAGAGTATGAATCATAACCAAATCAGCTACAAGATCCACTACATTCGTTGGCTACTTTGTAACTAATAAAACAGGGTTCATTGCCAAAGTCTGTGTAATTGTACAGATTTAAAGAAACTTACAGATTAAGGCTTTAAAGTCACTGACAAGACCAGTATTGACTCACCATTAAATGGATATTGATATAAAACAGCACCCAGACCATCCACTATCGTTTTGAAGTTTAGTTCACTCACAGTTGAATTAAGTGCATCATCAAAGAAGTTTCGAAGTGCTGGTACAATTGGAGAAACATCTACATCACGTGACAAGAAATCAAGAGCATAGTAATCACGAGCCATAGCTTCATAATCTCGATTCACCATGTGAACAACATGACCAATAATAGCAGATCTTGCTACTTCTGGTGTCTCACTCATCATTCCAAAGTCCAGAAAGGCAAGCTTTCCATCCGGTGTTGCCAAGAGATTACCAGGATGAGGATCTGCATGAAAATATCCATACTCAAGTAGCTGTCTGAGGCTGCATTGTATACCTGTGTTCACCAGATCTAAAACCTTCAATCCTTGTTTCTCAATGGCAGCTTGCTCATTTAATTTGACTCCATCAACCCAATCCATTGTCAATACTTTGCCGCTGGTATAATCCCAGAAAATATCTGGGACAAGGACTTCTTCCTTGTCAGCATACAATTTCTTAAACCGCCTTGCATTCTGACCCTCCTGCAGTGACCTGTCAAAATTATCATTCAACCCCGAAAGAATCTTATACAAATACGATATCGAAGGCTTTAGTGACCAAATGCTCTGTCTTTTTAACAACAATACTAACCTGCACATAGTTGAGCTCTTGATAAACTCTGCTCGCAAATTCATCAATAAGTGCAACAACATCACTGGAAATTATGTCAACATATTTATTTACTAGAAATCCTAGACCTCTTATCAGGTAGAAGTCAAGTCCTATAGCTTCTTCAATACCAGGGCGTTGCACCTTTACAGCAACAATCTGTCCAGAATACTTCAGTTGAGCTTTATAAACTTGACCTAAACTTGCCGCTGCAATTGGTTGTGGAGATATGGATGAGTAAATGGAGTCAAGTGATAGTCCCAACTCCTTTTCAATGCACGCAAATGCCTCTTCATCTGGGAATGTCGGTAAAGCATCCTGCTCAGTCACAAATGAGAGTGATATTTGTCTTAGCATCTAATATAAATCTCAACATATTTGTCTATGGAGTAGAAACCACGACAAAGGATTTCACCACAAAACTCAAATTCTTTGTTTAATGAACTTTCACCTCATTTGCATAACTTCGTCAAATAAATGGCACAAAACCACATAATTTTTTCAAGACTCGGGGACTCGGAGAGTTAACTAGTAGGTAGCCGAAGAAGCTGATTCCCAGAGTCAAACCCACGACCTTGTCGCTTTTGGTGGAAGGCACTTGCCATTGCACCAAGTCCTGCCCTCTAAGTTATGGCAAGATATATTTCTTTATTTTAACCTAATCTAAAACAAACAATTAAATGAATTTAATAGAAATCAACATCATTTAGACAAATTTAAGAGCGTCATAGAAATAGAACAATGTCATGATGCCACTGGACCCATACATGAAAGAGTAATGTGAGTTACATTTCTTTAACCAATAAATTAGATTACTTTACAAGACCACGTGAATTTAATACCATAAATTTCACTTATCCTATGATATGTGAAGCCTAAACTTTAAAATTAAGTTAATTACGTAAAGTAAACCAACAGAAACAAGCTTTCCTCAAAATTGAAAAAGTAAAGAATAAATTTTCATCATACTTGAAGTTCAGAGAGCTCCTCGAGATACTCAGGTGGACATATATCAGGCCTAGTGGACAAGCCCTGACCCAGTTTCACAAAAGTAGGACCCAATCGAGTGAAAATTCGTCTCAGCTCAGTGGCCCTTAATCTTTTATTTTGATCCAGCACACCATTCCTTTGGTCTATCGCTAGCTTTAACCCAAACGAACCCAGCGCAATCAAAATTTGCAGAGTCCTCCGCAATACCTAATCACAAACAATCATAACCAATAATCACATAGTATTAAGATAACATATATCACATAGTTGATGAAATTGAAGAAAACCTTGATTGGGCGAGAGTTGTATTTGAGGGCAAGAAGTTGGGGGCTAAAGACGGTGGCATTGGCGGCACGAGCCATGGCTCTAGCCTCGGCCTGAATATCTTTGGCTCGATCCAGGCCTTTTCTATAGATAAGCTGTGAGTTGTCGCTGTTGCTGTTGCTGTTGTTGTTGTTGTCATCTCTCACAGTAACAGCAGCAGGCACAATTCTTGGTCTCGATTCAACCAGAGCTGCTCTAGTCTTAAATAACCTTACTCTTCTGCTTCTGCCTCTGCCTCTATGAAAAAACGGTTGACCAGCTCCAATTCCAACTCCAGCTCCAACGGCAACGACAAGACTCATGGCTGTGTGGGGAACTGGGTTGGAAGGCAAATGGCAAGTGGCTAATGGATGAGTAGAAAAGCCAACCCAAATTTAGTCACTATTAAGGCTGAGTCGGCTTCGGATGTCTATTTTTTTTTTTGGTGTGTAAGTTTTGTTAAGCTGCCGAATGGTCATGTCATGTTGTAGTGGGGTTTTCAATTTTTAGGTTTTTCAATAAATTGACCAACTACCAGTACCACCATGCCCATGTGTATGCTCCAGCCTCCAGTGGAGCTGCTTGACTCTTTGGCTCGTTCCATACCACAAAATTGTAGCGTGCGACTCTCTCTGTATATTATTGAAAAAAAATTTAGTGTGAAACAGATTTTTGAAGCTATCTTCCCATTACGTGGCGAGACTAGATAGTTTTATTATTTGCGCATAGAAAACCATTTAAGAAATTTTTTGTGAAAAAATAAAAAAAGTGACTGAATTTTTTGACAATTTTTTCAATTTTTCATGAAAAAGTAACTATGTAATTTTAGTTAGATAATTTGTTTAAATAGTGAAAAAAGTTTAGCTCCAAACATATTTATTAGAGATATTTTGCATCAACCTATTATGTGACGATTGAAAAGATAATTTATATGTAATTTTAGTTACATAACTTGTTTAAATAATACACGTAGATAGTTTTATAATTTGTCAAGCAATAATTTTGGAAACATCAAACTTTGTCCTTAAATAATGGGAAAAGTTAAGGAAAAGAAGAAAAAAAATTGATTTTTTTAAATAATTTTTTATATTTTCTATGAAAATGATATAAAAAATTTCTTATAATAATCAATTAACAATACTTTAAGGGTCTTCTAAAAAATACAAATTTCTTAAGGGCATTTATTAACAGGATCCTTAAATAATACATATAGATAGTTTTATAAATCACTATGACTTAGATTGGAGGAATTCATTCAAATTGGTTTAGAGTTAATATGTTTCCATGTGGCACAATTATTTTATAATATTTTTACAAACTATTGTTGTGTCTAATTCTTACCGATTTTCATATAAACCCACCACTTATATCACTTTTTCACCTACCAATAACCACTCACCATATATCAACAATTTGTAAAAAGATAAAATTTGGTTACAAACTTAGTTGTAGTCTAAGACTACAACTCATACTAAAAAGATTAACGTAACTACATATTTTAAAAATTTAACCATTAAATTGCATGTTCTTTATATTCTTAACATACATATTAGATTTTTTGTCAATCAAATACTATTTACTATTCGATTCATAAATTTATTTTTTATGCATAATTTTAGACTACAAAAACTTAAAATTTAAACATTTGATTGGTGACATAGTTATTGATATTTGATTTTTTGGAAATTCTGCAAGTATAGATGATATAAAAAGAAAATGTAATCAAATAGTGGATTTGTTTAAATTTTCATCCAATAAAAAAATATTAAGTAGAGTACAACCTAATTTGTAGCATTAGGCTACAACCTAATTTGTAGTCAAACTTTGGTTAATTTTTTTTTTTTTTTTTTTTTAGAAATAGGACCAAGCTTAAAAATTTTATTAAGAAACTGAAGAATCCGCAGAAACAAAAGCGTCTACATCAAATGGAATAAATTCCATCCAAACTAACAAAGGGAATGAAAGTGTTGCTCTCTAGGCCAAAGCATGTGCAATGGCATTGCCTTGCCTAACTGTGTGAGAGAGAAAAATTCCGAAGGGAGTTAACATGAATTAAAGTGTCCCTGACTAAATGGCCAAAGGATGAGGAAAACACATCACCCGTTTGAAGAGCCTTGATACCAATTTCTGAATCACCTTCAAATTGGCAATGTTGTAGGCCGATTTTAGAAGCAAAAATTACCGCATGTCTAGCTACTATCATCTCCAAGCTCTCCACATTATGTGGTTTCCGAATTTTTTCAGCCATTACTGCCAAAACCTGACCTGAAAAGTCTCGAACCACAATACCAATTCCAGCTTCATCGCTCTCATTGAACATTGCGCCTTTGAAGTTTGTTTTATACTCACCCAGTTCAGCTGGCAGCCACTTGCATCTTCGAGTTTGATTTCCATTGCAAGGTTCTTCTCGGCTTGACCAAAATTGCTGCAGAAATTTTTTTGCAGCATATCCAATGCTTCCCAGTGGTAACGTCTTTTCCATCAGCCTAGTTTTGTTTCGGTGTGTCCAAATGAACCATGTCGTAGTTGCAAACAATGTAACTCTAGGTTAAAATAGTTTTTGGTTTTAACAATTTTTTACAGGGCATGACTTAGGTATAACTTTTTTATTGACTTCTTAAATGAGGGCATGTCCTTTCTAAAAAAAAAAAAAAATAAGGACATGTCGGTAACTTTCCAAAATGTAATTATTGACTTTTAGTTGGCACGTTTTCCAAATGATAATTGGAACTTGGGAGGTGCAATTAGGGGTGTGTATGGGTCGGATTAAGGGGATTTTTTGACCCAATCCACTATGGTGAGTTAAAAAAAATTTAACCCAATCCAACCCATCACATAAGTCCAACCCAAGCCACATGAGTTAAGTTGAACCCATAGGTTGGATAATTTTTTTTTTATTATTATTATTATTAAATTGAGTAGAAAAAAATATATCACACGTTTTTTCAAAAAAAAAAAAAAAATCACGCATGCCACCTGAGTTGATAAACAAAATATACATTAATCTATGAACTAATATTCCAACTCAATTATATATTAATATATGAATTAATATACATTAATATTGACTTTTATATAGGATAGGAGGAAGAGCTGGTTATTTTAAAAAATTTATTAATTATATAATATATTTTAAATATATATTAAATATATGGGTGGGTCGGGTCGGGTTTGGAATTTTATGACTCGAACCCAACCCGAGCCGTTATAAATTTTTTTTTTTTAACCCAACCCAATCCACCAAGCCCTAAAAACTGACTCAACTCTATGGGTTGGGTTGGGTTGGGTCGGGTTGGTTTTGGCGGATTGGCGGGTTGGCTGCACACCCTTAGGTGCAATGTTGAAAATGCAATTAAGAGACTAAATTACTTTCTCTCTCTTTTTTTTTCTTTTTTCTTTTTTTTTTTTCCTGGTGAGAAATAATCTAACTTTACTAAGAAGAAGAAAATAGTACAAAGTATCTTGAGTCACAGACAACTTAATCAATGATGAATTTTGTTTCGGTGTGTCCAAATGAACCATGCTGTAGTTGCAAACAACTCGGTAACTCTTGGTTAAAATAGTTTTTGGTTTTAACAATTTTTTCAGGGCATGACTTAGATATAACTTTTTTATTGACTTATTAAACGAGGGCATGTCCTTTCTCCTAAAAAAAAAAAAAATGAGGGCATGTCGGTGGCTTTCCAAAATGTAATTAGTGACTTTTAGAGCATCCACATCAGTTGGTGGATACTCTTCTATAATACAAAAACTCCTTCATTTTACACATTTTGGCCAAAAAAACACCCACATCAGTGGGTGTAAAGTTGTGCATAATTATACAAATGCTACAGTGACCGTGCATATATGCACGGTCACTGTAGCTTGTGTATTTACTATTTTAATAATTTCTTTTCTCTCCTACGTCTGACTCTCATCTCAACTCTCTCTTTCTCATTTCATCACAGCTCTCTCTTTCTCTCATCTCAACTCTGCGAAGCCGATCAGCTTCTCCTTCTTCTTCAAAATCTTAGGCTTCGAAAATGAAGATGACGATAGCTCGGTGGAGATTTCGCGCGCCACAGACTGAGTCCAATTGGCGAGTTTGGGCGGCTAGTGAGTTGGGAACACCGATCAGCCTCTCCGATTCAATAATCTGTTTGGAAATGGAGATGGTGACGGAGAATTGGTCGAACATGGAGGGCGAAGCTCGTTACTACCTGGATAGCTCCAGCGCCTCCTCTGGTGCCATGGGGTTTTTGTGTGGGGTCGAGGTCTCGAACTCCAGCGCCGCCGAGGATTGAGACGATGAGAGTCGTTAATGATGGGGTTTAGGGGTCTCGATTTTCTGTGGGGTTTGGAATTTCTGTTTGGATTTTCTGTGGGGTGATGGTGGTTAATGATTGTGAGTTGATGGTGGTGGCTGGGTGGGTGGGTTTGATGGTGGTGGCTGGGTGGCTGGTGGCTGGGTGTGGGTGATTTTGGGTTTGTGTTGGGTTTGCGAAAGGGTTCCAGAGAGGAGGAGAGGGAAGGAAATAATAAAAAATGTAAAAAGAATGAATATTTTATAGAATAAATGTGTAGAATAAATAAACTGATGTGGGTGTTTTGTAAAAGTGGATGTGTAAAAAATAGAAAAAGTAGGTTTTTTCTTGCAAAATAGACAGAAAATTTGCACAAACTGATATGGTTGCTCTTATTTAGCACGTTTTCCAAATAATAGTTGGGAATTGTGAAGTGCAATGTTGAAAATGCAATAAAGAGACCAAATTACTTCCACTTTTTTTTTCTCCTTTCTGATGAGAAATAATCTAACTTTACTAAGAAGAAGAAAATAGTACAAAGTATCTTGAGTCACAGATGACTTAATCAATGATGAATTTTTTTCTATCTAAGTTACAAAATTATCAAAAAATTTTAGCATTTTTATCCTTAAATTACCCTTACTTATCATTATATATAACATTTATTATGACACATATATACAAGAAGTCATTAATAATAATAATAATAATAATAATAATAATAATAATAATAATAATAATAGCCATTATTTTTTTTTTTGAAAAAGTTTCAACCTATGGCGTTCGCTCCTGATGATAGCTCTTTATCATCAGACCAAGACACCAATCAGTTTTTGGTATAGGCGGGGATTGAACCCCAGATCTCTTATACAACCATCAAAGACTTTACCAGTTGAGCTAACTGGAACCCACATAATAAATAGCCATTATTAGTATGACACTTAAGAGAATAATAATTAATATCATTAAGAGTGTAAAACCACAAGTTATGGTGTGGGGTCTTAGTCTGGGAGCAGTTAGGTTGCTATTATAGTCACACTTAGGTAGGAAAGCCACACTAATCACCTCCCCCTCTAATTATTTTTTCATTTACCAAAAAAAAAAAAAAAATACCACAAGTATGATAGAATTTCTATTTATATATACTGTCAATTTTGATAATTTATACCTTAAACAATACTTTTGGAAGCTGGTGTTAGTCAAATACTTAGATTATTAAAACCGCACTTTTTAATAGCTTTTAGCCTTTTACCAAACACTTTTAACTTTTTCAAAACGCTTATTTTCATTCTACAATTATTAAAATCACAATGTTTTTCTTTTCAAAAAGTCTAGTTTCAAGAAGTTTTGCACAACTCATCCTAAGTTGAAAAGCAATTGTTTCTACGAGAGAAAGTATATATCGATTAATAGGGCTAAGGTTTTTTTTATCAAGTTACTTTTTGTGTGTAATTATGGGGAAAAAAGTAATAAGTAATGCTACATTGGACGGTGTCAAAATTATATGTAAACTTAAAAAATATTTTAAGAAATTAATAAAATTATATGTAAATGCTATACTTTTTTTTTGAGAGAGTTTCAACCTGTGGCGTCCGCTCTTGATGATAGCTTTTTATCATCAGACCAAGACACCAATTAGTTTTTGGTGTTGGCAGGGATTGAATTTCAGATCTTTTATACAATCATCAGAAACTTTATCAGTTGATTTAACTGAAATCCACTATGTAAATGCTACACTAGATCCTTAATGATGTGAGTAGAATAGTCATTTCACCCAAGGGGCTCCATGTGTCCAAAGTATAACTAAATCTGAGTTGTACATATATCCTTAAAATACTATGAGACTATAGGAGCAAATCTGTAAAGAGTGAGAAGGACCTGAGTCGAAGGCATATATATTCGTTTGGAAACAGTTTATCTATCTTTTTACTAAAAGCATTTTTTGAAAAAGTGTGTTAAAGTATACTTGTACCTTGAAAAAAGTAAGAAAAGGGGGGCGGGGGGGGGGGGGGGGGGGAATGAAAAAAAAAAAGTGAGAAAAAGTGAAGTTTTAAAAAGCTATATATAAAAGTTAAAAGCTTTAATGTTAAAAGTTAATGCTAAACTCACTCTAGTAAGCTCCAAAATGTTGTAACAAATCTTGTAGTGTAGCCAATGACTAATATTGAGATCTTCACACAAGTAGAGGAGCCAGCCTTTCCCTTAGCCTAAATAAAGAGAAGCGTTGGCCTTGATGCACAACACAATCTTAAGAGGAAGAGAGCATTGCACTTGTATAAGGATTTTCAAATAGTGAAGCGACTTGAAGTAGAGTGGCTCTCTACTTCAGATCGTAGCTTTTCACCTCTCTTTTACTAATGCAAAAGGGGTTTTCCACGTAAAACTAAAGTGTTTTTTCATCTTCTATGTTTACTCATCTCTTTTACGTGCCATTAGAGCATCTCCAACAGGAGAGCTAAACACAAAATGCTCTCTATTTTAGAGAGTAAACCTACAAAATAGGCTACTATTCATTCTCCAATGGACTCTCTATATCCGGAAATTTTTTTGGCTCATGAACAGTAACTCATCAAGTCTGATGGGCTACTGTTCATTCTTCAAAATTTTTTTTTTTCTATTATAATAATGGGAAATGCTAACAAGTGCCCTTAGGGCACTAGTTAAGAATCCAGTTAAAAAAAGTTTTTATGGGAAAAGAAAAAAAAAAACAATTAATGTTTTGATAGCTTTTTTCATTTTCCATAAAAGTGATGTCAAAACTTTCCTAAAATGAATTGTTAACGAGTGCCCTTAGGGCACTCGTTAGCATGACCCTATAATAATAAGGTATTGAATAAAAAAATGTTGGAAGATGTGTAATTGTTAAAAAAAGAATAAATAATGAATGAAGAAATAATATATAAATGAGATAGAGAATGAGATAGAGAATCTGTTGGAAAGTGTATTTGAAAAAGTGGGTAGCTAAAAGGTAAAAGTCATTGTTTATTCTCCAAACAGTACAAAATTTTACCTAATCTGCTGGAGATGCTCTTAGCACTTATTAGTCGTCCGGCATTGATACAATTTGATGGCATCAAATGTATGGGTAGTTATGCCAACCTAAAGTCCAATGCCTAATGGTTTCCACCTAAATAGTAAAAATAAAAGAAAACAAAATAGCATTAAAGCTAGGATACATAGTACATTGTGCATGTATACTGTAGACCTAGTTTTCATTAAAAAAAAAAAAAAAAAAGATTATTATGTTTATTTTTTCTCCAAAATAGATTATTAAAATAAGCTAAAATAAATAATGATACTTTTCATTGGTGGCCTAATTGAAAAAGATTCTTTGATCTTTGAAGTTTAGGAGTGCTGAGTGCGTTTGGATTTTGCTTATTTTTGGTAACTTATTTGCATAATATTTATCAAAATATATAAGTTTTTGGTAATTTTTATGTTAAATATGTGATAAAAAACTAAAAATTAGTTTATTTCAAAAGCTAAAAGTTAATTAATTGGCAAAAAAACTGAGATAAAACAGCAAAAATCTTTTAAGCAAAACCCAATCGCACACTAGGTTAATTGCAGACAAACTCTTTGTACTTTTGATTTGGTGTTATTAACCTTGTGGTTGGTCCTGGATCAATGTCATTTCGATCCCTTTTCGCAATTAATAATCGCAATGATTCAAGATCCTTAAAAAACTGGACCAAATTGAAGTTTTCTCTACTAGTTTTGATTCGGCATTTTGATTTTCTCCAACGCCCTTAGTTCTTGGTTATATTTGGCACAATGTTGAAAATTAAGTATGGGATTTATTGTGACCCATTTAAAGTCTCTTATTTTTTAATAAATGATATGAGATTCGAACCCTGCTAAGAGCAAAGATTGATTGATATCTTAATTTTATAATAAGTGCAGTTAGTATAAAGTGAACGTTATAAGTTAAAATTATATTTTTTTATTAAAAAAAATTAGTAATTATTATAGAATGGACACTTTAAGTTAAAATTTCAATTTAAAAAAAAAATTACAATGTTACTGACACCTACACTTCAGATTTCTTATGCTACATTAGTCCAAATTTAGTCAGATAATAATTCAATGATGGGAAGACCTTGCCTTATCTTCTCCTAGAATAGCAACCAAACAAACGAAGTCCAGAAAAAGATCCAGGAGATAACAGAAAACGGTCACCCCAGCCAAATGGCTGTGTCATCCACCACCGCAACAGTGTACATTTCCCGAAAAGATTTCCTGACTCAGACGCCAATAAGTGGTGCCATTTTCACAAATTCCATAGCTTTTGCAACCAAGCCACGCAGATTTCACATTAGAAGCTCGAGTGAAGTACCCGCCGAGACTGTTGCAACAGAGGCAGATTCAGAAAGTTCCATTGAATCTCCAAAAGAACCTCCATCCTTGATTTCTGCTCTTAACGTCGAAAGAGCTTTTCGTGGCATACGTAATCATTATCTGCCTCTTCAATATTTGATTTTGCATTTTGCTTTCTACTTGGACAACTTTGAACTCTTTATACGTTAATGTTTAACAGGATGAGAGAGCACTTATTAGTTTATTCGTGAAAAGTTTAAGCATCACATAAATTCTTTGTTTTTGTTTATGTTTTTGAAACCTTAATGTTTTCTCATGATGCAATTATTTGATAAAATTCAATTTAGAATGCAGCAATAACAGATGTGGATCACTATGGTCTACTTGGATTACAACGTGGATGTTCTCTTGAGCAGGTCGTAACTCAAATACTTTTTTGGATTAATATCAACCTTCTTTTTGGGCAATCCAAATTGATAACTCTCTCTCTCTCTCTCTCTCTCTCTCTCTCTCTCTCATGTTTTTGATTATACAGGTTCAAGTTGCTTACAGAAGCAAAGTTGAAGAACTGACGAAACAGGAATTAGATGAAGAAGAGCTCAACAAGAAAGTGGAACTTCTAAAAGTTAGTAACTGGAAATTACCATTTTATATAAGGAAATCCAATGTTTGACATTTTTATTTGAAAGACAATTTTTTTTCCCCTCCAATTAAAAAAAAAAAAAAAAAAACCCAGTGGGAGGGAAAAGCGGTTCTGACTAATCTGATAAAATTAATAGGAATCATACACAATTTTGTCAACTGAGGAAGAGAGAAGGCTGTACGATTGGAGCTTGACTAGGAGTGAAAATCCAAACAGATATGCTTGGCCCTATGAGGTTGATGAAACACCAGCTACTAAAGACCCTCCTCCACCGCAGGTATCCGTCTACTCTTCTTACTCATCTCGGTCGTTATTGTCAATTTTGAATGAATTTTTATCGGTTGGGCATTGATTATTGCACACTCATTATCGCACGTTGTTTGTACACATCACCCCTTCATGTGTTAAGAATAAATAACATATGCGAAATTATAGACATTGTATGCACAGAGTGTGAACTACCGAATGTACACTAATATTTTCCCTTCTTATAACAAGGGTAGTTATAGTTTCAATTTTAGCTGAACACCCAATTCAAGCCCACCCTTTGTTTTAATTCCTTTTAGATGATGAGACAATTCAAGGCATTTTGCATGTGTTCCTTTTTTGCTTTTTCAAAGCAAGGGACTGCAGCCACGGGCATCCATGATTGGTATGGGTCATAATTTAGCATACATTGGTCTAAAGTTACACAGTTAAGCATTGCTTTATCCAGATAAATCTTTTTTAATCAAACTAAAAATTAAAACAATTTATTCCAAACACACTACGCAGGGATTGGTAGCAAACTAGCAATCTAATAATATATCCTTAATTAATATCCAAAATTTCATAGGATTTCAAGAATGTGATGTCTAGGACCTTAAATGACCGGAGTGTAAGTATAGTCATGTTTGTTTTGATTAGGAATGCGATTAAAGTAATTATTTTATTCTTTTTATGGTTAGTGCATTATGTATTTTCAATCAAAATTATTTCTATTTTTAAAAAATTAAAATAATTCTCAATATGAGATAAAAATTAAATAGTAATAAAAATCCTTAAAGGTGAACATAACCATGTTATTAAAAAAAAGTTGAACATGTAGCATAGCTGCATAAGCACTTTATTATAAAAAGGTTTGGCTAAAATTCAATAATTTAGTCTAGTGAATTTTACTTCAACTATAAAACTAGTTCCTAAAATTTAATTTTGTCAATTTAAACACTCAGTTTATTAAAATCAATCAATTTGGTCCTTCCGTCAAAATTGGTTAGCAAACAATGTTGTTTAATTTTTTATTTATTAAAAATTTAACTGAAAACATTCATGAGATAAGCCATTTAATTTAATGAATGTTATTGTTTGATGAGTAGTATGGTAAAAAAAAAGTTTAAAACAGCTTCATTTGCTAACATATTTGGACATAAGGAATGTATTGAATTATTTCGACAAAGTAAATTGACAACAATTAAAGCTTAAAAACTAATTTTGGCAATTGAAGTAAAAAATCAAGGGATTAAATTAAATTTTAGCCAAAGTATTTTATTTTAGTTACTCAATGGATATTTAACTTTGGGTATAATTGTCACTTAAAAATAGAACTTTCTCAAGCCCCTAAAACAAGAATCCATTTTCCTGTGAACGTTTTCCCTTAAGCTATTTACAACCTAACTGACATGGGATCCTTACAAATCTTGAGAGGATTTTTGGGAATTCTAAAAAATTACCACAAATCAAATGACAACTAAATTAACATGTCATTTATTTTTCTTGTGTTGATTAGGATATAAAGAAAGAGTCTATGGATACACCATTTTTCACAACTATGGTGATAATAAAATTACAACTTATGAACAATAAAACTATATATTGTTCATAAAACTATATATTATTTGTAACCCCTCTCACATGCGGTGAGTGTAGAATTACCCCGTATGAGAATGATTACACATATCACCATTATATTGATATAGGGAACATATGAAATTTAATGTTCATCACTCATCATGTTAAAGGTGAAAAATAGTATCTCGTTAGTTCAAATTTAAAACTATGTTTGCCGTTATTTGTTGTACATACCAAAACGTATTGCATGCATTGGATATATACATCATTATTCATAAAATAAAATTTTTAAATTTCACATAGCTGTAAAACTCACACAAGGTAATGCATACGTCCGGTGCATAGGATAATGATTGGTAACACAATCTCTCACTTTGTCCTAAACCTAACTGTAATAGTGTAATTTTTATTATTCTGTAAACTTTTACCTGGCAGGAACCAGAGGATGTGGGACCAACAAGATTGGTGGGATACTTCATGTTAGGGTGGTTCATATTGTCAGTCATACTATCTATTGGCCTAAATCGATAGATCATGAATGTCGCATGGGAGATGCATTTATTTCAGCTTGGAGGAGAAAACAAGAAAAGGGGCATAAAAATTCTTGAAGCTCCTCAAGATTAGTATAAGGTTTCTTGTTGAAAAACAATTTTATATGCACATGAAAAGGCATTTTTTCTAAAGGATTTGTTTGTTTCAACATATTTTCTAATTTATTGACTAGTTATAAGTTTATATATAATTTTTAAACAAAACAAATGAATAAAATACGTTTATCTAAACAAGACCTCTCAAATGGTTTTTACTTTAGAATCATTATTCTTTTTTCTTTTTTTTTTGCTAAATAGAATCATTATTCATTGATTTTCTCATATGGTCACCATATTGTTTTTTTTTGTTTTTTTTTTTTGAGGAAGTGGTCACCATATTGTTGTGTTGCTTATTTCCACTATCTTTATTGCTTACACAAATTTAATAATTTATTGCATTAACTAAGAACCATTCACAATTTGACTCAATAACTACTTTTTTTAAAGAGTTTCAACCTATGACGTTCGCTCCTGATGATAGCTCTTTATCATCAGATCAAGACACCAATCAATTTTTTATGTAGGTGAGGATTAAACCCCAGATCTCTTATATAACCATCAGAGACTTTATCATTTGAGCTAACTGGAACACATACTCAATAGCTACTTAGACTTAAAACTTTTTTTTTTTAAAGAATACTAAGTATTTAACACACACACACACGAGAAGATGGGAGAATATCTAAAACTTGGTTAACCAGGGGTCTAAAACTAGCATTTTTTTTTTTTTTTTTTTTTTTTGGTACTAGTCCATTTCAGGCATACTGATTGAAGTATTAGATTTCAGTTTGTAAATAAAGGATAAAAGTAAACATGTGTCACCATCATAATAGGTTTAATGTATGTGGGGTGTGGGAGGCAAGGGTTGAGATTCAAGTCTCCAGGAGGGAGCTTCACATACATATACACTTAGGCTGCGTTTGGTTTGATGTAAATCGAATTCCGAGTGTAAAATGAATGCAGGGGAAAATATTTTTCAGAAATGAAAACATTTTCAGGTGTTTGGTTGGATTCCAAAAAATGCTTTGGAAAATATTTTCTATTGTTTGGTTGTGTTCCTGAAAATGCTCTAAAAAACCCATTTTTATCATATTTTTCACATTTTCTTAGGATTCAAACAAATATTATTACAGAGAATCAAAATATATAAAAAATCACAAGACCAATCGTGAGAGAGAGAGAGAGAGAGAGAGAGAGAGAGAGAGAGAGAGAGAGAGAGAGAGAGAGAGAGAGATTAAGTGACAGAGAGAGAGATCGGTTCGTGGGTGACTTGGTGGTGGCGACGGTAGTGGCGACATGGACACGGTGGGTCGATCTAAAGGTGGCAGCTCGATCTAGGAGTGGGTCACTCACTAGGTGGTTCGATCTAGGAATGGGTTGCGCACACGGTGGATAAATCGGCTCAGGGAGGTCCGATTGGCTCAGGGGTGGGTCGTTCACTAGGTCATGGACTCACGGTGGTCTGATCTATTTTTTGGTGGCTACCTTGAGAACGAGGGATGGATCGGCGGAGGACGAGGACAAGGGGTGGGTCGGTAAGGATGAGGGATGGGTCGGTGGAGTACCCTCTCCTTGCTCGGCTTGAGGGACGGGTCTTCTTTCTCTGGGTGTGAGTCCGGCGAGGATGTGCTTCAGGTGTAGTGTGCTTGTTTGTGTTTCTAGATCACTCTCTGTACTCTCTCTTCTTGCTCTCTCTCTCTCTCTCTCTCTCTCTCTTCGGGTGTCTTGAGTCTGGAAATCATTTGAAGGTAAAAGAGAAGCGTAAATTATTTTCCGGGTCAAAGGGCTTATTTTACAATCAAAGTTTAAGATTTTCTGGAAAACTTTATTTTACATGTGCACCCAAACACGCTACTGGGTGTAAAATATTTTCTGGAAATCATTTACATCCAAAACAAACACAGCATTAGATTAGGTTAGAGTAGAAATTTTATCTTGTATAAAAATAAAAAAAAAATGTACTGGATTATTGGACTCAAGTCAAGTCCATAAATATTAATCTAGTATATTTATTTCCCTTTTATAAAAATTTTCTAATACAAAGGAGGGCATTTTGTTTTTATCTCACCCTCCCATAATATCCAAAGCGAAACACAATTGACCATTCCTTCCATTTCCAATTTCCTTCTCCACTCCAAGCTTCTCTGTCGGCATCTCGACCTTGTTGGCATTGCTGCCTCAATCCACCCCTTTCTCTCTCTCCAAGAATTTCCCTTTTACTTCTCATGTTTTCTTTTTCAATCTCGAACATATGTGATTTTTATTTTTCTTGAAATCTAATGCATCAATTCATTTCATTTTCATGCAGTAGGAATGTTCCCTTAATCTATTCCAAAATTATCATTTCATTTTAGTAGACATAGGTAAGAGTTTTGAAATTTGTTATTTGTGTGATTTCAGTCAAATGCTAAATTGCTAATTTTATTTTTACAGAGTCTGACTACTAATTTTATGGTTTAATTTCTTTGTTGGAAGAGGGGCTATAAGGCTTAAAAAATAAAAGTAAAAAACTCCGCCCTACAAATACCGTCAAATACCATCATATTTGTTTCCACAATTTTTTTTTAGAGAGTTTCAACCTATGACGACGTTCGCTCTTGATGGTAGATTTTTACCATCAGACCAAAACACCAATTGGTTTCTGGTATAGACAAGGATTGAATCCCAAATCTCTTATTTAACAATTAGAAATTTTATCAATTTAGTTAACTGAAACCCACGTTTCTACAGTTAAATGTGCTTAAATAAGCTGGGAAGATTAATTGTAGTCTCCAATCTACTCATTGTGAAATGCATAATCATATCTGAATTCACCATTTTAATTCATGAAACAAATTATGGTATGATTTCCTCTTGTTTTATTCGAAGGGGGAAGAAAAAAAAAACTTTAACACAGAAAAATAAAATACAAAGGCGCAAAACAGAAAAAAAGTTTAAGAAAATTACTGAGCACAACTGTTGAAATTGATTAAAAGAAAAATGTACTGTTACCCTTAATATACCAACAACATTTTCAAAAAATAATAATTAAATTTCATACACACTATCTAAATGCACAGACGAACAAAGCATATAATTATATAAGATTTATAGACCTAATATTTTCAAAATCATGAAAAAGTATATATGCATTAAAAAATCGTAGTATTCAAGCGAAAATTTGATTTGTACTTCTGCTGTATGCAAAATTAAAAAAATTCAAGCATATATGTTGCATATCTCACTACCCCAACCAGATTATATAATACAAAATTTTATATTTCAATAATTTCATAATTTTCAGCATATCATAACGTTTTCAAGCAGTCAAAACAAATAAAATATACTATTTCTGTCTCAATTTGTTTGTCCTCTATTCCATTTTAGGATGTCCCAAAATATTGTTCTATTTCTAAAATTAAAAATTATTAATTTACTAATGTTTCTATTATGCCCCTACTTTATTTTCAAAATTATTTTTGATAAATTTATTTAAGAGTAGTGTTGGAAATTTATACATTTTTATAAAACAAACAAGATAATAGATAATGTTCCCTTAAAAAATTGGATTTTTGAAACAAGACAAACAAATTAAAATGGAGGAATCATATATATATATATAAAAGCAACAAATATGTAAGCAAAAAGAAAAATGCTTTGTATCCTGATTGGCACTCTGCCCAATGGTTTAGGCTTAGCCTCTTTTACCTATTTTCCAACAAACTGAATCCCAATGACCAAAAAAAAAAAAAAAAATTAAGACTGAAAAGTTATTGAAAGAGAAAAATCAAGAAGCATCTAAAAAATCAAGTGCAAAACAAATCCTTCTTTACCAGGGCATTAAGCTAATGTCATTCACTTAAGGGTGCGTTTGTTTTGGTTTCAAACCAATTCCGAAAAAGCTTTTTCGTAAAAGTTTTTCGTAAAAGTGGGTGTTTGGTTGTTACTGAAAATTGGGTCAAATTGAAAATGTTTTCAGTGTTGACTGTAAAATAAGGGCAACGGGACGTAAAATATTTTCCGTTGTTATTTTCACTTCAAACCATTTCTGGAGACGCGCAAAGAGAGAAAGAGGGAGAGAAAGAAGGACTCACAGACGCGCAAACAGAGAGATCGCGCCGTCGAACCCACGATCGCGCCGATCAGATCGCCGTCCTCGTCCCCTCCACGCGATGGTGAGTGCTCTGTTCATCCAAGCTCCACCGAGATCGCACACCAGCACCCCAGCACCGGCGAGATCGATCCACATCCAAGAGCTCCGATCCCTCCTCCAAGAGCTCCGATCCCTCCTCCATGAGCTCCGATCCACATGACCCACCCATGCTCGATCTCTCTCTTTCTCGATCTACCTCTCCCTTTCCCTCACTTGTCGATCACTCTCTCTTCATCCTTCTCTCTGTTTGACCGAGATTTTGGTGTTAACAAATGTTTTGTTCTTATTTTTGTTTGGTTTTGTTTTGATTTTTGTTTGTTTTAAGTTTATATATTGAAATTTTCTATTATGAAATTTGTTTGGAAGCTGAGAAAATGATTGAGAAAATGTGAGAAACTAGTAGAAAAATAGCATTTTCAGACCACAACCAAACACTAGAAAATATTTTCCAAAGCATTTTTTGGAATGCAACCAAACACTTGAAAATATTTTCCTTTCTCGAAACCTGAAAATATTTTACACTCGGAAAATATTTTACATTCAACCAAACGCAGCCTAAAGTATTGTTTTCCATTTACATGGTTCCCAAAAGTAACCTACATGTTATAAGAATTGTACTAATCAAAAGGAAAAAAGAAAGAAGCTCTGCTGCAGGTGCTCACAGACGGCCTCTCTTTCCCTGACGTTGTACCAAAGGTTCTATGTACTTCTCCTTCTCTTCCTTGTCGTAATCATTGAAGGTAATCTGTTGACTAGAAGGAAGATGTCCGGATTTGGATCTGGACGCGGCCATAGTTGTACTCTCACGAACCTGGTAGTGAGAAGGATCTTGAAGAGCAAGACACTTCATGTGTTGAGAGGAATCCTCTTTAGATTGCATTGTGGTTTTCATGGGATCTTCTTCATCAGCCGGAGGAGTTATAACACCGGCTGCATCAGTAACGGGATCACTTGATCTTCCAACCTCACGAGGGCCTAAACTACAAAGACATCTCTCTAGAGTCCTTATGGTACTTGCTTGACTTTCCACCTTGTTCCGCTGCAAGAAAATTGGACATGGATTAGTCAAGACTCAAGCAGAAACAACATGACAGAAAGTATACATACCAAGAGTTCAATTTCATGAGAAAGTTTGTTTTGACGGTCAAAAGATGATTGAGAACTAGAGTCACCAGAGTCATTCGTCGATGGCATGTAAGGAACATGCTTTGAGCGTGGAATAATCATGGTTTCAACTTCACCAGAGTCATTCGTCACTTGCACTTCCCATGAAGGTAAAGATGGGTATTTCAAACGAAAGGGGCAAGCATCCAGTGAGGGGTTTGTTTCTCTAGGATTTTCCTTGAGACTCAAAGGACTATCAGGTTCAATGACTTCAATCTCAGCTTCATTATGCTACAAGAGAGACAAAAAGCATTAAAACATGATAAATGAGTTGAAGAGAGATACACTACAATTCTTATGTATCTTGCTCTTCCACACACACTCCTGAAAACCCATGACTTAGAAATTGAGAACTGATAATGTTTAGCGAATAAGGTTATAGAGCATAGGTCAATGCTATTTACACTTTTCTTTTCATTTTTCCCCAGCCCAGGGTCAAAATTATAGGAAGCGATGAATATCAGAGACAATTTCAACTGTTGGAAAAAAAAAAATAATATCTAGTGTTTGCTCAGTTCCGAAACCAAAAATTAACACAGTAGGACCATTGAAATAACCTTATGCATCTCATACAAATATCAAAGATTCATTCTTTCTTTTGGTGGCCAATGGCTCTTAAACTAATCTTGCTGATTAACATGTTTGTCTCTAGGACAACAACGAAATAATATTATTCTTGATAAGCAGTAAGCACTTGACAATGACATTGTCATGTCAAATAATGTGCATGACAACACTAAGACAGTAGTTGAAAGTTAAATAAATAATAGGCATCAGCATAATGCTATAGATGTGTCAAGTTTTGAAATACAAAACAGAAAAATAATAATAAATAAATAAATTCAAGAAATTTATTTTTTATGACATTGTGCCACCAATCACATTAATTTTCTCCTCCATTTGCAAACTTGTTGTAGCAAAATTGGTAGTACTTTTAGCATTTTGAAACTTTAACGTCTACAATATTAGCAAATGACTACACACTACAACTTGTGTAAATCATAAAATTTATAAGATTAATAGACCTAATAATGTCAAAAGCATGAAAAAGTACATATGCACTGAGAAATGGTAGTATTCAAGGCAAAAATTTGACATGTACTTCTGCCATATACAAAATTAAAAAGGATTCAAGCATATATGTTGTCTATGTCATTAATCCCACTTATCGACTATCTCACTACCCAAGTTGGCTTATCTCATGCAAGATACTATATTTCAATAATTTCATGATTTACAGCAAATCCTAACATTTTCCAGCAATTTAACAAGTATAAAAAATGAATAGGAAATTATATATGTGAGCAAAAATCAAAATCCTGCTATTAGGATATTGAAATACACAATTTGACTTATTGCTTAGGACCAATAAATCAGCTTTATGCATCCAGTACAGATTGCAGAAGTTCATTCCCATTTTTCTTTGAACCAAGCCTAAGAGACTAAGCTCACCAACTAGTTCAAGTTGTCACTAAGACATACAAATGGAATAATATTATGTTGGCAAAGCACCTCTACTGCACCATGACATTGTCATCTTTGAGGAGGTGCACAATGTGCTAGACACAAAAATCAATTGGCATATAATAGCCACAATCTCCAAGGGGATTCATTTTTGTTTAGTAAATTGATACGTCTGCATCAATATATTAGAATAGGGAAAAAGGCAACATAATAAGAGCATCCGAATGCAAATATGATGCCATGCCACAAAATACTTGTAACACAAACTTCGCATAGATTGTCATTTTGCTAGATAATTCAACAGAATAATATTTGATACAAACTAATCTTCAATTTAGATGACATTTTTACCTGATCAAGTAAAACCAAGCTCTCCAAAAGATCAGTTGTGCAACCCAACCAAGTGTCAAGTCCAATAAAAATTCCAAGTTTGTTCTTGTTCAGACTTTCAGGGTCATATGAAATGACCTCTGCACCGATGTCAAATAGAAGTTCACCACAATCAGTGCAGCCAAAGAAGTTATCAACCCCAGCCACTTGTACAATTATTTTTGTCCAAGACTCAACCACACCATACTCACTCATCACCCACAAGTGGTATCTATCAACAAGTCCAAGTTCACTTTCAACAAAAACAATCATAGCCAATGATCCCTTGAACACTACAAGCTGATCAAAGTGGTAAAACTCAGGAGAAAACTCATCCAAGTCAGGCAATAATATCTTTTAGAATGTCTCATCGTTGACATTGAAAGACAAAATGAAATTACACTCCTGAGTAGATGCTACACAGTGCAGAGCCCCATTAAAAAATAAACAAACTTCTGCATGTGTCTGAAAAATAGATCCAACATTGGGTTCAGAGTCAGACTCGAACGATATTACAGACCTTCTCCAAGAATCCGTACTCAATGTGTAAACCTCGGCCTCAGCCGGCGGCAGTTTTACTCCAAAAACCTCTACATAAGACACAATTCTGAGAATCTTGTAGTCATTGTTTTGGGAATGATAAGCAAGTCCAAGGGTGAAACTATAAGCATAGTGGTAATTATTGTAGGGAACAGAGAGCATCTTAAACTTTCTGATGCTCGGGTTCCACAAATATAATATTGTGTTAACATGGCGGTTGTCATAACATTCAAGGCAGAAAATGCCATTGCATAAGCTAATCACGTTGACACGATAAAAGGGGATTTTTCAAACAGGCAGATGTGAGTTTCTTTCTGTTTCGGTTTGTTTGTGTTAACTTTGCAAACAGGAAGGTAAAGTAATAAACTACTAGTAGTCAGATTCAGAGACAGAGACAGTGAGTTAAGTGTCTGTGTAGTGTAGGAGGCTCTTAATATTTAAGGTTTGAGCCCGCCCGGATCTGTATATGCTGGACCAAAATAAAATAAAATAAAATAAAAATATTTGGGCTCTTCAATAACACAAGGCTTTGCCTTTAATGGAGTGTGTGCCTGTTTAATGGAAAAATCTTGTATGTTCAAATTTGTCATTACCACTAGTTCAAGTTCATATTTTTATATACACTAGATTTATCCCGTGCAATACGGCTTAATAAAGACTTATATGTAAAATTAAATAAATTTTAAAAGTGTAACTAAAACTGAATTAAAAAATAAATAATAAAAAATATTTTAAGTTATATGATAAATTCATATTTTGCAAGTTCTACTAAAAACAAAATATAATAATAGATTATTTAAAATAATTTATAATAAATAGTGAAACTTACTTTTTAATGTTGAGACCATGAGTGGGATTTTGTTTAGTAAAATTATGAAAGTATGAGGTTTAAAGTGATACATTAAAAATATGGAAAATCATGCAACACTTTTATTTTTTGGGTGGAGAAATGGGATAGTAATTTTCATTAAAATGATAGCAAAGAAGTTACAATGCATCCTTAAGAATAACAACAGCAATACATGGTGAATTTTCCTCAAATCAAAAATCTCAGATCATATTGTTGTGTTGATTATTTCACTGTCTTTATTGTTTGTACAAAGTTAATGATTGATTGCATTAACCAAGAACCATTTATAATTTGACTCAATAACTACTTGGACTTAAAAACTTGGTTAATATAGGATCTAAAACTAACATTTTTCCTACTAGTCCATTTCAGGCATACTAATTGGAGTATAAGGTTTTAGTTAGCAAATAAAGGGTAAAAGTGTACACCTGTTACTATCATAATAGGTCTTGTGCATTGAAGTATTAGACTCAAGTCAAGTCTGTAAATAAACACTAATCCAGTATATTTATTTCCCTATTTAAAATTTTTCTAATACTAAGGAGGGCTTTTTTTTTTTTATATATATATTTTTTTATCTCACCCTCCCATAACATCCAGAGTGAGACAAAATTGACAATTCCTTCCAATTTGCTTCTCCACTCCAAGCTTCTCCACCTTGTTGCCATTACTGCCTCAATCCACCCACTTTTCTCTCACCAATAATTTAACTTTTATTTCTCATGTTTTCTATTTCAATCTCTAACACATATAACTTTTATTTTTCTCGAAATCTAATGCATCAATTCATTTAATTTTCATGCAGAAGGAACGTTCCCTTAATCTAATCCAAAATTATCATTTCATTTTTAGTAGAGGTAGGTAAGAGTTTTGAAATTTGCTATTTGAGTGATTTCGGTCAAATGCTAAATTGCTTAACGCTTTGGTTGATATTTATAATTTGTGACATTTTCAACAAATTATTTAGTAGGTGACATTTTCGGATTTTCCCCATGTCCACCGTGGAATGGCACGAGTGAACTACCTTTTTTTTTTTAGAATGTCGAGTGAACTACCTTGACTTAAATCCTTATTTTCAAATTGAGGATGTGTGATATTGTTCTTTAGTTTTTGTAAATTTCTTTTATTTGGTTTCTTAGTATGTAATGAACCGTTCAAATTTTATGTTATTTTGTTTTGATGCTAATGCTAAGAATACTGAGAACTTTGATTAATTTGTTTTGGATTGAGATGATGTTAATACTTTATATGATGATGATCTAAATGAATAAAATTTCACTTTTGACTTTTGAGTATATATATATATATATAAAGGTAGTCTTAGAACAATATACTGGTATTGGCTAGTATATCTATATATAAAATGAGTGAATGAGTAGGTGAATAGTTTATCTACAGTACTTTGGTTTAGTCAAGTATTGTCTTATTTGTAGCCAAAATGGTGTGTTTTTAGTGAGGAAAAGCAAAACTGTTTCAAGTGAAAAACCAAAACAAAACATAAAGAGAGAGAAAGAGGAGAAAGAGTGGTTAAGAGGTGGAGAGGGAAAGTTCACAATACCTACATGATGTGTCCATCGGACCAAGAGAGAGAAACGGATGATAAAGGAAATGGATCAAAAGAAGAGAGGCGGGTAAGAAATGGGCTTCTTGTATGATCAAGTCAAGAGAAGAAAGGCAGTGAAAGAAACAATTCAAAAGGGGATTTGTTTCGTTTTGCCTTGCACGTGTTGCCAACACCAGGGCTCTCTCTTCTCGCTTACTGCCAATCTCTCTCTTGATGGTGGCGGCGCCATGGTGGCATGGTCGTGGTAGCATATCTATATATAAAAAGAGCAAATGAGTATGTGAATAGTTTATCTACAGTACTTTGGTTTGGTCAAGTATTGTCTTATTTGTAGCCAAAACGGTGTGCTTTTAGTGAGGAAAAGCAAAACTGTTTCAAGTGAAAAACCAAAACAAAACTTAAAGAGAGAGAAGGAGGAGAAAGAGTGGTTAAGAGGTGGAGAGGGAAGGTTCACAATACCTACACGATGTGTCCATTGGACCAAGAGAGAGAAACGGATGATAAAGGAAACGGATCAAGTGTGTAAGAAATGGGCTTCTTGTATGATCAAGTCAAGAGAAGAAAGGCAGTGAAAGAAACAATTCAAAAGGGGGATTTGTTTCATTTTGCCTTGCACATGCTGCCAACACCAGGGCTCTCTCTTCTCGCTTACTGCCAATCTCTCTCTTGATGGTGGCGGCGCCATGGTGGCATAGTCATGGCAGTGGTGGCATGAGGGTTGTGGGTTAGGTGGATTGTGGGTTTTGTGGCATGAGTTTTTACTGGGTTGTGAGTTGGTTCAATGGTTGTGGCGCGATGGTGGAGTGGTTGTGGGTCTTGGTGGAATATGGGTGTGGGCTAAGGATTAGTGTCAATGACATGGACTGGGGATCGGAGTTGTGGCATGGACTGGGGATTGGAGTGGACAGCGTGGACTGAGGATCGGCGTCGACAGCGTGGTGGTGTGTGGCTAGGAACAACGACCTCTCTCTTTGTCTCTTCTCTCTTTCTCTCACTCCGCTTTCTCTCTCAAATTGGGTTTTGGTTTTGGTTTGATTTTTTATTATAGGTATCAATGCATCTGCAAGTTCATGGTGGTGGCAGTGGGGGGTTGCCGTGGTGGTGATGGGGATGGATTCATTGTGGATTTACGGAGATGGCCACAGATTTTGGTGGTGATTAGTCAAAGTTTGGGTCGAATTTAATTGGTGTTTGGGTCAGATTTGGTGGGCAATGGGTGTTTCGGTGGTGGTAAGAATTTTCAATGGTGGCAGCTAGTTGGTTGGTGGTGACAGTTTTTTTTGGTAATTTTCATGGTGACGAAATTGATGTTTGTGGTTGAGTTTTGGTGGTTCGGTGGTTGTGTTGGTTTGCTGGAGAGAGATACAAAAAGGTAGAAAGGAAAGAGAGATGAAAGTGAAGAGAGAGAAACTAAGTTGTATGTAAGTATAAAAATTGAGCTGTTGGGTGAATTGTAAAATGAGATGATAAAATAGATTTTTAGAGTGTAAAATAAAACTTTTTTTGCATCCTCGGATGCTAGGATATTGGCTAGAGTATCTACTTAAAAAGGAAAAAATATTGGTTAAGTTGAATCAAGACTAGGGCGGTCCTTCAGCAAAGCCACTTAGGCCATTGCCTTGGGCTCCAAATAGAAAATAGGTCCAAAATATTTTAATTAACATTTTTTTTTTTTTAAAGATGAACTCTTTCACTTTAAGAAGACCCCTCAAGATTCCCAAGATTGTGAGGTAATAGAAATCCAACTCATTTGAAATTCTAAATTGTTGAACAAAAATAAAATTTAGGGAGTGTATTGAATTATCATTAATTATCAATTTCCCATAACAACTTAAGATTTCAGTTTTTTAATAAGTTTCTCTCCCATACAGTAAATTAAATTGTCAATATTAGTCATCTAATCTCTAATACCAAAAACAAATTTGAAAATTAGATTTCAACTTTCCTTCATTATGTATAACTTTATTCAACGTAAATTAAAACACATTTTACAACTTTATTAAGGGGGTGTTTGGTTTGCTGTAATGTGTCCTTGATGTGATGCACATTACAATGATGTGACATTAAATTTTTTGGTTTATTTTATTTTTTCTAACATTACTATAATTTAAAATTACAAAATATATCACATCACCTTAATCTCATCACCTTCCTAAACAATGTAATGTTGTATTCTTATTTTGAGATTACATTAATGAAAGATTACAATAATGTAATATTACAGTGTAATTTAACATCACGAAGAACCAAACACCCCTTAAGAGTCTTGTAATTCAACTAACATTTCCTGATATTTCCAAACGAAGATATCCAAAGTTTAAATCCTCCACTCCTAACTAACCAATTATCAAAACTCATTTAAATAAATAAATGAATAAAAAGTAGATGTTATATAGGCTTGAATTTAAAAATGTAATTAGTAATTTTGTAAATAAAAATTATATACAATAAAAATTAAATAAAAAATATTTCAATAAAAAATGGCCTATTAAAAATTGTTGTCTTAGGTCTCAAATAGGAATAACACTTTTTCACCATAACCTATGAGATCATTTACAGTTCCACTTTAAACTTTAAATTTAAACAATTACCCGTAAACTAAATAATTACTTATATTTCCAAGATTTCTAATTTCCTTCATATTTAATTTTTAATTTCCACAACTTCACACATATTCACAAAAACTCATTATCATGTGCTCATATGATGAACATGTAAAATTTGAGATTAAGTATAATGAAAATTAAATCAATTGTACCAGTTGAGAAACTTTACAACGAACTCTAGTTCAAGAGGCTGCTTGTGCTTGTTCAAATTTAGAGTTTGAAATGAGCATTACAATTTATAACTAAGGATAATTTTTTAAGTATGGGGGTCCAAAATTTACCATCACCGATTGAGACTAAAATGGTGGTAACTTCCAATTTCTTTATGTAAGGACACAATTTGGTTCCCAAGCCCAAAGGATGGATGAACTTAGGTCCAAAGAGCCCAAACAATGAATTTGTAGAGAGTGAGTTGGAAAACTGGGCTTTAATGAGCCAGACAACAAGTAAAGTGGATCCAAATGACAAGAAAATGAAGATAGACTTGTTTGATCTAAAGAAAACCGTCCTTGACACAATCCGAGGAGATCAGTTCTTATATATTTCTTCTCAAGTTTGATTATAAGTTCAATTCTTGATGGCTACAGTGTTTTCCTCTCAATTTCTCGATACCCTTTCCTCGAGGCCTTCTTTCTATTTTATACTATCTTTCTTCTTTCCTCTTTACCCTCCACGTGTAGGGTAGATTGCTGGTGTTGATCCTTGTCTCATCAGCCCCTTCCTTAGCTGTAAGGCTAAAAATTACTGTTCAGGTATCACCTCCACATTAATGTGGCCAGTTGGTTAAGTGCAGAGCATTTAATGCGGTGGTAGCAGCTTTATCTTTAGATATTTTAGGACTTCCCTCTATCCTGCGCTTCTGTGATGCTTATCTATATCAATAGAATCTCTTAGAACACTACCCTGAACGGTAGACCACCCCCTTCAGACCTCAGCTCTGACTAGCCGAGAAGGTATTCATCATCGGACCTCCTTTATGAACCCTTATGGTCAAAACTAACCTCTTCACTTTAACACGGACTCCCCTGATAATGTTCACCCCTCCTTGGACTACTTCATATCCTCGGATTAGGCCTCCGGCCTAATATATACATAGACATATATATATATATATATATATATATATATTGCTGGGCCTAAGACCCCTATAATAGCCCCTCGAAATTCCCCTCTCTGGCTCCTCGGGAAGAAAGAAGGATTTCGATGTCACTACAGTGACCCCGTACCTTGCCACACATCACCCCTGTTTGCGCATGTATCTTTTTAACTGCCCAATGCACGCTCCTAACACTTCGGCATCCAAGATGCGCCTTCATTAAATTCTTGCGGCTCTATGTTCCCCATGTTCTACGGTGTGATGTGGATCTAACGGCTGAGGATTTTATTGGAACTCAGGCGGGAATTTTCCTGCTTCTCACCCTTTCTTTGATATAAATACTACCCAAACACTTCATTCACCTCATTTTAGCACTCACACACTGATCTTGCGCACTTATTCAATCTACTCGTGCCCTTACAAATTTCAAGAGCCTGTCTGAGGAGACTTCTCTTCTTTGCATTAAGTCTTTTATAAACCTTTTCATTTATCTTTCCATCTACTTTTCTTTTCTTCGTGTCTTTTTTCCTTCTCGGCCCTTCTATTTTCTCTTTATCATCCTAGTACCCTTTTAGTTCCTTCAATCCTCTCTTAGGAATGGGTAGGTTTGCTTACCTGGTAGACTCCAGGGAGAATATAGAGAGCTTTAAAGCTCAATATAGAATCCCTCCAAGAGTTTTCATCAGGTACTGCAAGGAAGGGGAATGGCATGAGAAGAGGCAAGAAGGAGAAGTGGTAATCCCGATGATTGCCTTTATAGAGGGAGGGATCAGAATCCCTATGGGCACCATTACTAGGAATTACCTTAGGGCTCACAGATTAGCTCCCACCCAATATGCCCCAAAAATGTTTAGGATTTTAGGTAGTGTTGATGCCCTTAATGAGAAAATGGGCTTAGGTCTTACCCATCACAATGTCGACTGAGTCTGTAACCTTCACCATTTAAAGGGGCAGGGGTATTACCTAAAAACTAGGCACCCTGAGGTCAGACTCATCTCATGCCTCCCCGAGTCCAACAAAGGCATGAACAAGGATTTCCTGATCGTTTCAGGGGAGTGGCACAATGGCCTCCCTTGCCCGACGAGAGAGGGGAAACCAGGTGGGGTTTTAGGTCTAGGTTTATCACTTGAAAATCACCCCTTCTTCTTTACAAGTTCTCTACCCGTTTGTATGTGTTTATGCTTGCAATTAAACTTTTTCCTTTGATTCGTGCCATTTTTGCTAACGATGTTTTTTTGTTTTCCAAATCATCTTGCAGATAAGAACGCAGCTGTTCCAAATTTCAATCTTGTCAATCAGCGGAATTTAGACAAGATCCTCCAAGCCGAGGTGTTCATTCATAAGGACGGCCAACTAAGAGCGGCCCACTTAATCTTAAGAGTACACCCTGCTCTCGTCTAGCTTTTAAGCTCTGAAGTGCCAGATAAAGGCGAGAGACCCACGTCTGCACTAAATCAGTGTTGCGGTTCCTGGCTTTCTTGTCACTGACCCCATATCGGAGGGCATGCCAAAAGTAGATTTGCCATTCCTATGTACTACTGAGGAAGCAACCACACCATCACAACCAACCATTAAGGAGGAGGAAGAGGTAGTGGACATCTTTGAATCTGAAGACAATTTCGAAGTCTTCAGCTACCTTCAATCCTCAGAAGTCCCTGTCGAAGATTTTGGTCATCCACCATTTGCCCAAGTGAGCCAGATACAAGAAGATATGGGGAAACAACGCAAACCCAAGGCCAGCCTCATGGAGGTGATGGAGTCCCAAGTTGGGGGGAAGGCGCCCGAGGTGGGTGCTCAAGCTAAACTCCCCTCCCTTCCCACTCCTCATGACCTTCAACAAGAGCTTGTAGATAAGAAGAGGAAGCGAGAGCAGAAGGGGAAGGACATGATGGAAGAGGGCCGAGGTGCCCTCCCTAAGGAGAATGAGTCTAAAAAAGGGGCCAAGGTAGCCAAGATTACCCAGACAAAGTCCTTGAGCAATGGGGCACCCGGAGACAAGGGACGTGATCTTCGCGCAAAGGTTCCAAACTAGAACCCCCCTTTGGTGCTAGATGGATCCCCTCTCCCTACGAACTCATCAATCAAGGACTTTCAAAAGGGAAAGGCTGGGTATGTAATAGATGCTGTAGAGCAAGCTTTGCTACTACCCGAGGACATGGTCAATCTGAGAACCATGAAGAAACACAAGGTGTTTCTAAGTCTAAAGAGAGACCTCGCTATAGTAAGCCTTTCAAGCTAAGTTTTTTTTTTTTTTTTTTTTTTTTACTCACTGCCAAGTATCCTTTGCAGGCTGTTCAAGCCACTTTCAGAGCCAAGGAGTTGGTGGATATTTCCCACCGATAAATGAAGGATAAGGAGGGCAGGCGAGTTGCTGCTGTTGAGGCCTTTAAGGTGGCCGAGAAGAGGTTAAAAGAGTCAGACGCCAAGCTCATCGAGGCAGAAAGGGGGTAGGAAAAGCACTGAGGCAGCATTGGATGGGGCAAAGAGGCAGGCTGAGACTCAGCGCAAGCAACTCCACTTGACCGAGGATGAGCTCGCTGCTACTAGGGAGCAAATCAAGCTGCTAAAGAAAAAACTGGAGGATGCTGAAAAAGCCAAAGATCAGACCGAACAAGACGGCTACGACGTGGGGGTAGCTGAGATCGAGGAGGCTTTCAGGGCCGAGGTCTCGGGGGTGTGTAGAGCATACTGCCTCCAAGTTTGGAATGAGACCCTTAACCTGGCAGGGGTTAAGGCCTCAGCACTTTTTTTTTTTTTTTTTGATCGAAGGCCTCCTTAGCACTTAGGAGAGCGAAGAATGTGTACTATCCCCTCGCAATCCGGGCGCCAGGCTCCTCAGCCTCCCTAAATGATGCAGCCCCTAACGTTACAAGCCCTATTGAAGAGGCTTTGTCCAAGGACCCTCTTTATTTCAACAGTCCTCAAGAAGTGGTAGAGCAAGCTGATCCAATTGATAAGGAAAAAGAAGTCTCCAAGGAGGTCGCCCTTGAGATGCCAAAGCCCTCGGACGCATCCAAGGATTCTTCCAAGGAAGGAGTGGTTTCTCAAAACCTAGAGTTGGTTTTGGCAACTCTCCCCATTCCTGCCAAGGAAGACCCCAAGGGTAAGGGTCCGGCATCCTCGACAGCAGCAACCATCCAGCCCACCAAGACTCCAAAAGACAAACTTGTAATAAAGATGAAACTATGAATTGTCTTTTTTCTTTTTTCTTTTTCTTTTTTTTAGTTGTTTTTGTTCCCAGAACTTGTAATTTAGTTTGGTCTTTTGTAATCAACTTTGCCTCTTCCTAAGGCTCAGATCAATGATAATTATAAGTTTTTCTTTCATATTTGTGATGTTTGTGATGATCTTAACATAGTTTCTGTCTTATCTAACACTCAACTAACTTGGAAATGAGATATAACTCCATTCATGTATATAAATGGTAAAGCACCCATTCATGTCAGGCTCCATCTAACTCTCCTCCCATTACTAAGTTTAAGGAATTGGATACAATAATCAGCTTTTAAATAGATCATGGATATACTTTCAAATGCTTTAAGTGAAGCTCATGAGCATGCAATTGATCATGTCACTTCGACAAGGATCTTTACCATTTAGTATGGCTAGCTCTGTTTGATACTTGAATAAATAACATAAAGCATTAACTTACTCAAGGCATGTGGTCCGAGGAACCAAATATAACTCAGATTCTGTTTGATACTTAGAAAACTGTCATGTAGTATTAATTTATCCATAGTATGTGGTCCGAGGAACCAGACATAACTATGGTTCTGTTTAACACTTAGAAAAATGATTAAAAGATATCAATTTACTCAAGGTATGTGGTCCGAGGAGCCAAGCATGACCTAGGTTCTATTTGATACTTAGAAAACTGTTATGAAGTATTAATTTACCCATAATAGGTGGTCTGAGGAACCAGACATAATTATAGTTCTATTTAACACTTAGAAAAATTATTAAAAGATATCAATTTATTCAAGGTGTGTGGTCCAAAGAGTCAGGTATGACCAATGTTCTATTTGATACTTAGATAAATGTCAGGAAGTATTAATTTATCTAAAGCATGTAGTCCAAAGAGTCAGGCATAACTAAGATTCTGTTTAACACTTAGAAAATTGTCATGTAGTATTAATTTACCCATAGTAGGCGGTCCGAGAAACCAAACATAACTATAGTTCTGTTTAACATTTTGAAAAATGATTAAAAGATATTAATTTACTCAAGGTATGCGGTCCGAGGAGTCAGGCATGACCAAGGTTCTATTTGATACTTAGAAAACTGTTATGAAGTATTAATTTACTCAAAGTAAGTGATCCGAGGAACCAGACATAACTATGGTTCTGTTTAACACTTAGAAAAATGATTAAAAGATATCAATTTACCCAAGGTATGTGGTTCGAGGAGCCAAGCATGACCAATGTTCTATTTGATACTTAAATAAATGTCAAGAAATATTAATTTACACAAAGCATGTGGTTCGAGGAGCCAGGCATAGCTAAGGTTCTGTTTAACATTTAGAAAAATTATTAAAAGATATCAATTTACCCAAGATATGTGGTCCGAGGAGCCAGGCATGACCAAGTTTGATACTTAGATAGATATCAGGAAGTATTAATTTACCCAAAACATGTGGTCCGAGGAGCCAGGCATAGCTAAGGTTCTGTTTAATACTTAGAATATCAATTTACCCAAGGTATATAATCCGAGGAGTCAGGCATAGCTAAGGTTCTGTTTAATACTTAGAATATCAAAGTTCTGTTTGATATTCAAACAAATAGTAGTACGCATGACGCATAATGTAATAAACCAAAATATGGTAAAGAAAGCTTTCATTAATAATAATACATTCTCAAGTTGTTTACATTCCAAGGGCATGGTATAACATTTTCATCTAGATCTTCAAGATAATATGCACCTATTCCAGCCACTGATGTGATGCGATATGACCCTTCCCAGTTGGACCCTAACTTTCCCCAGGCTGGGTTCTTGGCAATACCTAAAACCTTTCTTAATACCAGGTCTCCAGGCGCTAGTGGCCTTAACCTTACATTTGAGTCATACCCCTACTTGAGCTTGTGTTGATAGTACGCCAGCTGAACCATATCATTTTCCCTTTGCTCTTCAAATAAATCTAAACTCTTCTCCAATAGCCCATCATTGCTGCTCAGAGTAAAAGAGCTTGTCCTCAGCGTTGGGAATCCTGTCTCTAGAGGAATTATAGCATCAGCCCCATAAGTCATCGAAAAGGGGGTCTCTCTAGTGGACCTTCGAGGTGTAGTACGATACGTCCAAAGAACGTGTGGCAACTCTTCCACCCATTTTCCCTTTACATCATCCAGCCTCTTTTTGAGCCCACTCACTATGACCTTATTGACAGCCTCGGCCTATCCATTCCCCTTGTGGATATGCCGGGGTGGAATATCTATTTGTTATGCCCAAGTCACAGCAATACCTCCTGAAGGCTTTGATATCAAACTAAAGACCATTGTCCAAGATGAGTGTACAAGGGATTCCAAACCGAGTGACAATATTTTTCTAGATAAATCTCTTAGCATCCATATCCCTAATATTTGCTAGTGGTTCAGCTTCAACCCATTTGGTGAAGTAATCCGTGCCGACTAGCAACCATTTCTTATTCCCCGTTTCCTTAGGGAAGGGTCCAACAATATCCAAGCCCCATTGAGCAAATGACCAAGGGATGGACAGAAGATTAAGGACTCTCCCTGGTTGATGAATGTTTAGGGCAAATCTTTGGCATTGATCGCATTTCTTCACATACTCTCGTGCTTCCTTTTGCATATTTGGCCACCAATCTCCTTGGGTAAGGGCCCTGTGAGATAAGGATCTGTCTCCAATGTGGCTTCCACAAATCCTTTCATGTAATTCTTTTAGGAGTAGTTCAACTGCTTCAGGGTGTATGCATAGCAAATATGGTCCAGAAAAAGAGCGCCTTTTGGTCCTCAGACAACCAAAACCGAAGAGCCTTTCTCCGTACCTTGTCAGCCTCGGATTTACCCTCGGGCAAGATATCTTCCTTAAGGAATAGCACAATAGATTCCATCTAGTTAGGACCGACCCTAATCTGATAAATATGAACCACGTTTCTCCTTATTTCAGTAGGCTTACACAAGTCTTTCATAAGGATCACCCGAGGTAAACTTTGTGCCGAGGAGGTTGCGAGCGTGGCAAAAGAGTTAGCATGTGTATTTCTACTTCTAGGGATTTGCGATAAATTAAAAGACTCAAATCCTGACTGTAAGTGTCTAACCTGGTTTAAATATTCCTGCATTCTGAGATCTCTGGCTTCCAACTCTTCCCCTACCTGGCCTAAAACCAATCTCGAATCTGAAAACATTTCCACTGCCTTTCATCCCATTCTCTGAACCATAGTCATCCCTACTAATAGAGCCTCATACTCGGCCTCATTATTGGTGGCCGAAAAGCCCAACCTTAAGGATTTCTCAATAATGATCTTCTCAGGAGAAATAATAACTAGCCCCATTCCAGACCCTCTTTGATTCGCTGCCCCATCAACGTGTACTCTCCAGGGTAAAGGCTTTTGCAGGGAGACCGCACCAACCGATTTTTCATCCATGTTCTGCCTTTCAACTTTTTCTTCCAATGGAGATTTAGCGAACTCGGCCACCAAATCTGTGAGAACTTGACCCTTGACAGAGGTGCGCGACATGTACTTTATATCAAAAGCTCCTAGGATTATACCCCACTTGGCAATCCTTCTAGTGTAATCAGCACTCCGAAGAAGTGATTTAAGCGGAAGTTGAGTTAAAACAACAATTGTATGGGATTGGAAATAGTGGAGAAGTTTACGCGTAGCATGCACCTATCAACCCGTACAAGCACCAGGCTCACTGCATGGGAAGCCATAGCAATGTAAGCAAACAAAACCTCATCCACCTCGGGCCTTGACATAATGGGTGGCCGAGATAGGTATTCCTTCAACTGTTGGAAGGCCAAGACACACTCCTCGGTCCATTCAAATCCCTTCCACTTGTTCAACAACTGGAAGAAAGACCTACATCTATCTGCTGATCGAGAAATGAATCAGTTTAGAGCAGCAGTCATCCCTGTCAACTTCTGGACCTCTTTAGGATTCCGAAGTGGCTGTAAATTGTTAATTGCTTTAATTTGGTCAGGGTTGACTTCAATTCCGCGATGAGTAACCATGTACCCCAAGAACTTCCTTGATCCAACACCAAAAGAGCACTTAGAAGCATTAAGTCGCAGCTTATGTCTCCTCAAGATCTCAAAGATATTCCCGAGATCGTTAATATGCCCGGATTCCAACTTACTCTTAACCACCATGTTGTCTATATAAATCTCAATGTTTTTTCCTAACTGTGGCTCAAACATCCTGGTCATCATTCTCTGATAAGTAGACCCTCCATTCTTTAGATCAAAGGGCATCACTTTGTAGTGGTAATTCCCAATACGAGTAACAAAAACTGTTTTCTCTTAATTATCCAAAGCCAAAGGTATCTGGTGATACCCTTGAAAGGCGTCCAAAAAGCTCATTTGAGAATGGCCTACAGTGGCATCCATCAACTGGTCTATTTAAAGCATCGGGAAAGGATCCTTGGGGCAAGCTTTATTCAGATCTGTGAAGTCTACACATACCCACCACTTCCCATTCTTCTTTTTCACTACCATCGTATTAGCCAACCACTCAGGGTAGAACACTTCCTTGATAGCCCCAGCCTGCTTAAGCTTGTTTACCTCCTCCTTAATAGTATCAGAATGCTCTTTAGATGAGGGCCGATGTAGTTGCTTCCTAGGGAGGACAGTTGGGTTGACATTCAGATGATGGCAAATGAAGTCTGGATCTACCCCAAGAGCTTCATAAGTATTCCATGCAAACACGTCAATATTCCTCCTTAGAAATGCTAACAGTTCTTCCTTCTCCCGAGGAGGCAACTGAGTTCCGACCTGAAGAAACTTCTCTGAATCACCATCTATAACAATTTCCTCCAACCTCTCACACTTTGTCCCTTCCAACACCACATTCGTAGACAGGATCGGGATCCTTGACTGTTATAAGCCCCCATCGGTTTAGGCCGAGGACTCAACTCCAAGCTGATGCATAATTGCAGATACCAAGCATTGCCCAGCTATAAACTAGCTCCCAATTAGTTCCTCAATCTGGTCCTTGGATGGATACTTAACTTTCAAATGCAAGGTGGACGAAATGGCTCCCAAGGCATGGAGCCAGGGCTTTGCCACAATGGCAGTGTAGGGGGAATAAGCATCCACTACAATGAAGTCCACCTCCACTACCTCTGAACCTGCCTGCACCGGGTAGTCTAATCTGACCCCTTAGAATGACAACTTTCCCATCGAAGCTTACCAAAGGTGAATCATAGGCTGTTAAATCTTCAGACTTCAAGTTCAGCCCATTGTATAAGTCAGGATACATGATCTCTGCACCGCTGCCCTGGTCTACCAACACCCTCTTCACATCATACCTTCTTATCCTGAGGGTGACCACTAAAGCATCATCGTGCAACTGTATGGTTCCAATCTTATCCTCATCCGAAAAACTCAACACCGGTCGGATCTCCACCCTAACCCTCTTCGGCTCAAAATTAGAGTCCTCGGCGGTTAGTCGAGCTACAAACATCACCCTGGATGGATGAGAACCTGTCCTCCCAAGAGCAGCAAAGATGACATTAATTGTGCCCAAAGGGTCTTGAAGAAGCATTCCCCTGAGTCCCTGGCCTTGCTTGGTCTCCTTACCAATTGGGCCGATACAAAAACTGTTGTAACCTTCCATCTCTGACCAGTTGCTCCACATGATTCCACAGAGTTCTATAGTCCTCGGTGGTATGCCCTCGTTCTTGATGGTACTGGCAATGAAGACTTTAGTTGCGCCTCATGGGGCCTCCTCCCATCTTGTTTGGCCATTTAAAGTATGACTCATTCTTGATCTACTGGCTCTCGGAACACCGTGTTAACCACCTGAGGAGCTGTAGACCCAGATTGCCCAGGAAAATCCCTTCTGGGCCTGTTATTATTGTATCTGTCCGACCTGAAATCCCTCCTGTCTTGATGGATAACCATACCCTTTCCCTTCCCTTGCTATTGGTCTTCCTCAACCCGCTTCTACTCATCAATACGGTCCATAAGCCGACACACACTCCTTACCGGCTTCTTGGTCAAAGACTTTCTCAAATCATGCTCAGCGGGCAGGCCGACCTTAAACGTCTTTATAGCCACGTCATCAAAGTCCCCATCGATCTCATTGAACATCTCTCAGTATCTGTTCAAGTACGTTTTCAGGGTCTTCCCTTCTCACATGGACATGGACAACAGGGAATCTAAGGGCCAGGGAACTCTACTGCATGTAATAAAACAAGATTCAAATGCCCAGGTGAGCTCCTTAAAGGAATCAATGGAACCTACACCTAGGCCATCAAACCACCTCATCGCCACAGGCCCCAAGTTGGATGAGAATACCTTACACATCAAGGCCTCATTCTTGGAGTGCACTACCATTCTCTGGTTGAAATGGCTTACGTGCTCCACAGAGTCTGTTTGACCATTATATATGGTGAACGTAGGCTGAGTAAACCGCCGAGGAAGTCTCCTTCCCTCAATTCTACGCATGAAAGGTGATCTGGAAATTTGGTTAAGCATTCTACTCATCGCATCATTTCCCAAGCCTTTGGAAGATGAGTTCCTGTTTCTGCGCTCATGGTGGTAGTCCTCATCATACGAGAAAGACTCACTAGGAGGAGTCTTTGATCTGGGTCTATAACTACCATCCTTCTCATCGTCAAAAGAGAAGTCAGAATTAAAGGGAGTTCGCCTCCGCCGTTCATGGCGCAACTTCCTCTTCAAGTGATCAATTTCTAGTTGCATGGCCCTGGTATTCCCCTCATGAGAGAGGTGGCTTTCGCTTTGAGACTGGCTTTTGCTAGTATGGGTGGTATGTACACTAACCTCCCGGTCCCTTCTTCGCTCAAGATTAACAAAATGATCTTAACGTTGGGACCCCATAAATTCCTCTAGACTCGGACCTAAACCCACCATAGTTAAACGTCAAACTCACTAAAAAACAAGAATTTACCACAGATGACACCAATTATAAGGACACAATTTGATTCCCAAGCTTAAGTCCAAAGAGCCCAATACAATGAATTTGTAGAAAATGGGTTGGAAAATTGGGCTTTAATGAGTCAGACAACAAGTGGATTCAGATGACAAAAAAATAAAGATAGACTTGTTTGATCTAAAGAAACCATTCTCGACATAATCCGAAGAGATCAGTTCTTATATATTTCTTCTCAAGTTTGATTACAAGTTCAATTCTTGATGGCTACAGTATTTTCCTCTCAATTTCTCAATCCCCATTCCTTAGGGTCTTCTTTCTGTTTTATACTATCTTCCTTCTTTCCTCTTTACCCTCCACGTGTAGGATAGATTGCTGGTGTTGATCCTTGTTCCATAAGCCCATTCCTGAAGTCACTGGAAGTAGCTGTAAGGCTAAAAATTACTGTTCAGGTATCACTTCCACATTAATGCGGTCAGTTGGTTAGGTGCACAACATTTAATGTGATGGTAACAGTTTTCTCTTTAGATATTTTAGGACTTCCCTCTATCCTGCGCTTCTATAATGCTTATCCGTATCAATAGAATCTCCTGGAACACTGCCCTGGATGGTTAACCACCCCTTCGAATCTCGACTCTGACTAGCCGAGAAGGTATTCATCCTCGGACCTCCCTCATGAACCCTTATGGTCAAAACTAACCTCTTCACTTTAACACGGACTCCCCTAATAATGTTCACCCTCCTCAGACTATTTCATGTCCTCGGATTAGACCCCCAGCCCAATATATATATATATATATATATATATATATATATATATATATAAATATATATATTGCTGGGCCTAACATCCCTACACTTTACATGAAAATAGTAATATTTTATCATGCAAACAATGAATTAGGTGTGTGCATTCAACCCGCCTACCCAACTTAACACTTTGAGTTAATAATTCATAGGTTCATTGGTTAGGTTGGGCTTTTAAAAGCTTGGATTGAGCCCAATTTGAGTTGTTCCAACCTAGGTAACCCTATCGAACTTTCGCTACAAATATATAAATATATATATATATATATATATATATTTTAATGTAATTTTGAGCTTGTTTGGTAACTTATTTCCAAAACAATTTTCAATTTTTAAAGACAAAAAAAGGTGGAACCAACCAAAAATTGAAGATGTTTAGCAACTTTTTTTCTCAAAAATAATTTTCACTATAAAGACAATTTTTTGAAAAACTGTGTTTTCAATTTTCATTTATCGGTTTTGAGTGACAATATTGTAATAAAACCAACTTTTTTTTTAATTCAATTTTTTCTCCTTCTCACCCAACCCCCCCCCCCAGAATTATTCTTCTCTCTCTCTCAAGCTTAGGCAAGACACCACAAGAACCATTGGTTCTGTCTGCTGATGGAAAAACAAAGAAAGTATTTCCAAATTGCCAAACACTAAAGAAGACACAAACCGACTCGAGAGAATTTGATTTGACTAGCCTTCACACACTACTCAACAGCAGGTAAATGATTGGTCCAAGATCCATAGATCTAGGTGGATCTATGCCACAACCCACCAACATGGCGGTCAATATAAGAACCATCATAGATTTGGGTTAACAATAACACTATGTTTGGTTTGAGAGGAAGAGGAGTGAAAGGAAGAGAAATTAAATCTTTTCTGCTGTTTGGATAGCATTAGAGAAAATAAAAATGAGCTAAACTTGTTAAGAAACCTATCACTTGGGACCACATTTTTCCCTTCCCCTTATTTTTTTTCTCTTCTCTTCCATTCCCTTCCCTTAAACCAAACATAGGGTAAATATTTACTCTAATTTAATTTATTATTGGATTCTCCTACACATGAATCTATTGTTGGAATTCCATTTTAACTCCAATATGTATGAATTATTGTTGAAATTGATATGGGTATGGATTTGTTATTGGGTATGGTTGATTAGTTGTTTTAATTCCAATTAGCATTATTACCCATTGGAATTTTTGTAAAAATATGAGAATGAAAAACAAAAATCCAAAACATGTTGAAAACACTGCCTAACAAGTTTTTGGTTATAAAATCAAGTTTTGAGAAAAAAAAATTAAAAGAGAAAATAATTTTCAACAACCAAAAATGCTCTTAAATTTGCTAGTTTGATTTATTTTGGATTTTGAAATTTTATTTAAAATTGTTAGTTTGATTTATTTTGGCATTTTGAGACTTAGTTTTAATAAATTTAAATATTAGAGTTAATGGTGTAAACAATAATCAGTTATTAAAGAATGAGCTTAAATATCACTGCACATCCTATGGTCACTTCACAAGTACAAAGTTCTTATTTGGTGTGAAGGTAAGGACCAAGGTTCAACTCTCCAAGAAGGAAACTCTCATATATATATACTTAGATTATACTAGAATAGAATTTAAAAGAGAAAATAATTTTCAACAACCAAAAAGGCTCTTAAATTTGCTAGTTTGATTTATTTTGGATTTCGAAATTTTATTTAAAATTGTTAGTTTGATTTATTTTGGCATTTTGAGACTTAGTTTTAATAAATTTAAATATTAGAGTTAATGGTGTAAACAGTAATTAGTTATTAAAGAATGGGCTTAAATATCATTGCACACCTTATGGTCACTTCACAAGTACAAAGTTCTTGTTTGATGTGGAGGCAAGAGCCAAGGTTCAAGTCCCCAGGAGGGAAACTCCCATACATATATACTTAGATTATACTATAATATAATTTCTATCTTGTATAAAAAGAATTTAAAAATAATGAGCTTAAATAATTGAATAAAAATTCAAAAATGTTTTTATTAAGCTTGACAAAATGACCTTAACAAATGGTTGCATTAGAGATTACTCGATCCCACCAAAAATCAAAAAACAAAACAAAAAAATAAATCCAAAAAATGAAAAACAAATAGATAAATATAAAAATAAAAAAGGCTTTTATATATATCTTAATATATAAAAAGCGGCTATGCCGCTACAGTGCTTCGGCACTGTGCACCTAACGTATTTCACTGTGCAGCACTGTAGTTGCAACAGTGCTTTGGTTTCGTGAGTCTTCTTCTTCCTCTTTTTTTTTTTTTTTTCATCAACCCTTTTGTTTAAGTTTTGCACAGTAGGCACTGTAGCTATAGTAGTTGCATTTTTTTAGTCTTTCGTTTGTATTTTTTTTTTTTTATATATTGTTATACTGACACAATAAATTTCATAATATTTTCACAATTATTGAAGTGTTAATTTCTTATAAGTCAAAATAAAATAATAAAATATGAAACTGTGACCAATCACAACTGAAAATAAATGTTTTGTGAAAATGTTATGACACTTGTTAGTACAGTATTTTTTTCATTGTAGCTACAGTACCAAGAGGCACTGTAGCTACAGTGCCTAATTTTTTTTTTTTTAAAGTAATCTGTTTGTGTTTTTTTTTTTTTTTTTCCTTTTAAATATTTATGTAAACTAGTATATATATTGTTATACTGACACAATAAATTTCACAATATTTTCACAATTATTGACGTGTCAATTTCTTACAAATCGAAATAAAATAATAAAATATGAGACTGTGACCAACCATGACTAAAAATAAATGTTTATAATAAAAGTGCGAAAGCGCGCACAGTGTCTTGGCACTGTACATCCAATGTTTTTGCACCGTGCAGCACTGTAGCTACAACATTTTTGCACTGTGCAGCACTGTAGCTACAACAGTACTTTGGTTTAGTTAGTCATTTTTTTTTTCAGTAATCGGCTTGTGTTTTTTTTTTTTTTTTTTTTTTTTTTTTTTTTAAATATTGATATAAGCTGACATTTATATTGTTATACTGACACAACAAACTTCAAAATATTTTCACAATTATTGACGTGTCAATTTCTTACATGTTGAAATAAAATAATAAAATATGAGGCTGTAGCCAACCACAACTGAAAATAAATATTTAAAAAAAATGTTACAACACTTATTGTTATCATAATATTTTCACAATTGTTGAAATCTCAGTTTCTTATATATCAAATAAAAAAATGTTAAATCCACAATATTTTAACATTAATTTCACAACAAATCATAGGTAAGCTATTATTGATGGATAGCACTGGAGCTACAGTGCTTTTGGTTTATTCAACTGGCACTATAACTACAATGCCTAAAGTTTTCAGTGATCAACCACAACTGAAAATAAATGTTTTGAGAATAACAATAACAATGTTATCAGTTTAAAACCAATAATAACTTGTCAATTAGAATTTGTTCTAAAAATGTTATGAATGTAGCATTTCTCTCAAATAAAATAAAATAAAATATCTATTCAGATCCTAAAAATGAAGATATTGTGATATTTTGTTGTATTCTTAAACTTCTTTTTTAATATAATCAAATTAGGTGAGCCAAAATTCACGATATCACACACAAAATTTATATTAATTTTCTCACTACTGGGGGCAGCACGTGCAGCCAACGCTAGTGTATATATATATAAGGAAGTGGTGTCTTAACTTATGGCCTATTTTGCTTCCAGCCCATGAGACACTCTAGAAATCCTATGTACCCATAGCATGACTGATAAAACTTGAGACCTCTGAATTTAAAGCACATCTTTTAAGTACATTAAACTCACAGGTGACCTCGAAAGGTTATTTTAATTACAAAAAACACTCTCCATGCATATATAGAAGTAGAGTCCTAACTTTTGGCCAAGTATTCCACTTCTAGCCCATGAGACCCAAAAATCCCTTGGACCCATAGCATAATGGATAACAGTTGAAACCTCTGAATTTAAAACACATTTTTTAAGTCCATTGAACTCACTGGTGACCTTGAAAGGTTTTTTTAATTATAAAAAGACCCCCCAATTAAGAAGATAGAGTTATAACAAATAAGTCTATTTATTTTCCACATGAATTAACATGTGAAATTATTCAATACAATGGGAGAAGATATATTTTACATACACACTATTTGTTTCGATAGAAAACATTGCGTGAAGATAGTTTTATGCATATTCTAATGTTTGGTAGTATTAGAAGAAAAAAAGAAGTTAAAGAAAACCATCTTCGGTCAGCATAAAAAAATATGATTTATTTTTTAGAGATTGTTTTCACACTATTTTTTTTTTTTTTTTTTTTGGAAAAAAAAAAAAAATACATCCCTCACAACAAGCTAAATAAATGAGGTTAGAAGATTGTTTCCTAACTCATTTAAGGTTACTACCAAAGATAGGAAAATGAAATACTTTTAAAAAATGATTCATTTTTAAGAAAACATTAACGTCGAAGCAAACAAAGTGTAACTCCTAATTTCAAAGAGTCCCCATAGTCACTTAGACCCAAAATAGATTACTTAACTTTTCAAGCACTTGATTTTTCCCTTTGGTGTATGTAATGACCCGTCTCACACACACAAGTAATTATAGTGAAAAATCCTTTAGAGTGAACCCAAGATGCTAGTTAAGAGCGTTGAATTCAAAACTTCATAGATCTTATGAAGCCATAAGAACTACTAGAACAACCTCTTAAGGTTACAATAGATTTAAAGGGGCTTATGCACACCACTCGTTACCACCAAACGACAAAGCCAGTAGCAAAAGGCAGGACTTGAACCCTCAACCTCAGCCTTGGCAAGGCTATGCTCTGCCGTTAAGCTATTGACTTTGGAAGTTCACAACCAACAATATATTTACTCAATATACTATGTTTCAACCCTTACTAATATTTTATTGACTAGTTAACTAACACTTTTACAATTAATGTCCAAATAACCGCTACTTTTATCCTCAATTAAAAATCTGCCATAAGACAAGTGATAGTTTAATGATAATGACATATTTTGTGATATTTTTATGCATGTGATTCAAACCACCCCTCCTCCATTATCTACCTAAAAAAATGAAGGGGGAAGTCTGCCATTTTACGCACACATATATATGTATATATAAAGAAAAAAAAAAAGGAGGGTGGGTGTGTGTGTGCCCCCCCAGTAGACTACCCAGCATAATTGGCATTTTGTCCACAGTTACAGGACCACATTTCTCAGGTCCATAAATTTTTGGGCTCAGGTTGACAACTTTTGAACAACGTTATTAGACAAATGATTTTTTTTTTTAAAAAAATTTATTGGATGAGTCTGCATGCCAGACCACAAGAAAAAGAAAATAAAATGGGACCAAACGACAAAATGACATACCACTATTACTAATATCAAGAAATATCATGGCCACAAAAGTTTTTTTTTTTTTTTTATATGTTAAATCATGGCCACAACACTCTGATAGACGGTTGTAGCATATTTGTTCCAAACGGGAAAGAATTTTTTTAAAGTAAACTAGCCTCATTACACGCCTCGTGCGTGTATTGAAGCTCTTTTTTTTTTAATAGAAATTTGGGATTTTTTTTTTTTTTTTTTAAGATAATGAGGTAATATTTTTTTAGGAACATGGGGTAATTTTAATTGTGTAGATGAGGCAGTGGGAAGTTTTATAGATCATGGGTAGATTTTTTGTTTTTAATTTGTCAATTTACAGTTTTATCCTCATTTTTGTTTTTAGGAATAAAAATAAATAAATTAAATTAGAGATATTTTTGGAATTCAAAAAGACAATAACTAACTTTCTGATTCTTCTTAATATATAGAGATATATAGAGATAAGGTAAATGTGATAAAAATAACCGGTTCTAGTTCTTAATACTGTACAGTATCAACCGTTAGGCCAATAATTTAGTACACTTGACTTCTTGAAAAATACTAGTTTAAATACCAGGTTGTTTTAGCTTGTACGATTGTTTCAGCCTATTTTATTTGTTTTGGTTAATCCAAAACTATACATTTTTTCGGTAATTTTTTTTTTAAACTATATATATATAATTAAGATGATATGAGTTTTTTCTTAATAATATGCCATGTAAAATATATACACATATTTCAAGGCACATCAATACTTACACTGAAACATATTATTCCCCTAGGTGAAACGACCTCCAGAATGACATTTATAACTTTGAAACGGCCAGCTAATTCCAAACCGATCTGGTTTGAATAATGCATCTCAACTAAGGTAGGTTGAGAATGAACGTTGAGGAGCCTCTCATTGAATTAAATTTTAACATCTTTGAATCTTTTCTTTAAACGCCACTGCCACAGGTAGAGACTCCACAACAAGCTGCACCCCACCCACCCCCCAACTGCTCTCCCTGTCCTTGTTACTAATATATGTATATATTTAAAAAGCGAAGAACATTTTGTGATCGCCTCAAGCTCAGAAATATACTACAGAGATAGTTGATCCGATCCCCCAATGATTAAAATGTCCAAATCTTCAGTCATGATCTTTTCTCCCCTCCATTTTGCATTAGGGTGATCCACTTCAGGGATTAACACGTCCAACAATAAACCCTTTTCAGAATTTGTCTAACAGGTATCGAACCTCTACTAGGTTTGACAAAAGAACAAGTCTAAATTTGGGATGCCTTATTAAGTAGCAAATGGCTAAACATACTCTCTCCAGGGAAGTAAGCTAATGAAAGCAAAGGTCAAGAATATCTTGAACATTATCTCAGGTGGGTAATTGGCTCCTGCTTCCAAGCCAATCACAAGGGAAATGAAAACTAAGATTTGCAAATGGAGCATAGGAGAAACCACTCATTTATTTATTTTTCTTACATAAGTAGGTTTGAATGGAGGGAGAGGAGAGGGAGGAGATGGGATTATTAGAGGAAAGGTGAGAAGATTTGAGGGAATTTAGCAGACATACCTCCTCAAAGGTGAAATTATACAGTGCACCCAATATATTACAACATCTTACATAAATATGGATCTCACCTGTAAGTCCCACACATAAGACCCACCCTTATGTGAGGTTAGGTACTTAGGCATAATACACCGTGTGCACAGAATAATTTCTCCCCTCAAAGTTTGTTTTTTCAATTCCCTCAGATTCAGGGAATTTGGAAGGAGAGAATATCAAATTTATTCTTTTTTTATTTGTAAATTACATATTACCCTCAAGGGCCTCAACAGTTTGTTATAAATATTAATAACCCAGATCAACCCTTAGCACTTATCTCTCTAAAAATGTCAAATACTTAAAACTAATCTTTTCATCTCCTTTCCACTCTACAACCAAAGGGCGGAACATCTACTCTCCTATCATTTACTTTTGAAAGCATCTCAACAAATAAGAGAATAGCTGTTCCCTTTTTCTCCTCTCTCTTTCCCCTTATCCTTTCATTTCTTCTCTTCAAACTCTCAAACATATAAGTATACGATCCAACAAGAATGTAATGATCCTAGGCAAGAAAATCAACAATGATGCCTGAATGTTGATTACGTCATATGTTGAAACAGTCTGGAATGAAACCAAGGTCGGAGGCCACACATATATCACTATCGACTCTCAGTATTGTTTCTTTTTCCTTTTATGTTTCTGGGTGAGAGGGAAATACATGGGCGGGGGGTTTTGCATACCTATGTGACAAGCTATAGTTAAATCCAACTTAAGCTGAGGAAGGAATTCAATGCACCAAGATTCAAGGGAACTGATCATTGAAAGGCCTTTTTTTTCACCCCCCTTTTTTGGAATTTATGAAAGGAAAACATACCTTTACCAGCTGCAACAATCTCTGCAGAAAGAAGTTTGGGCACGTCATAAAGCATCCAAACCCTATATTAAATTTTACCGATGCTGCTCTGATTAAAACTTTAGTTTGCTAGCGTCCACACCTCAAGCTAAAAAAGTGAAGAGGGTTAGTTGGCAGATAGTAACAAATAGTTACAGTTTAAAAGCCGAACACTCACTAAATCTGTACCAACAAAACCAACAGAAATTGATATTAGATCATAACATGCCTATATGTGTTCATGAAAACTTGTGCGCTAAATCCAACACTTCTAAACATATAAAGGGTGACAGAACAAAACTAATAATGAATCAAGTTAGTACAATATCTAACTGAAATGAGGGAGAGTAACAGATTGATCACCTAAGTTGAGATATGCGACACCATATACACGTTTACCTCAGTCAGGCCTGCTGCATCTTTTTAATGACCTCTTTTCCGTTTATAAGAATGGTAGTCTTCTCCTCCATCCTCATTGGATCCACTAACCATCTGCCACCTGTCATGACTGAGATCATCAGTACTCTTGTGCGAGCGTCTGGAGGTGTGACTGGTCTCCTTCCGTTGCTTTCTGCGATCACTAGAAAGACTTTGGTCCAAACCAGATTCTGCATGGCTGTGACGTTTGTGATTTTGCCGTTTGATATCAGATCTATTTCTCTTCCTTTCAACCTCTTTTTCTTTGTAAGTTTGATGGTGACTCCGACTAGAATCACTTCCGCATTTATCCCTTCTTTCACTGTGCTTCTCGGAGCTTGTATGGTGGTGTACACGCCTCTTTTTACCATGCCACTTTGGGCTACTGGGCATATCTTCTACTTCTGAACTTGATCTCTCTGTGTGATGATGTGACCTCATATCCCTAACAGCAATTGAGGGATGAGATCCCTTCTCACATCTTTCATCAACCAAGTTGTTATCATGTACATAATTATCACGCTGATGTTTCTTCTGTGACCTCTGAGTGAAGCTGTCCTCAGAGTAACTGACACTCATTTCCCTGTTTAAAGAAGATTTACGGTCATGTGATCTTTCTGTCTCATTATAGGGACCCCTCTTACTAAAATCATCATTTTCATAATCATCACGAGATAGTTCTCTGTTGAGCAAAGAAATAGCAATAAAAATTAGGACAAATATATATAATAAGGATCAATGCCAACAGTATCTATCCTAAAGATAATAAATAAGACAAAAGCTTAAAACATCTCTTTTATGGCCTGTTTGGAAGTTTAGAGAGGGAGGAGAGTAGAGGGGAGTAGAAGGGAGGAGAGTAGTGAAGAGGAGAGTAGAGGGGAATGGTTATCCTCCACCTTGTTTGGATGTTTTTAAAATTAGTAAGGGGGAAGGGAGTAATTAGCCCTTCCTCTTGTTTGGATGTTTTAAAAATTAGGATGGAAAGGAGAGGAAATGATTTAAATAGAAAAATTTACCCCTATTTGAAAATGGACTTGCAACATTAGTCTATGATTAATTTATTAGATTAAATAATTATTTTATCAACATTCTCATTCCATCAAATTACACTAATAAAAGTATAAAACTACTATTAACTATTATAAAATAATTTTTATTACCTCAAAAAAAATTATAATAAAAATAAAAATAAATTTTCTTTATTTAGGGAAAATTTTCAAGAAGCTCTGCAACTATCACAGTTGCTCTCTCTTCAACATTCTAACTCTCTCTCTCTAAACTTTCTCTCTCTAAAAATCTTGCTCTATTACAATACAACAAAGCTCAGAGCAATTCTCAGCTTTCTCTCTCTATGTCTGCTATAATAAGCTCAAAGCAGCACATTCTAGAAGCTTCGAGAACTTTTGGCTCAAATCTTGAACTACAAGCTTTACAGTGTGAAACCGATCCATGTAAGCAAGCTTTTCCTTTTTTTTACTTTTCTTTCTTTTGTAAAGCTTTCTCAGCTTCAACACTCGCATTTCCTAACTCAGAATACGAAGAATTCTAACTTTTTCAAAGAAAATCAAAATCGTTGATTTCAAGCTTCGCATTCTTGGATTGCGACTACTATGTCTGTAAATAGTTAAGAGTACTCAAGAATCGGTGGCTTGTTTAGCTTCAGTGTTAGTGAAATAGTAAGATTCATTTTTTTTTTTCATTCACTTTAAATTTTCTCAAGAAACAAACAAAGATTATTTATATAATCGGTTTGTAATTTTGTTAATTTAGAAAGGATAAATTTGAGAATTCATTTGGTCAATAATTTATCTACTCTACTCTCCCTCCAAATCTCTCAAATTTGGGGGAATTAAAAATGAGGGGTTAAAGGTAGTTGAAACCCCTCCAAACCCCTCCCCCTCCTTCCTTAAAAAACTTACAAATAAGGTAATTGAATTACTCTCCCTCCCTTTACTCTACTCCCCCTCCTTTTTTTAACTTCCAAACAGGCCATTATTGCAGAAAAACATTTACAGGTAAGAAATTCTGTCTGTGTCTTCCATGCTATGTTTTTGTGTTTAATAAATTTAGAGACAGAGAGGGAGTTTACATCCAAACTTATATCTTCAAATTTCCACCCAGGTTTATTAGCTATCAATTAATAGAAAAACTTTAGTTTATCTGGGCATGGAGGGTGAGAGATGATCCTTACAGCCCATCCCTATTTGCAGCCTGATAGCAGGTCGTGAAAATGTTGGTTAAAGAATATTGAAATGAAAAAAAAAAAAAAAGTAATAACAATAAGAAGGAAGCTAATTCCAAATAAATAACCACCAAAAAAAAGGGAAAGCAAAGAAAATAATCACATAGCCAAGGAGCGAAATGTCAATAAATGCTTTTATCCAAATTATTATTGCCTAATATTATTAAAGAATTACCTCCTCATATTCTCATTTGAGATCTTCCGTCTCTTTTCAAAATTTTGAAAATCCACAAAGTCTTGATTACTTTGATGTAGTTCTTCAATTGGCCCCCGTGGAGGTGCCACACCTCCCATTGGCATATATCCACTGCAAAATGATTCAGTGTCAAACTTTAAATGATCCAATGAATCAACCAGAATTTTTCATGTGAGGACATTGATCAGAACCAGTACATTGCAAACAGCATTCAACAGAATATAAATTGAACTTGCCTGTATGAAGGAAAGCCACCATACACAGATGGCATATAATTAGGTACGGCATAAGGGGCAGCTGGGACCATGGCTGCATTGAAGGGCATCATCCCAGCATTGCCATATATGTTCCCAAAGGGCCTGATATGGGGGAAGGAAGCTCCATTCCAATATGGTGGTACATAACCCTGAATGACTCCTGGAAACATAGCACTTCCTGAATCACAAAAGAAGGTTAATATCAGAGACATACTTTGGCAATACAGATTCTTAGGGGAATGTAAAAGTATATCAAGACCATACCTCTCTGAAGCAAAGGATGCGGACTTGAAGCATCTGGACAGTCCCGTATGAAATGGTCTGGCGAACCACACATGAAACAGGTACGGTCCCCCTGATTCCAACATTGTTGCTTGGATCAGTTCAAAATGGAAAACAGAAAAATAAAAGCTTTGTTGAAGGAGAGTTGCTTAAAATGGTTTGATCATGTTCAGAAGAGACCGATTAATGCACCAATGATAAAGACTAAGTTGATTTAAGTTGAGGGAACAAAAAAAAGGTGGAGAAAGGGAAAAAAAAGTAGTAAGAAATGACGTCCTTTTTTTTTTTTTTTTTGCTAATAAAAAAAAATGACATGTCAATTGAGAAAGCAACAGAGAGTATGATTTTAGATAGAATAGAATGGCAAAAAATAATACATTTGGCCTAAGTGATGAAGTGGAGAGGTGCATTAAGAGAATTGTGTGACTGCACATGTTAAGTTGAAGAAATTTTTTATAAGACAGCTATGAGACCAACTATGCTCTGTGGTACTGCTTGTTTGGCAGTTAAGAAACAATATATTAATAAAATGAGTGTAGTTGAAATGCGAATGTTAAGGTGGATAAGTTTAATGACATGGAAAAATAGGATATGAAATGAGGAAAGTCGCATTCAAATAGGGGCGACTCCTATTGATGAAAAGATGAGGGAGAGTCACATGTGATGGTATGATCAGGTGCTAAAGAGAGCAATTAATGCACCAGTGAGGAAGCGTAGGTTCATTCAATTTGAGGAGATGAAAAAAAAGGTAAAGGATGACCTAAAAAAAAGCATGTCAATTAAGAAGGTAACAAAGAGCATTACTATGGATGAAATAGAATGACAGAAAAGAATACATGTAGTTGAGGTCCAAGATTTGGGGACTGAGGCTTGGTTGTTGCTATTGTTGTTATAGCTTGGTAATAATCCAAATGAGGAGGAATTTTGATTACATGCAAATCTCAACTTTAGAATCATTATAGGGAATCATATAACATGATGAGTAGTATTTTTTTTTTTTATAAGTTCATAGCATGTGATAAGTTGATATTGGCCACCAATTTGAGCCAAAGTACCAAGAAAAAAAAGTTGGCATACGAATTGAAACAAGCAAATGGCCACCCCCCACCCCCAAAAAAGTTGGCATAGCTTGGTAATAATCCAAATGAGGAGGAATTTTGATTACATGCAAATCTCAACTTTAGAATCATTATAGGGAATCATATAACATGATGAGTAGTATTTTTTTTTTTTATAAGTTCATAGCATGTGATAAGTTGATATTGGCCACCAATTTGAGCCAAAGTACCAAGAAAAAAAAGTTGGCATACGAATTGAAACAAGCAAATGGCCACCCCCCCCCCCCCCCCCCAAAAAAAAAAAAAAAAAAAAGAAACACAAAATGAAAACGGCAACACAATTTGGCTTAAACAAATGCAAAAGACTCTTATGTGAAAGCGTTGATACAATCTTATAAGAATGGTAAGAGTAGATGGACTGAAAAAGTTGGCATGCTAATTGCAACAAGGGAATGGACCCAAAAAATAAATAAACAGAGAAAAATACAACAAAAATGCCAACACAATATGGCTTAGACAAATACAACATGACTTTGAGATGAAAACGTCGGTACAATCATATCAGCAGAATCAGAGTTGATGGACCAAAAACAAAGGTTCATGAGCACAACATTTAAAACTTCACGAAAACCCACCAAAATATTCTCAGGGTCAGGAATCAGATTCTTAAGTAATACTCCTATTTGGACCCCCAAGCTGGGCATCCCAAATTCTTAGTCCATAAGGAAGCCAATTATGCCCCCCATAGAATGAAAGGATTTAATTGTGCGTAGTTGTTGAAAAACTAAAAAGACTTTCACTTGGTAACTTATAACGAATGCAAGTTTTTTGTGAAAACTAGTACCTTTCTGTATCTTCCAGACTCCATAAAAGGCTTGTCTCCACCTGCAATTTTACCATATGCATCAGAATGAAAAAAAAAAAATATTGGAGATGGAATCTTAAAGAGGTTTGCAGTGAGGCTACAAAAACACCGTAGATGTAAATTCTACCTGCAGCATTATTAACCCAAAATCCCTTCTTTTTCTTCAGACTGGATTCAGCTGTGGTAATATCAGAAATAGAAAAATTAGAGCAGCAGAGCCAGTCCCAGAGTAGAAATAAATACATGCAGACAATAAATATCATAAGGAACTATAAGCTGGTAACAGTCATTCAGAATGCAGCTCAAACACATTATTAACAGGGGGAATATCATAATTAGAGAATTTGCCAAAGAATGAGGTCACAGAATTTTGATAAGATCATACCTTCCTCGTGCATGGCCAGACTTTCCCCTTGAAAATCATCAAAAGCAGCCAAGTCCTCAGGTCTACTTTTGATGTCCACAGGATAACAAGAGCCATGTCGTTCTCCATTCATTTTGTTTATCTTGTGTGACATGGGTGATGCTTTCAAAGGATTCTTCACACCCGAATGATTGATACCAATGCCACCCATGGATGTATTATTTTTTATCTGTAAGTCATAAGCAGATTCTAACATAATTTGATTGGATCCCCTCCCTGTTGCAGTGGGAGAGTAGGGCTCTGGCTCTCTTTGAAGGATAGTCACACCACAAGAGACATCTTTTGCTTGAATTCCAGATTCACCGTCTGCTTTTGGATTAATAACTAGTTATTCACTAGAATTTAGTAGGTGTAAGAAAGGAAACTTGTATAACTAATTTTCCTACCTGGAGCATATTGACAAAAGGCAGTGCCTGAACCAGTGTTTAAAATTTGAGACTCAAGGAAATGTTCAATTGCTTGCCTAAGAGATACATTTGGTAGTAGATCTTCTACTCTGCATCTGGTAGAAAGACACTTAGGACACCTTCGTTTCTCAAGCAGCACTAGACGAATGCCTGTACCAAAATATACACAAGCAAGGTACAAATATGTCAGATACAAAAAGAAAACAACTGAGGATCACCAAGGCCTCTCAAAAATTGAGGTTGCCTGTAGAATTTTGTAAAGGAAGAAACATAAGTTTCTCACTAGGCTCAAATCATTTTGTTATTTACTTTAGGCAGTTGATAAAAAAAAGCATAAGCTCTGTGCTTCGGTCTATACATTTCAAAAGAAACATACAACTTAAAAATAAAGAAAGAACAATTCGATTTAAGCAATTATAACATGTACATAACAAAAAAACAAAAAAAAACTTACATTTCTGACAAAAACTATGCTGGCAGCAAGGTATCATCACAGCCTCCTTGAAAAATGAATCACAGAGAGAGCACTTCAGCTCTGATGGCAAGTAGGCGTTTTGCATGGCCGGAGGATTGGCATCAATCACCCTTCATAATTCCAATGAGTACAAAGAATCAGATATTTGAAACCAAATGACCAAAAGAACTAATAAGGATATGACTAAGTACAGATCCTACCTTTCTAAATTTTTATCTTCTTCAACTTTAAGTATTGACATTTTTTGGGGCATATTCCCTTCAGCTCCACAATGTGCAGGATCTGCCATTTAAATTTAAGCATGGTAAGCATCAAGCTGCATCTTGAAGATTTTTTAATATACATTTGGACACATTACATACCCCTAGGAATAGCTTCACTGAGGTCACTTCCTTCATGTCTTTGACATCCTTCCGTAGATGGCTTCAAGCATCTGAATACACATAAGAATCAATTATGAAAATTTGTGGGGGAAGGGGGGATAATCCAAGAATTAACCATAAGTTTGACCCAACTGCAACAATCCTGCATAATTAAAAGTTCCATAAAAACAAGTATACCTTGTAAGAGCATCATTTCTCTGATCACTTCCAGTGCATACATTCTTGTCAGTATCAAGGTCCTCTCCAGAAAAGGTCGCCTCAGGCACAGGATACAAGTCAATCCCAAAGTCATCAAAGTCATCCACTTCAACATTCTGCAAAATATAAAAGTTCGACTGAGATGTAGAATCATATAGGTAAGTAAAATAAGCAAGCAAAGTGATTTAAATGTTGAGATAAAAGAGCGTAAAAAAGCCATCCTAGACATCCATACACTTTCCAAAAATAAAAAGACACCGTAAATGTGTAAATTGGACTTTCATCAGCACTTGCGCTCTAGCCTCTGCCCAGAGGTCCTTGAGTCAATCCCAAAATCCCTAGCTTAAAACCTTCATGTAATCTTAAAAAGATTCTAACATAGAACCCATGGCGTTCAATGTGAAACAAAATAACTATATGATAAATAAATAAACAATGCAGGAGTATACCACAAAACATGGATGATTATGACGTGACATGCGTTGTGAAGGGTTGAGTTGATTGTAAAATTCAGAATTTAAGATTTGAGTTTAGATTGAGGTGTGAATTCCCTCTCTCTCTCTCTAGAAGTATTAATTTTCTGGAATCAATAAATCTCTTAACACAAACTATAAGATACGCAGAGAAGAAGCTAAACCATTTATCCATCAATCATCATAAAGCAAGTAATTCTAATCTTTTTGTTGACAGAGTAACTGAAAAGCCTTCCAATGGAAAGCAAATTTGTTGGCATACCATTGGAAGAGTAGAATTAACCAACTTTGAGGGCTTGTTCTGGACGTTCTCAATCGTGTTAAAGTTCACCCTGGGAAAAAATATATATATACATCATGTAAAAAGAAGCACCAAACAAACATCAGATTTGAAATTTTCTCAGCTACAATATAAAATTGCCAAAAAATTTTAAAGTTAAACTTACATATTAGAAGGAGCTGATCCGGCAGGCACTCTTTTGATTATCACACTCGAACCACTCGGAATTTGAAATTTCTCATCAGAGTACTCTGAATTAAAATTCAAACAAATTAACAACAATAGATTTTAATTAAAAAAAAAAATGAACGAATACTCTTCGATATTTTTGAATTGGAACATTTTTCAATTTACTATTCTAAGCATGCGATTGATTTCTCAAAAATAAGTAACTTAAATCAAATTCTGCAAAATTTCGAAAAGATTGCTATGAGAGAGAGAGAGAGAGAGTTGACCTTGACCGGTGAGGGCATCAGAGAAAACGAGATCGAAGTCTTGGCAGATATCGAGGTTCTTGTGACGAACGATCTTGGATTTCAGATCACGAATCGAAATGGAAGGTCGACCTTCAATATCGACGGAGTCAAAGTGCGGTGAACTCCTGAATTTGAAACGGACAGCCATGGACAAGTCGAATCGCTGAGTCGTTTGAACTCGGATAATGAATTTTTCGTCTTATAACGAATCGGTGAGAGAGATTTGTTCTTTGTGTAAAGGGACAGAGTCCGTAGAATATTATGGTTTCTTGGGGCAGCGGGTTTATACAAAACCTAAATACTGTTTCCCTTTATAAATTTACTATTTTGTTCCATTTCCTTTGGCCGTAAGCTAAGGCCTGGATTCTTTTTGGTTGTTACGTGTTTGGGTGCGACTTCTATCCCACACCGGCTCATCTAGTCCGAGTTCAGTTATAGAGCTGTTATTAGAAAATCTTTTTTCTATTTTTTTGATAGGTGGAAAATATCTTATTTATTCCATTCGTTTTGAAATTAATATGGATTATAGATACTTATTTATCATAAATTATTAACATTGTAATAAAAAGTAAAAACCAATCAATTCATCTATAATGGTACTCTAATTATATAATCTATATCTATATATATATACACATAGAGATGAGACTTTTTTTTTTTGTTAGTGGTCCTATTTTGTAGAAAAAAAAACTGTGTTTTTTTATTTTATATATAATTTTTATTTTGAAAATTTAATCTATAAGTGGATAAAGTAATTTAAAAATTGTCCTATTTTTTAGGCAATATTTTAGTGGGAGTTAGAGTTACATTTTTATGGAATTGTCATTTAATTTTGTCTCTACTTAAACATAGGGGTGTAGGGGTATTTTTGAACTAAAAAATGAGGAATCCAAACAGGGAAGCCTCTTAAATAGTAGTATAGATATAAATTTTTATTTTGAAAATCTAATTTATAAGTGGATAAAACAATTTAAAACTTAACAAGAGAGTGGTCCTATTTTTTAGGCAATGTTTTAGTGGGAGTTAGAATTGCATTTTTACTGGGTTGTCCTTTAGTTTTGTCTCTACTTAAATATAGGAGTGTAGGGGCATTTTTGAACTAAAAAATGAGGAATTCAAACCGAGAAAGCCCTTAAATAGTAGTATAGATAAAACCGAAACCTCTGAAGCTCCCATAATTTTCCACGTCAGCAATTATTATTTTTTAAAATATATATATATATATATATATATATATATATAAAACCGAAATCTCTGAAACTCCCACAATTTTCCACGTCAACAATTATTTTTTTTTTAAATAAAAAATAAATTATTTTACCTTTGAAACTCCTATAATTTTCCACGTCAGTAATTATTATTTTTTAAAAAAAATAAATAAATTATTTTATTAAGTTTTTTACTTGCAACCCGACAAACTACCCTCACCCAATAAACTTCTCTCCTTCTTTGCTTCTTCCATTCTCTCTGCCTCTCTCAATTCTCAAACCCCTAAACTATAGTCCACAGGCACCGGCCTCCCACTCCTTTAGTGGCAGAAAGTTTTTGATTTTAAGACTTTACCATTAGACCAGATTCTCTCCGCAAACATTACCGGTAAGTTTTTTATATTCGTTTTTGGTTGTTAAATATGATTTAAGGTTTCATTTGGGAGTGTTTCTTTTGAATGATTAGCTTAGATTGATGGGTTTGGAACCTGTAGTGGGTTTTATTAATTTCAATTATTGGCCACAAGAAAATCCATCTGGGATTTTGGAGTTGTTATTTTGTTTCATTGTTAATAACTTTGTTATGTTTTGTGTAAGGAGTTTTGCACCCAAAAAAAGGTGATGGCTTGAATGAATAATACAAGTTAAGGTTTATACTATACTTGATGCTCATCTTTTGGGACAGTAATGATATTTTCTGTCCTTTTATTAGATGAGTCGGCATGCCCTTGATGTTTTTGTGAGTCATTTGTTTGTGTTTGGATTTAATTTAAGTTTATGGGTTATGGTCAAGCTTGGTTTTATATTTAATTTAATTATTATTTCATCTCAAGTTTACTATTGTTTTTATGTTTAGTTTAATGGCGTGAACACTGCTTATCTATATAAGGATTTCAGTTTTTCTTTGATTTTTTTGGGTATTTTCTAATTGTTTTTGCCATGATAAAAAAAAGATTTAATTTTGATCAAAACCATAGAGGCAAAGTAAAAAACTTTGAAACAAACAGAATTTCTATTACTGTATTTATTTATCTGGGTAGGTAGAGGAATTCTGATGACGGGCATTCTTGGTGATAGAAATAGATATTTGAATAACCATTTTGAACAATTCAGAAACTACAAGATGAGATTCGTCTAATTTCCTGCAAGGCTAAGTACGAGTCCTCTAATGACCAGCAGTTGCACAACAAATTCAAGGTTTTCTTTCCTCTTCATATAATAGATTTATGTTCCTGTTAATTGTTTGATTAAATTTGTTGTATATGATATAGTGTAATTTGAAAAAGCTGGTCCCCTTTTTTTTCCACCATTGTTTTTTGAAGACATTTAATTGCTTTTGAAAAGCAAATGGATTTTGCTTTTTAGTGAGCTATTGCATGGTCAACCCAAACTAAAATGGTACAGTGAAATTTGAAATCAGTTCAATTTTTGTTATGGATCATTTTGAAGTTTTTTCTTCACTTTTGTTGATGTTCAATTGTAATGTGTGTCGGGGGCGGTTTTTGCGCATAGCCGCGTGTCTCCTGTTGGAAGTGTGACTTTGCTAAGCCCGGATTTGTTTTAGGGAGTTCAACCTGGAATTCGACATTGAGCCGCATAAACCAATGGCTTCCGGTGTATTTTTAAGCCTACAAAATAGATGAAACCCAAAGTCTTAGAATCATGATAATGGTTGAAATAAATAAATAATATGCTTAGCATGATAGCTTTGATTAAATGGTGAGTTGATACATTATTATTATGTATATTAAGTGATGTCCAATATTAGAAAATAATTAATTAGGTGTCAAATGTCCAACAATGGGATGAGTCCAATAGTCCATGTCTAGTTGCGGTTCATGGTTCATGTTCAACATAATAAGGTATGTCTAGCAATGGTCCATGTCCAAATAATATATGTCCAATGGTAGTTTATTTCCAAAAAATATGTGTCCAAGGGTGGTTCATGTCTAAATAATATATGTGCGATGGTGGTAGGTCGATTTATTAATATGTATGTTCATTAATGAAGTATTAGTGAGATCATGTTCATTAAATAGTGAGGTGATATTAAAATAACTTGCATCCAGCGATAAAATAATAATGAGTTAACATATACTTAATAATGTAATCTTGAAAATAGAGAAAGATTGATTTATCTTCACAATTTGTAGCTCCAACCATAGAATAGCAGCGGATTTATGACGTTTCAGCAACTCGATAAAATGAGTCTAGCGGTACAATATCATATTATGAGTCCTTCCGTGGTGACTTCATGATTGAAAGGGAAAAATGGGTGCAACTGGAGGGAGAGAGAGAGCATGTCCAGCCATGTGCATAAGTTGGTTAAGTTTATCCCCTTTCATCATGCATTTAAATAACTTTTCTCATGTAATACTCTTTTAGTTTTTTAGTCAAATATGAGTGATGTTGCCTTCCATGAGAATGACTCTTAGTATTGTAAGTTTCTGCCTTTCATAGGAAGGGCTTTTAACATTATAAATATGTGTCTTCCATGAGAAAGGGTTTTTGTAATGTGTTCTTGGAAGAATGTTTGATATGTTTTAAGATGTGTGGAGATGGTAAGAAGCATATATATTTTGTGAGATATAGTGTTTGTAATATGTATAGGAATTATATGTAGATATTTTGTTGAACATGGACCTTGTATATATATACTATGTGAGATATGGAGTTTAAAGATATATGAGGAGTATTTTGTGAGGAATGTGTTTGTAAAATATATGGAAGTGTGAGATAGATGATATGAAGGTTAAATATAGTAAATGCATGAGATTATAGCTGCTACTAGAGTGGTTTTTTGTGTTATGTCATGGGTTATGTTGTTAAGAAGGGAGATTTTGTATGAGAAATAAAGAATGAGATGGAGATGTGTTTTTGGGCAGCAAAATGATGAGGCTTCAGAATATTAAAGTGTGGGAGATATGGATAGTGTGTAATGGTGTGGTGTAATAAGTATAATGTAATGGTGTTACCTAAGAAGAGATATTTTTGTAAGGGAGATGGAGAAGTATGGAAGAGTTTAGAGATATATGCAGCAAAGTGAAGTTTCAGAATATTGGGGATGAGAGAGGGGATCCCCCCTTGGTGTGTGGCTTGATCCTCTTTATATAGAGCCAAGCATGTAACTAGATTATAACTAGTTGAAGGGAAATTCAGCAAATAAGGAAAAATCTTTGACAAAATAAGTGGTTTCATTAGTGAAATTTTGTTTTTTAGCCAAAAGAAGCAAAGTTAGAGACTTAATGGTGTTGTCACAGTTGTTACAGCTGTTAGTCACAGCTGTGAGCTATCAAATGATGCCATCTGAATGAGATCTTTTGCTTGAAGGGAAAATATTTGGCATTAAATTCATGGTTTGGCTTTAAATGGTAAGATAATATTTATGAGATCCTTATATTTCTGGTACCACAGTTGGAGCCACTACAGAATGTGCTGAAGTTATGGCAGCTTCTGCAGAAGCTATTTTTGCAAAACAGTTGGAGTTGTTTACAACTTCTGCTGGAGCTGCTGTTAGTATTTTTGGCTAAATTTTTTCTTTTGGAAAATTATATGTTTAGTCCATATATAATTTTGGTAAGTAATAGACTAGTTGGTTGATATTTGATGAAGTTTTAGAGATGTAATTATGGTCTTTTTGTATTTTAATTAAATCTTGGAGAGTAAGGAGAGCATTTTAATGCTAGATATGAGATATTAATATATATTTAGCCATGTGCTTGGAATTGATTTAGATGATAATAATATAATTTATATGAAATACTATAATTACATTTTTAAACATATATTATATGATGAACATTAATTTTTATATAAAGAGTATGGTGAGTTTTATCCTTTTAAGTGTTATGTGATATGAGAGGTGTAGGGACTAGGGTACAAAATAATGTATTAGGCCTTGGGCCTTGTCCGAGGACACTAACAAATCCGAGGAGGAGCAAATAACTATTAAATGATTCCTAATAAAAGTCTCATAAGCGGGAGATGAAGAGAAGGAGATTCGAGGAGGAATTCCTCCTCGGACACGACGAATGTAGTCCAAGTATATACTCTAACAATTGAAATGTGCCCCATGAACATGTGAGAGGGAAGGAAACTCAAAATATCTAAGGAAAAACTACTACCACTGCATTAAATGCACCGTAACTACTTTTCTGGTCGCATTAATGTGGAAAGGACTTCTGAACAGTGTTACCTTGGCTACCACAACTCATAAAAGGCTAAAAGGGGTGTCTGATGGGATGGGCACTCAAGTAGGGATTCAGATGATCAACAAGTGTAGGGTCAAGATGATCAGAAAATGAGCTATATAATGAGGAAGAACCCCCATGAGAAGGTGATGTAGGACATAATTTACTATTTAATTATTGTAATTTATTATTTTTGGTATTTTTATGTAAAAAAACGTTATTTTAGGTTTAGGTGATTTATTTCCTTATTTTTAGGTGCATTTAATGTTTTTTAGGTCAAATTTGATTCCTGTTATGGTTAGGTATCAATTAGGAGTTATTTTAGATTATATTTTCTTGTCTGTCAAGTTTTAAGGAGCCCTTAAATAGGCCCCTAAGTCTATAAACGTTTTTTCATAGTTTATTATCAATAAAAATTCAGACTTGTGTCTATTGTGTTCTCTGGTGGATTCCAGACCTATCACCTTGTGGATTCAAGGAACCCTTCGTGGATTCGAGGTTTACTACCCAGGAACTAACAGTTTAGTTTCTGTCCATCAAAGAGAGCATCGTGTGAGCATCAGTTGGTATCAAAGCCTTGACTTACCCTGGTTTGATTGCTAACCAGCGAGACGGTAACCACCACCACAACAACGACGAATAACTTAGCGAGTATTACGTGACGTACAACAAGCACTCACAAATATCTATGCTAGAATGGTACCGTTGAAAAATAGAAACAATAGAGATAACTGCAGCGGAGACATAACTCATGGGCAACCTATTGGTAAGTAAATTTCATATAGACCTTATAAGAGAATTGCAAGTTTTAATGGTTATCTTTTAAAAGAAGATTTTCTTGATTGGTTACTTGATCTAGAGGATTTATTTGACTATGAGAATATTTGTTATGAGAGAAAAGTTGGACTTGCTTTGTATAAACTTAGTAAGTATGCTTTATGTTGGTGGGAACGAGTACAATCTGATAAAATCCGACAAGGTAAAGACAAAATTCGATCATGGCCAAGGATGAAAAAGATGCTTGCTATCAAATTTTATCCTTTGGATAGTGAAGAAATCTTGTCATATACAATACAAGATTATTATTGGCCAAGAAGTTCATACTTAAATTATTTTGAAGAGCCAAATATTCCACCGCTAAAGGAAGAATTACATGTTGAAGCAAATATTGTTCTTAAAGAATATGGAGAAGTCAAAGAAGAAAATATAGAGATTTCTGAGGAAATTAATGAAGGTCTTGTTATAGAAGAAGAACCTGAAATCAAGATTGTGGAGGAGATTAATGAAGACCCCATTATAGAGAAAGATCTTGAGGTTGAGATAGTCGAGACCATTAAAGAAGAAATTATAGAGGAAGTTGTCAACGATCTCGATGAAATCAAGTTAGATGATTGCAACATTCAAACTCCTATTATTTTATTGGAAGACACCGAAACAAAGTTTATTGATTTTATTGGGGTGGAAAGATTTGATTTGATCATTGACTCTTATTTGGTGAATATTGTCAATTACATGAAGATCAAGGGAGAAGAAGTTCAAGTTGCCCAATTAATGACTTTCAAGTTTGGCAAGAAGACAAAGAAGATGAAGTATTCAAAGTATTTGTTCTCTTAGCATGGGAGATTTCAGATTTCAAAGATGAACTCGAGGACGAGTTTGTTTCAAGTGGAGGCGTCTAATGTAGGACATAATTTACTATTTAATTATTGTAATTTATTATTTTTGGTATTTTTATTTTAAAAAACGTTATTTTAGGTTTAGGTGATTTATTTCCTTATTTTTAGGTGCATTTAATACTTTTTAGGTCAAATTTGATTCATGTTATGGTTAGGTATCAATTAGGAGTTATTTTAGATTATATTTTCTTGTCTGTCAAGTTTTAAGGAGCCCTTAAATAGGTCCCTAAGTCTGTAAACGTTTTTTCATAGTCAATAAAAATTCAGACTTGTGTCTATTGTGTTCTCTGGTGGATTTCAGACCTATCACCTTGTGGATTCAAGGAACCCCTCGTGGATTCGAGGTTTACTACCTAGGAACTAACAGTTTAGTTTCTGTCCATCAAAGAGAGCATCGTGTGTACTTCTCTTCAGGCTTCCGCGACATCAGAAGGGGATTGAAAAAACAAAGAGAAAACACTATAACAATCTAAACTATCTTAGTATCCAACCGTGATCAATACACAATAATTGTGGTCTCCTCGAACTAAAAGTCCATTGACATCAATATTTCTTATTTATGTTTGATTGTCTTTTAATCCAATACTAGCCGTTGTCCAATTCATTAGAACCTAGTTCTTTGACCCATTCTCTACAAATTCATTGTATTGGGCTCGTTGGACCAAGACTCCATACATTTTGGGCTTGGACCCCAAATTTTTAGCCCTACAAGAGGCTTACCAAATGTTACTTATTGCACACTGACCCGTCAAAGTTCAGGAAATTGGGGAAGACATGCCAAGCAACATGCTTTCCTTTATCAACTTTGAACCACTGGAGCTTTACTGAACATACTTCTTGACCCTCCAAACCACAATTCCCAAAATTCCCCCGTGAGACTCATGAGCTTGGATCATGAGCCAAAAAATGAGATGATGTGCTATGAGCTTGAACCATGGGCTTTGACGCCTTTTTGTGTAAATATGGGCTTTTTTGGGCTTTAGAAGAGATTTTCTCAAAATCCATGATAGTGCTGACGTGGTGTGGGTTGCCAATGAAATGAAGTCATATGGTGTGAGAAGTTTGTTCTCAACAATGTGGAATTTTTTTGGGTGTATTCATGCTGTAAAATATTCTTTTCATCCCCATTTAGAACATGTACACCACATGTTTCACAAAAAGTCTCACTCAAAATTGAAACTTACCAAATAACACTGTTTGAAATCCCAACCTAGGTAGCAATAACTTGCACCCAAATTGTTTTGAGGGCTATGAATGGATTGTAGCCAACTTGCTCAACTTTTTTCAAATAGAAGGTTGTAGGTGTAGCTAGCTCTGTGCGGTTGAGGTGGAAGATGCTCTTCTTGCCCTCTAGGGCTATTCCAAAATTCAGTCGGTCTGGTAGCATGACATGATGGAATGTGTGTTCAACAGCTAGCCTTCTTTTGCTGAACTCATGAATTGGGCTTGGAATAGGGACCAAAAAACATGTGAACTCACTACCATGCTATCATGGGTACTATGGCAACAAAGAAACAAGATTAAGCCTATATGATGTTGCAGTGAGTTCCATTAAATCCTAAAATTGCATACTTGAACTTGTGATGAACAATTTTATGATATAGCTGAGAAAGGCATCACTTTTTGATTTGTATGTATAGAATTTTGTCTTATGCACAAATAATTTTAAGATGGATTGGTATTTGTTTAAGGGAGTAGCCAGCTTGTGCTAACCAAAAGGAAGGAAATCATACAATGGGTTGTTATGTATGTTCTAATTATGCTTAAGAAACAAAAGCACATAAGGATGGGCTGTTATATTTATTCTAATTATGCCTCTAATATATAATTTTTATTCTAATTATGCTTTTGTTCACCCCATAATTGTCTGTAACTCATACCTCTTTGTTTTATAATTTTGCAGTTCATAGCTTTATTTTTATTTGTTGGATTCTAATTTGGAAGACCAATTTTATTGTCAATTTTGATTGTGTTTGTGGTTTTGGATCCCTGAACTTAATGTTGACACCATGAAATGAAGCAATTTCAAGGCCTGCCCAACAGTTACCACCAATATATATGGGACCTTCTTTTCTCATTCTTACTCTCATTGGAAGACCAGCAATTTAGTTTTTTTTTTTCATTGGATTTTCAATTTTGATAGATATATATTATTTTCTCAATCCAAAAAAAATTCTTACTCAAATGGAAATTCCTCCTCCCGTATGGATGAATGGAAGGTACTCCTAGCATTTAAAACTAATTGACTATTGCAAGTTATGCTATGACTACTGTGAGAGACAGCTAAAATTGGGTGCCTCTCAAAAAAAGAAAGATTTTTGGAGTGCTTTTTCGAGCACCTCTCTTTTTGGGTTAGTGGTATGGAGTCGCCATTTATTTACAAAAAATAAGAAAAAAAATAAATACATGACTGAATTGTTCCATTCATTGATTGAATAAAAAAATTACATATTTGAAAAATTAAAAAATTACATGGCTTTGGGTCCTAGTTACAAACTACCAAAAATTACATGACTTTTTGTCCTAGTTACATTCTACCCAAAATAAAAATAAAGAGAAGGCCTAGATTTACCTATCTAAAGACCTAAATCCGAAGGCTAGGTTACGGAATGGAAAGGTGTTAGGCACCCATTCTGCCTAGACATAGTTTGGTCTTCTAGACTCTTATGACCAATATACCTTTTTTATACATGCTATGGATGATATGTTGAACATGTGAAACAAAAACTAAGGGCCTGTTTGGTACATGTGTTTAAAAACTGAAAATTGTTGATTGAAAACATTTATGGAAATTCGTGTAGGTGAAAAAGTGTGTAGAAATACGTGTAATATTGTTTAAAAACTGAAAATGGTTGTTTGAAAACACAAACCAAACACCCCCTAAATCACACAAATTTATTTATGAATGTATCCTCTTTTTTGTTTAAAAAAATTCAGATCTATTTTAGTGATGTTAAAAAATTGATTTTGGTCTAGAAAAATCAGATCTGTTTTTAAGAATCTAAAAAATGGTTTTTGGAGATGAAAATTCAAATCTATGTTTATTACATAAAACAAAGCCTTTTGAAAAATATCAGATCTGTTTTTAAGAACTTAGAAAAATGGCCTTTTGATTTATAAAAGATCAGATATGTTTTTAAGAACTAAAAAAAAAAGGTTTTTTGATGACAGAAAAACCAAATCTATTTTTATATGTTTAAAGAAAAAATATAAAAAAGATTTTTTGAGAAGAGAATTTCATTCATAAGATAAATTTATGCAACATGGACTAAACACAACAAACAACAATAAACACATTCATGCATAATCTTTTTCTTTGTTTCAAAATCTGCATAAGTTAAAAAAATCAGATCCGTATCCTATAAAGATACAAATCAGTTTTTAATTTGAGAAAAATTGAGATTTACATCTAAGAAATATGCAAATCTGTTTTTATTTTAAGAAAAATTCAAACCTACATCTAATAAAGATGTAGATCTGTTTTTTATTAAGAAAAATTGAGATCTACATCTAATAAAAATGCAGATCTGTTTTTATTTTAAGAAAAATTCAAATCTACATCTAATAAAGATGCAAATCCGTTTTTGTATAAGAAAAATTCAAAACCACATCTAATAAAGATGCAGATCTATTTTTATTTTAAGAAAAATTCAGATCTACATCTAAGAATGATGCAAATCTGTTTTTTATTTTAAGAAAAAACATTGATCATATGCAGATGATTGGAATTAAGAAAGAGATCATAACAATTACATAAAGCAAATCAAGATCATGCTTTAACAAGACAATGATTAACAATTCATGTTATGAATAAAGGAAAACATGCATCATCGTAAACAAGAATCATAAAAGAGAAAAAAAGAATAGGGTGATTGAAAACAACCTCTTGCGTGGAGCACTTTTTGTTCTTGAGATGATGTTTTAGGGTTCAAACAAATTTATTCAATTATCTTTGAAACCTAAAAATCCTAATTTTAATAGCAAATCAAAGAGTGGATCAGCAATTTAACCTAAAAGAGTGTGCCTTTCAGAGCATAAAAGATTGTCTCTCTCTGGGGTTGAAAAGTGTGTTGAATTATGAGATGCATCCTCTATTTATAGAGGTTGGCATGCTGAAAAAAAATAAGCAAAAAACGTATGGGGGAAAATCCTAAAAAAATAGGAGATTTGGATAAGAGTAAGTTGATTTTTCAAATCATAACCAATTTCGTATTTTGATCATATCTCTTTACTCAAAATTCTAATTAATCTGAAATTTTAAAATCTGAAGGGAAATTCGATACTCTACGACTTTGCCAGAAATAGCCTAGTCCGAATTTTGAGTTATACTATGCCAAAAGTATCTCAGAACGTGAATTTGAAATCTGTTACTTGATTAGCAGGTTTTTGAGGTGTTTTCCAACTCTAAGACTGCATTTGAACGAATTTAAGAGTTATTTTCATGATAAACCTCATTCCAAAGTGACAATTATGACTTTTAAAATAATTATTCTAAATATAATTATCCCAAAAGCCTAATTATCCACAGTCTTTAAATATTATTTGCTTATTTGTTTTAATCTCATGCAACAAATCTCATTTTAAGAAAAATACTCCACCAATCACATAAATTCATTTAATTAATTTTAATCATTAACCAATCAAAATTAATTTCAATTAATCACACATGATTGGCTTCACCCCACACAATGCATACAAACCGTGCAAACTTGATCATGCGATATCTTTCGATCCGACAGTTCGATTTAGAAACCGAACACACCATTGCAATCGATAGAATTTCAAGATCATTTTTATGATATGCAATGAATGAATTGATGCATGTAATGCAATTGTGATTTTTTTTTTTTTGGTACATGGATAGTCATTCAAGTTATTCTCCTTGATTAAATCATGGGTGCAAAATTGAGTGTCTACAGAATGTCCTTCATTGACAGAGGTTGAAAAGCGAATGTCAGTGTAAAACAAAGACAACGATTTTAACGACCATGATTTAATTAAGGTTGAATTTTCAAAGATTACCTAGCCCTCAAACCTAAAATCTTGGAACATAGAACTAGCCCTATCTTTTGACACAAAAAATGAAAATACCGGACTTAGCTGGTAGTTGATGACTCTGGACATGATTCTTGGCAATTGGGGTGACCAAAGGACTTTTCAATCCTAATCTTGAAAATGGAGTTGTCTGAGATGACGATCAAAGGTCTTCTTCTACTCTGATCTGGAATTGTTGGAATGACGATTAAAGGTCTTCTTCTACTCTGATATGGAATTGCTGGAATGATGATCAAAGGTCTTCTTCTACTTTGATCTAGAATTGCTTGAATGACAATCAAAGGTCGTCTTCTACTTTGATTTGGAATTGTTGGAATGACGATCAAAGGTCTTCTTCTACTTTGTCCTGGAATGAAAATGTCAATCAAAGGTCTTCTTCTACTTCGATCTGGATTTGTTATCGAGCAAAAGTCTTCTTCTACTTTGATCTAGATTTGTTGTCGATCAAAGGTCTTCTTCTACTTTGATCTGTAATGGAAATGTCGATCAAAGGTCTTCTTCTACTTTGATCTGGATTTGTTATCGACCAAAGGTCTTCTTTTTCTTTGATCTAGAATGGAAATGTCAATCAAAGGTTTTCTTCTACTTTAATCTGGATTTGTTGTCAATCAAAGGTCTTCTTCTACTTTGATCTCAATCTGGAATTGTTGTTTGCAAAAAGTCAAAATTTAGAGTTAGATTTTCATTTGCTCATTCTTAATTTGAACTTTATCAAGAAAAGTTTTATTGACAAATGATTTTTCTTTTGAGAAACATTTGATTTTTGAAACTTGGAAGTTTTGAAATTTTCATTTAAAATTTTGAGACTTTGAAAGATTGGAATTGGAAACTGGAAATTTTGAATTTGAAACATGAAATTTCAAAAAATTGAAACTTAGGATTTAGAACTTGAAAATTGAAAGAAAAACTAAAGTCAATCTTTTGAAGATAGGAAAGCTACTGTCAATCCTAAGGTCAATTCCTTGAAAGTAGGAGAGCTATTGTCGATCCTATGATGTTTAGGAGAACTAAGGTCGAACCCTTGAAGGTAGGAGAGCTATTGTCGATCCTATGATGTATAGGAAAACTATTGTCGATCCTGTGAGTTTTAGTAGAACTAATGTCGATCCCTTGAAGGTAGGAAAGCTATTGTAAATCCTGCAAGGTATAGGAGAACTATTGTCGATCCTATGAGTTTTAGGAGAACTAAGGTCGATCCCTTGAAGGTAGGAAAGCTATACGAGGTATAGGAGAACTATTGTCTATTCTATGAGTTTTGGGAGAACTAAGGTTGATCTCTTGAAGGTAGGAGAGCTATTGTCGATCCTACAAGGTATAGGAGAACTACTGTCGATCCTATGAGTTTTGGGAGAACTAAGGTCGATTTCTTGAAGGTAGGAGAGCTATTGTCAATCCTATAAGGTTTAGGAGAACTATTGTCGATCCTATGAGTTTTGGGAGAACTAAAGTTAATCCCTTGAAGGTAGGAGAGCTATTGTCTATTCTACAAGGTATAGGAGAACTATTGTCGATCCTATGAGTTTTGGGAGAACTAAGGTCGATCCCTTGAAGGTAGGAGAGCTATTGTCGATCCTACAAGGTATAGGAGAACTATTGTCGATCTTATGAGTTTTTGGAGAACTAAGGTCGATTCCCTGATGGTAGGAGAGCTATTGTCGATCTTACAAGGTATAGGAGAACTATTGTCGATCCTATGAGTTTTCGGAGAACTAAGGTTAATCCCTTGAAGGTAGGAGAGCTATTGTCGATCCTACAAGGTATAGGAGAACCATTGTCGATCCTATGATATTTTGGGAGAACTAAGGTCGATCCCTTGAAGGTAGGAGGGCTATTGTTGATCCTACAAGGTCTATAGAACTATTGTCGATCCTATGATGTTTTAGCATGTATGAAATTATTCGAAAGAAAATTGTACTTGATTCAAAAAAGCTTAGAGTTTGGAATTTGCAATTTGAAATTTGGAATTGAAAATTTAATGTTAAGACATTGTCATTGTGTTGTTGTGTGATCTTGTTGGAATTTGGAGCATTGTATGATTGATCATGTTGTAATGTTGGCTTTGGAGTATTTTTGAAGTGTTGTATCTTTTGGTCATGGTGTAATCTAGACAATATTGGTGTCTTATGGAATTTTGGCAATGTTGGTAATTTGTGATGTGGTTGGATAAGTTTTGGCTTGGATTTTGGGAGCATTGAAATCATGAAATTTTGGCAATGTTGGTAATTTGTGATGTTGTTGGACGAACTTTGGCTTGAATTTTGGGGGCATTGGAGTCATGAAAAATTTGTTGTGTAGGCTTGGTTGAACAAAATCATGATGAATGTGGAAGATTTGTTGGCATGTGTAATTTATGGCAAAATTTTGTGGGTATGAGTATGGATAAATTTGCGGGTTTGGAAAATTTTTGTGGATATGGAAGAATTTTATGGGCATGAAATTTTGGCTATAGAAAAAAAATTTTGCTGGGTATTTGCTGTTAGATCATAAAAAAAGTGGCTATGATTTTGGACATGTAGGATTTTTTTGGTTGTACATGGACATGTGGGAATTTTTATTGTGTATGGTTATGGGAAAAATTTGGTAGTTGTGTATGGACATGTGAAAAATTTTGTTTGTGGTAAAATTTTGGTGGGGCATTGATTTTTTGTGGGACATTGAATTTTTTTTTTTGGGGCGCATGATTTTTGGTCATGTGATTTTGGTCATGGAAAAATATTTTTTGTCATGGGAAATGTTTGATCATGTGGTTTTGGTTATGGGAATTTTTTGGACATGTGATTTTGGGCATGAGAATTTTTTGGACACGTGATTTTGGTCATGGGAAATATTTTGGACATGTGGTTTCGGTTATGGGAATTTTTTGGACACGTGATTTTGGTCATGGGAATTTTTTGGGCACGTGATTTTGTTGATCATGTGGAAACTTTAAATGAGACTGTTAGGGTACTTTTTTTTTTACACCTAATTTTATTTGAGTACCACCTATTTATACCACTAATAAGTTATTAGGTTTTCCCAAACATTTTTTGCTCTATTATTATGATAATCACAAATATTTCATATCTCATTATCTAAATTGGGTCATGATATAAACTATCACAAAAAGCCCAAAAAACTCATATTTTATCCAATTTTATTATCATTATTTAGCTAAGCCCAAAACCGGCCCTATGAACCCAATACACACATCCTATTCTATTTAAAGCCCAAGAATACTTATACTTGACAATATTTGAAAAGCTCGTGATTCAAATCCATGGCAGAACAATTTTATCAATGGAATTCAAATCCATAATCAAAGCCCATGATTTAAACCCATGACAATTTATTTATCCTAAACTCAATTCAAATTAACAATATCAAAGCTCAATTCTCATTGGCAATATCAAATCCCAGTTCTCACTGGCAATATTTAAAACCCAATTTTCATTGGCAACATCAAAACTCAATTCTCATTGGCAATATCAAAGCCCAGTTCTTGCTGGCAATATTTAAAAGTCAATTTTCATTGGCAATGTCAAAACCCAATTCTCATTAGCAATATCAAAGTCCAATTCTCACTGGCAATATTTAAAACCCAATTCTCATTGGCAATATAAAAACTCAATTCTCATTGGCAATATCAAAAGCCCAACCTACGTTGACACTATTAAAAGCCCATGGAAAGTTATGATTATTTATCTTAGACCCATGACATTTATTTATTTCATATCATATTATAAACTCATGTTCACTATCTATCTTATATCACGACATTTATAATATTTATTTCCAAAACCCATGATAAATATTATTCTCAAGAAAATATTGGAGGTCATTATTTAAAAAAGCCCAAAAGAAAATATCATTTACAAAGTAATCCAGAGTAAAAATTATGAGAAACTATACAAGTTATTATTTAAAGCCCATGGGAATTAATACCCAAAATCTATCATAAATATTTATTAAAGCTCATGGATTCATTTTATTTCTACTAACAACTAAAGCCCACGAGGAGTAAAAAACTCATGGCAAAACATGTCTTTAATGCCCAGTTTATAGGCCCAAGAATTTCGTGGAGTAGGGAACAAGCCTAAGCAAAGAAAGGGCCATGTGGCCCAACTAAAAGTTCTGAAATGAAGTAAAGTTCTAGCCCAAAAAGGTCCTAGCAAGAGGCTTGAAAGTGGGCAACCAGACCTTGTTCATCCCCAAAATTGGGTGCCTTTCAAAAAAAGAGAGATTTTAAGAGTGCTTTTTAGAGCACCTCTCTTTTTGGGTAAGTGGTATGGAGTCGCCACTTATTTTTTATACAAAAAAATAAGAAAAAATAAATACATGACTGAATTGTTCCATTCATTGATTGAATAAAAAAAATTACATATTTGAAAAATTGAAAAATTACATGGCTTTGGGTTCTAGTTACAAACTACTAAAAATTACATAGCCTTTTGTCCTAGTTACATTCTACCCAAAATAAAAATAAAGACAAGGCCTAGATCTACCTATCCAAAGACTTAAATTCGGAGGCTAGGTTGCGGAATGGGAAGGTGTTAGGCACCCATTCCGCCCAGACAGAGTCTGGTCTTCTAAACTCATGTGACCAATATACCTTTTTTATGCATGCTATGGATGATATGTTGAACATGTGAAACAAAAACTAAATCACACAAATTTATTTATGAATGAATCCTCTTCTTTGTTTTAAAAAATTCAGATCTGTATTAGTGATGTTAAAAAATTGATTTTGGTTTAGAAAAATCAGATCTATTTTTAAGAATCTAAAAAATGGTTTTTGGAGATAAAAATTCAAATCTATGTTTATTACATAAAACAAAGCCTTTTGAAAAATATCAGATCTGTTTTTAAGAACTTAGAAAAATGGCTTTTTGATTTATAAAAGATCATATCTGTTTTTAAGAACTAAAAAAAAATGGTTTTTTGATGACAAAAAAACCAAATCTGTTTTTATATGTTTAAAACAAATATGAAAAAGATTTTTTGAGAAGAGAATTTCATTCATAAGATAAATTTATGCAACATGGACTAAACACAACAAACAACAATAAACACATTCATGCATAATCTTTTTCTTTGTTTCAAAATCTACATATGTTAAAAAAAAATCAGATCTGTATCCTAGAAAGATACAAATCAGTTTTTAATTTGAGAAAAATTTAGATCTACATCTAAGGAAGATGCATATCTGTTTTTATTTTAAGAAATATTCAGATCTACATCTAATAAAGAAGTAAATCCGTTTTTGATTAAGAAAAATTCAGATCTACATCTAATAAAGATGCAGATCTGTTTTTATCTACATCTAATAAAGATGCAAATCCGTTTTTGATTAAGAAAAATTTAGATCTGCATCTAATAAAAATGCAGATTTGTTTTTATTTTAAGAAAAATTTAGATCCACATCTAATAAAAATGCAGATCTGTTTTTATTTTAAGAAAAATTCAGACATCTAATAAAGATGCAAATCTGTTTTTTGATTAAGAAAAATTTAGATCTACATCTAAGAAAGATGTAGATCTGTTTTTTATTTTAAGAAAAAGCATTGATCATATGCAGATTATTGGAATTAAAGAGATCATAACAATTACATAAACAAAATCAAGATCATGCTTTAACAAGACAATGATTAACAATTCATGTTATGTATAAAGGAAAACATGCATCATCATAAACAAGAATCATAAAAGAGAAAAAAAGAATAGGGTGATTGAAAACAACCTCTTGCGTGGAGCACCTCTTGTTCTTGAGAGGATGTTTTAGGGTTCAAAGAAATTTATTCAATTATCTTTGAAACCTAAAATCCTAATTTTAACAGCAAATCAAAAAGTGGATCAGCAATTTAACCTAAAAGAGTGTGCCTCTCAGAGCATAAAAGAGTGTCTCTCTGTGGGGGGGGTGAAAAGTGTGCTGAATTATGAGATACATCCTCTATTTAAGAGGTTGGCATGCTGAAAAAAAAATAAGCAAAAAACGTATGGGGAAAATCCTAAAAAAATAGGAGATTTGGATAAGAGTAAGCTGATTTTTCAGATCAGAACCAGTTTCGTATTTTGATCATATCTCTTTACTAAAAATTCTGATGAAGCTGAAATTTTAAAATCTAGAGGAAAATTCAGTTCTCTACAACTTTTCCAGAAATAGACTAGTCCGAATTTTGAGTTCTACTATGCTAAAAGTGCCTCAGAACGTGAATCTGAAATCTGTTACTTGATTAGCACGTTTTTGAGGTGTTTTCAACTCTAAGACTGTATTTGGACGAATTTCAGAGTTATTTTCATGATAATCCTCATTTCAAAGTGATAATTATGACTTTTAAAATAATTATTTTGAATATAATTATCCCAAAAACCTAATTATCCACAGTCTTTTATCAGCTTCTTTGTTTTAATCCCATGCAGCAAATCTCACTTTAAGAAAAATACTCCACCAATCAAATAAATTCATTTAATTAATTTTAATCATTAACCAATCAAAATTAATTTCAATTAATCACTCGTGATCGGCTTCACCCCACACAATGCATGTAGACCGTGCAAACTTGATCATGTGATGTCTTTTGATCCGACGATCCAATTTAGAAACTGGACACACCATTGCAATCGTTAGAACCTTAAGATCATTTTTATGATATGCAATGAATGAATTGATGCATGTAATGCAAAGATAAATTGATGCATGTAATGCAATCATGATTTTTTTTTTTTTTTTGTATGTGGATGGTCATTCAAGTCATTCTCCTTAATTAAATCATAGGTGCAAAATTGAGTGTCTACAACTACATTTGACCTTAGGCAAAACTTTTTCGACATTGGATCCCAGGGTAGGGATGTGATGCCCATGTTGACGAAGGTACATAGCAAAAAAGAAAAAAAAAAATTATTGAAACGGATGCTAAAGACATAAATTGAGAAGTTGTTGTTGCTTCCAAGGCAATCGATGAAGGACCATGGCCAAAGATGACTACTTATGTAACCATCCTTATTATACTTCTTATTTGTCAGTTTTAATTTGATGTAGAAAGAAAACGTTATTGTCTACAAATTTTAAGAATGATTTTATTTTTAATTCTAATAAATATACGTTTTTGAGGTGTTTTCCAACTCTAAGATTGTATTTGGATGAATTTCAGAGTTATTTTCATGATAAACCTCATTCCAAAGTGATAATTATGACTTTTAAAATAATTATTTTGAATATAATTATCCCAAAAGCCTAATTATCCACAGTCTTTAAATATTATCAGCTTATTTGTTTTAATCCCATACAGCAAATCTCACTTTAAGAAAAATACTCCACCAATCAAATAAATTCATTTAATTAATTTTAATCATTAACCAATCAAAATTAATTTCAATTAATCACATATGATCGGTTTCACCCCACACAATGCATGCAGACCGTGCAAACTTGATTATGTGATATCTTTTGATATCATGGGTGCAAAATTGAGTGTCTACAACTACATTTGACCTTAGGCAAAACTTTTTCGACATTGGATCCCAAGGCAGGGATGTGATGCCCACGTTGTCGAAGGTACATAGCAAAAAAGAAAAGAAAAAGTTATTGAAACGGATGCTAAAGACATAAATTGAGAAGTTGCTATTGCTTCCAAGGCAATCGATGAAGGACCATGGCCAAAGATGACTACTTATGTAACCATCCTTATTATACTTCTTATTTGTCAGTTTTAATTTGATGTAGAAAGAAAACGTTATTGTCTACAAATTTTAAGAATGATTTTATTTTTAATTCTAATAAATATCCAAGAAGGACAAATGGTGTTTTTGCATTTTGCTAATTTGATTGAACAACCAATGATGAACTTGCTGCGCTTGAGACCAAGGTTATTAAACCCGGACCGGACCGTACGGTTCGACCGGAAAACCCGGGAACCGTTCAGATTCACGGTCCATTTAAGGTAAGGAACCGTTCCATGCGAAAAAAGCATGGAACCGTCCGGACCGCGGTCCGACCGTCCGGGTCTGTGAACCGTGACCGGTTCACACGGTTCGGACGGTTCCCTAATTTCAGCCTTTTTTTTTTTTTTTCCCTATACGGCGTCGTTCCACCGTTTTTTTTTTTTAACCCTCTCTCAAAAATCACTCTTAGCCTCACTCTGAAACCCTCTCTCAATCACTCTCAATCCTCACTCGTCTCTGCCTCTCTCAAAAATCACTCTCAATCCTCACTCTTTCAAGTCTCAATCACTCTCTCGTCTCTGCCTCTCCCTCGTCACCGTCGCACTGTCGCAGCTCAGCCCAGATTTCTTCCTCAATCCTCACTCTCTCAATCACTCTCTCCCTCGTCGCCGTCGCACTGTTGCAGCTCAGCCCAGATCTCTTCCTCACTCTCTCAAAGTCTCAATCACTCTCTCGTCTTTACCTCTCTCCCTCGTTGCCGTCGCAGCTCAACCCAGATCGCAGCTCACTCTCTCACGCTCATCTCTGCCTCTCTCCCTCGTCCCCGTCGCAGCTCACTCTGTGCCTCGTCGCCGTCGCCGTCGTTGGTACTTTAATCTGTTTTTTCTTTGTTAATATTTGCAAGTTGATTGTGGATGATGATATAGATTTGAAGTGTTGGTGTGTAAATTGATTTGGGTCAATTGAAAATTGATTGTGGATGATGATATAGATCTGAAGTGTTGGTGTATGTGAAGACAAGGCTTGTGATATTATTGTAATTGTGAAAATTGATTTGGGTCAATTGGTGTTTCTGTCTGCCAAAATTACTTTGTTGTGTCTGCAACTTCTTGCTGCATGTTTTTTTTTTTTTTTTTTTTTGTATTTTTTATTGCTGTTGGTTTCAATAATATTTACATTATTCTCAAATCATTTGCCCCATTACTAAAAGCAATCTCAACATAATTGAAATCCCAGAATTAACATAGCATCTAAATATGCTAGATTTCAAATTTACTTAACTACAGCTATCAGACCACATATTAATAAAAAAATAAAAAGAGAAGAAGAAAAATGACCCTCAAGAATAGAACAGGTGGACCATGGACCTGTTTCAAAATGAGTTCAGTGATAGAACAGGCAGACGCCTTATAGTATCTTAACTAGCTTTTTCTTATGATGGTGTCCTGAAAACAATTGGCCCTAATGTCTCACATACTTGACAAGCACAATGAAGAAGAAATGACTAATCAAAATGTGAAACAAAAGTAAGCTAATAGCTAGTCAAAGTGAGAAGAAGCAAAAACAGTAATACAAGTACCAATGACTTGTAGAAACCCTGTGCTTTCCCAGATAAGAAGACATTATTCTCAGAAACCCTATGCTTTCCCAGCAATACAAGTTAATTATTTAGTTTTATTTATTTATTTATTTTTTGGGTCTGTTGCATAATGAGTAGGTTCTGTCGAAAGTTGAAAAGGAAAAGTGAATGTGGGATTAGGATGTTTTAGGGATCAGTTTTTGTATTATGGTTCAATTAACTTGTGGAAAGGATGTTACATTTGAAAAGTTTTTTTGTCTAGTGACTTGTTTCTTTCATGCATTTTTGATGGGAAGGAGTTTTTTTTGTCTAGTGTGTAACAATGTGTAATTGTGTACTGTATTTTTGTAAGTTTTATGTATTTTTTAGAAATAAGCTTTTCTAAATGAATTAGGCTATTTTAGTTAATTTTTCTATTTTTTTATTAATTTAATGTTTTTATATATATTTAAAATAATTATTAAATTAATTATGACGTCATCACGGTTCGACCCCGGTTCGACCTCGGTCCAACCTCAAAACCCTTGAACCTCTCCCTTTTACGGTTCAATGAACGGTCCGGGTCTGAAAACCTTGCTTGAGACTTGAGACATTAAATGTGATACTATGTTGGTATATCCATTGATATAGTTCATTTGTTGCTTTATAAATTTTGAGTGTTCCCTACATTTTATCTATTTTTGTGAGATTTATATATAAGAACTTTTAGGGTGGGTGGATAAGGTCCATGGTCTCACCATATGTTTTTCTTTATTAGTAAGCAGTTTTTTTTTTTTTTTTTTTTTTTTTTTTTAAGAATGAAATACTTTCTTATATTAAGCAAAAGAGGCTAAATCAGCCTGAACTACATGAAGGATATCTAGTGGTACATTTTCCATCCAGACATTTAAATCGGGCGAGGTAATTGCCCTTCTTGCCAAAGCGTGGGAGACATTATTTCCTTGTCTACGAACATGGACAAAATGCATACAAGCAAAATAAGAAGCCAACTGTTTTACTTCATGAATTATATGACCATGTAAAGCTAGGGACGGTTCTGTGCCTATCAGCTCCCTGAGAATGATGTTTGAATCTCCCTCCAACACTGCGGAAGTGATGCCAAGTTCTACTGCAAATTCAGTTGCTTTCCTCGCTGCCAGTGCTTCTACTTGAGTAATCGTTGTTGGCAAAGGTATTTGCTGAGACAGTGAAGCGATTACTGCGCCATCCGAATTGCGAACCACCACTCCCAGTTCGGCTCTACCCTCTTCTGAGAAAATTGCACCATCGTAATTTATCTTCACCTCGTCTGTATTTGGTGGTCTCCAACGGACATGGTTTCTGTGTACCAGCTTCGGGATAGATGGTCTAGTACTTTGAAATTCAGCTTTCCTCTCCTTTGATAAGTTGAAAATGTGGTTCAAGGGGCACGCTGCTTCATTGAAACGGATCTGATTTCTACGGTTCCAAATTGCCCACCCCATAAATGCTAGCAACTCTGTGTCTTTGTTTTCTGATAAAGCAAACTTGAAGATGTCCTTCATAGACTGACCTTCCAAAGCCGAGAGCCAACTCCACTGCGTATCAGACCTCCAGACTACCTGCACATCAGAACAAAAGAAAATAGAGTGTGAGCCATCCTCAGACCGCACCTTGCAACTCTCATAGAGAGCGTCTTGGGCGATCTTCCTGCGATACAAGTTAGCTTTTGTTGGGAGAGCTTCCTTGCACGCTCACCAAACGAAGTTTTTCACTTTGTTTGGGACTTGTAGACCCCAAATCTTCTTCCAAAAAACTAAATCTTCTGCTGTTAATTGCACCGGTGCACTGCCTTCATACAAGAAGCGATACCCTGACTTCACAGTGTATTGACCTGATGGGGTGAAAGGCCAAATGAGCTTGTCCTCTTGGCTGAAGGAACTTAGTGGGATTCCTTTTATGACAGCTGCTTCTGCTGGTTCAAAGACATGATCAATAACATCACTTCGCCAACTCCGAGTAGACTCATTAATCAGAATTGCCACAGATGTATTCACCTGCCCAAAAATCTGAGGAGATGTAACTTTGGCCTTATTCTTCAGGGGAAGCCAATTATCACCCCATATCCGTATATGCTGCCCATCACCCATCCTCCATAGTGCCCCCTTTAGAATGACCTCACAACCCTTAAGGATACTCTTCCATGCGTATGAGGCTGAGGCTGACTCCTTTGCTTCAAGAATGGTTCCTGTGGGAAAGAAGCGAGCCTTGAAGACCCTATAAAAGAGGGAGTTATCATCATGAAGGAGTCTCCAAGCTAACTTGGCGAGCATAGCCTCATTAAACAAAGTGAGATCCTTAAACCCCATCCCCCCTTGAGTTTTATGGCTACACAAATCATCCCATCTTACCCAATGAACTTTCCTCCTCTCTCCCCTTTGACCCCACCAAAACTTTCTAACCATTGTCTCAATTTCATGGCACAAAGTAACCGAGAGCTTGAAGCAACTCATCGTGAATGTGGGGATTGCTTGAATCACTGATTTGATAAGAACTTCTCGTCCCGCTTGAGACAAGAGTTTACCTTCCCAACCCTGCAATCTTTTCCATACCCTTTGCTTTATTTTCCCAAAACTAGCCTGTTTATTTCTTCCCACCATGGCCTGTTTATTAGTAAGCAGTTAATTCAAGTATTTGCAAGCATAAGATTGAAAGAAACAACATGTTTACTTTGTTAGTAGCAGTAATCTCTTATGTATATTTTCTTTTTCTCTTTTCCAAGTGATCATAGCTTTAAGCAAAGTGAAACTTTAAATAGTTTTTATCAAACTTCCCCGTGCATTGCACGGGTTAGCAACTAGTATATTATAAGCCCGTTTAAAAAATTCTATATATATTACTTTTGTGTTTGTATGTTCTAATAAGTATTATTGTTTCCTAAAAAAAAATCATTTATAATTTTTTATAGGAATTCATTTATAATTGAATATAAATGGAGTATAAAGAAATTATCTATATTTATAATTTTTTTTATAGGAATTCATTTATAATTGAATATAAATGGAGTATAAAGAAATTATCTCTATTTGGATTTCACCATTTTACGTACCAAAATATTCTAAAAAACTAACAAAAAAAACCTGATCTTAAGATTTTAGCTTTCCCCTTTCTTTCTCATCGTCCCATTGCGATTATCTTTATCACTACCGAAAAGTTTGAATAATTGTCAATTTTATTTTCTAGTTTTCAAAATAAAACAAATATTATCCTTATAACTCCTTCCTGGGATAAAATTTCCAAGTTTACAGTTATAATAACAAGATTCTTCTGTTTGGTTTCACTATTATTTTGTGTACTAAAAATACCTTCAAATTCACATATTTAGAAAGGGTAGATAATAGAGTTAGGCATATAAAATTACCAATTTAAAATTTCCCAAATTTTTGATAATTATGAAAAAACAATTTCTTCCATCCATGTTGTTTCTCCCTCTCCAACTAATAATTTTCAAAATCCTAAATCTCTTCAGTATGATAACACGTTTAAGAAACATTAAATATGTGTAAAGAAAAAAAAGCTACATGTTTAAAGATTTTCTAGTGTCCGTGTATGGTTTGGCTTGACATATTTTTTACAGTATAGGGTATGAGAATTAATTTGTCTTTTTTTTGTTTTTTTTTGGGCTATACTACTCAACAATTGGAAGTTGGAACTATTAATAGGACAAAAAATGGCAAATTGGTTTTGTTAATGAAACTTTTTTTTTAAAAGGGAATACCTATGAGTTTCTCTTTTTCAGTGCGACTAATTTAGTTAGTTAATGTTCTCTTTTCATTACTAGTATTATTATTTTTGTTTAGGGTCATTGGATTATATATATATATATTTATAATTAGGGTTCAAGAACTCAAAATTTTGAATGTCAAAAGACTCAAAACTGTAGAAAGTTAAAACATATATATGTTCTAATTTTTCTTTTTTCAAAACTTTAAAAACTTATTAAATCTATTTGTTTCTTTAATAAAAAATTAAATCTACTTTTTTTTATGAGAAAATTAAATCTACTTGTTTATTCATGGATGTTGAACTTTGTCAAGAAATTTCCATCTTTTCTCAGTTGGGCCGGTGCTGCAACCCTTACCCGAGCGGCCCGAACGGTCACCCATCGTGTTCCAACTTTCAAAGTCACCAGAACTTGATTCTGTAATTTGGTGTAACCTGGGCTTGGGAAATTGGCTGCCCATATAGCCCGTTCCATCAATTTTTTTGGGCTTGGGTAATATTTTTCTCAAGTAGCCCGTTCTGTCTAGGAAGATAAGCTCAAGGCCCAATTAGTGTATTAAAGAAATTGGGCACAGTACGACCGCACATGCCTAGCCCAAGTTTGGTCTAGTGGTGAGTAAGGCCGAAGCGGTATCTTTTAGCAATTTAAGCCGGATTTAAAAAATATATATATATATATATATTTTTTTTTTTTTTTTTCTCCCCCTGCAAAACGCAAAAGGGCCATTGAGTTTGGAACAACTGTAAACTAACTCCTGTGCTATCAATTTTGTATTATTGACTCCTCAGATTTAAGAAGTGTTTAAATTAATCTCTTTATCTAACTTTAGTTTTCCTATAATAAAAAAAAAAAAAATCTAAATTTAGTTAACTTTAATTGATAAAAATGGCCATGTGTTATATTTGCATGTGGAGTAAAAATCTGGAGCCCAATAGATGATTGGGCTTAGATCATGGCCCACTATAATTAATTTGTAGAGATAAGTGTGCAAACCAACACTTGGGCTTCCTAACTGATGAATCGGAGCAAAGAAATGTGTCAAGACAAAAAGACTAAGTTGAAAAAGGTTAAACAAGGACAAAAGAATGCATTCATCATTCCTCAAAATGGCCGAGGAGCCCTTTTACACTTGGGGTGTTACAAGTTTGAGTGTAATTATCTCCCTAATTTCTAGGTGCCGATCTGATTCACTGGGATTCTTCTCCATTTTATAGTGATCCGGCTTCCATCAACCCTTCACTTGGAAGGTAGTTGATCTCAACCAAGATACTTGTCCCATCCTTCCTTTGAAGGATGTGTTGAATAAGATACATGTTGTATTGACATTGTTTAGGTGTCATTTAGCCATTAATGCAGCTGGCATGGTTGTTGTAGTGCATTCAATGCAGAGGTGATGGATACTTTCCTAGGAAGCTTCCTTTCTCCCTTATCCATGCTTGCCACTGTAGCCTCCCTTGGTCCTCACACTTCAGTTTTTGAGGTCTTCATCACATTTCACTACAACAAACAAGACCTATGGTGACGAACACTTTTCATCACTAAATACCTTTATTTCGTCACTTATGGTGACGAAACATAATTTGTCGCATAATCTCGGTCACAGAAAGTCATGGTGACGAAAATTTTCGTCACTAAATTGTTTTAATTTTTTTTAATAAAAAAAAATTATAGGCGACAAAAATTTTTTCGTCACCTAATATTTTCCTCACTAAACATTATGTTTAAAGACAAAATAAATTCGTTACTGTAAGGACCCGAACTTGGATTCCTAGCCCAGCACATGGACGGACTATGGCCCAAGAGACCCATAACAATGAATTTGTAGAGGAATGGGTTAAAAAACTGGGGTTTAGTTAATCAAACAACGTTATAAATAGGGTTGATGACAAAAAAGGTAAACATGGACTATTATGAAATAAAGAAAGAACGTCCTTGGCAGAATTCGAGGACAATAGTTCTAATATCTTGTTCTAAGAAAATGTTACAAATTTGATTGTGGATTGCTACAGTATTTTTCTTTCTAATTTCCGATCTCCTTTATTGTTCTTTTTCCTCTTCTTTTATACTCTCTTCCCCCTTTCCCTCAACCGTCCACCTGTATGCTAGATGGTTAGGGTTGATACTTGTCTCATCAGTCCTTCTCATAAGTCTTCAAGTAGTAGCTGTAAGGCTGAAATATACTGTTCAGACATCACTTCTACATTAATGCGGCTAGGAGATTAGCTGTAGTGCATTTAATGCGGAGGTAGCAACTTTCTCCCCAGATATTTTGGGATTCATCCTTATCTCATATCTCTGCATTGCTCGTCCACCTCAAACGAATTTTAGGGATTGCCATTTTTGCTGTAAATCCATTTCCCAGGACCTCAGCCAAGCTCGACCGAGGAAGTTTTCATCCTCGGCACACTTTCCAGAGCCTTTAGGACTAAAACCCCATTATTTCTTCATCAGTGTAATTTCCTCTAACGAAGACATCTCATCTTCGGGCGAATCTTTGTCCTCGGCTTGGGCCATAGGCCTAAGGACCCTACAGTTACCAATTATTTTTAATTTTTAATTCTTTTTATTTCACCATATTTTGTGATGAAATATTTCGTCACTAATTTTTTTTTTTTTTTTAAATTTCCAATTTTAATGGATTTGGTGACGAATTATTTCGTCACCAATTTTTGTGTATACTCAGAGTTCAACCTGTTAGTGACAAAACAATTCGTCACCAATTACATTAACCTATTCTTTCCATTAAATTGCCATTACAATACACATTAACCAGTTCATTTACTATCGCATTCTCCTTGGACTTAGCCCAATAAGGCTAGCACTCTTTGCCTTCCCCACAATTCGTATGTATTATTTTTTAAAATGATATATATTTTTAAATAATAAAATGGTTATGTGCACATTATGTGTGTGTGTGTGTATATATATATATATATATATAGAGAGAGAGAGAGAGAGAGAGAGAGAGAGAGATGTGTTCAAGTTACTCCTGGTGTAACTCTAAATAGTTACACATTTTTTAAACTATTGGATTTAAGTAGATCTAATGGTAAAAAAGAGACCCTTATTGATGTTAATATTCTAATTGATCTCATTTATTATCTCTTATTTAATACATTCCATACTTATTTCTAAACCCAAAAAAATTTATAGGTCCGACTCTCTCTCTCTCTCTCTCTCCACTACACGTCTCTCTCTTTCTCTTTTGCACATATTTCTCTTTGATTGTTGGTATGGCTGTTCAGTTTTTAGGGTGACATCTTTTTTTCTTATAAGATTGGCGTGGAATGTAAAGATGCTGTGATTTCTTTGAATTCAACGTCTTTGGATTGAGTCCTCGCCTTATACTAAGAGATCTTTGAGCCTAAGGATTAGCCATAACTTTGTTGCCTATGAAACTGCTAGTTTTTCTATGACAAAGATGTTTGGATGTGTTTCAATTAGTTTTAAAAAGAAAATCTGTTTCCATTCTACCTTAAAAAATTGCCTTTGTTTGCTATGACAAAGATGCCTGTGATGTTTAGCATTTTCAATGGTAAATCACTATTTTCAATTGTAAATTAATCAAATAATGAGTGGGTGTCATTTTCATCCATCCACTTCTTCATACCTAATTTCTCAGCATAATTGCTCTCCTCCACATGTAATTTCAAAGAAATCACAGCATCTTTACATTCCACGCCAATCTTATATGAAAACAAGATGTACAAATTTTTTTGGGTTTAGAAATAAGTATTGGGTTTAAAAATAAGTATGGAATGTATTAAATAAGAGATAATAAATGAGATCAATTAGAATATTAGCATTAATGAGGGTCTCTTTTTTACCGTTAGATTTACTTAAATCTAATGGTCTAAAAAATGTGTAATTATTTAGAATTACACTAGGTGTAATTTGAACCCATCTCATATATATATATATAGGGTAAATTACATATTTGGTCCCTATCCTTTACATTATATTTCAATTTAGTCCCTAACCTTTCAATTGTGTCAATTTGGTCCCTAACCTTTCGATGTCATGTCAATTTAGTCCCCACCGTTATCTCTTAGATGGAAAAGTCTGACGTGTAAAACAGCTTAAATAAAAAAAATAAAAAAATGCCACATCAACTGCCACCTAGACTAACATATCAATTTTTTTTTTTTTTTTGTTTAAAAGAGAACACGTTAGTTTTTTTTTTTAGAAAACCCAAATCAAATCTTCAGAATTTTGCTTAAACAAGGGCAAACCCATCATGTAAAGCACTCTCTCCCTAAAATCCAAAATCCCTTCTCCTTCCTTTCGGCGACGCCTCTCTCTTCCAGTGGCATCAGGTTCGTCCCTCTCTCTCTCTCTCTCTCTCTGAGTAAACCAAACGACACTAGAAACATTCCCAAACCCATGACTCTTCCTCCACAGTTCCCTATACCCATTTCTCTGCTCCATAGTTTCATCACAAAATTGTCTTTCACGGTATAAAATTTCTATTTTGTCAAATCCTCATCAAGGAAAGTTGACTGTTAAGGCTGATCTTATTTTTGAAGAATACAGTACGGCCTTAGCCATTATATGTCTGTAGGGGCCTTTTTTGCGTATTGTGCGTTGGGTTGGGCTGCCTCCTGCGGTAATGGGTCCGGATGTTTCTGAGTAAGGGAGTTGGGGCCGGTCCAATTGTAACTCAACTTAGGCCGGTTTGTGCGCAAACTATGCCTTGTCTACCAGGAATAGGCTTACGGCAAGCAGAACTGTTTCAGATGAGTTACGGCAGATAGATATAATAACAATAGCAAAACAGAGTATTCTGTCTATTTAAATAAATGGCCAAGTAATCCCTACTTATGAAACATGATCACAGTCATGATAATGTCACTCACAGAGAAAGTAAAAGAGAAAGAAAACAATATGAACTAATCAAGAATGGGCATAAATCAAGTTTTAAGTTTGGTCCGCCGAAGCAAAGCCAAAGAGGGGAGAACGCCTCCTCTCAATGCAAATAATCTCCCAGGAAAAGATCCTGCCGTGGGGATTAATGGCTTTGAGGGAGTCGGACCTGAATGGTTATTGCCCAAAAGGAATCCTTGTTACGTTTTTGGAAGAGAGTAGGATTTGAAGGGGGAGAGAGGGAAACCGACCTACTGGTGCATGCCCATTGTATTATCTCTCTTTTTTCCTCTGTTTTGTCTTTTCTTTCCTCTGTTTTCTCTCTTATCTTTTTCTTTTCTTTCTTTGTTTTCTTTTTACTTTGCTTTCTTTTTTTTTACTTCGTGAATACACTCTGTTTTTCGATCCCTATCTTAAGGCACGGCAAAGGTTCTTTTATAGTGCTTGCCGTGGCTAGTTTTTACCACTTTGCCCCTTAACCGCCTTTGTCTGGTCTGGGCGTACTTGCCGACCACCAAAGGTGTGTGACACTTACCCTTGCCAGACAAAGGCAGATTTGTTTCATTCCCCAGTCCACCGTAGCATTCTTTCCTGCCACGGTATAAATGCTTTCTCTCTCTTTCCCTCAAGGCATGCACCTAACGATTCCCCCCCAACCTTGCCTCTTTTGGGTGGTCTGTCATCCCAGCAGGACGTACCTCCCAAAAGGGCTTGGGCAGGAACCGCAAAATAGGTATTTTCCCCTCTCCCCACTACCAAACCATACCCCCTTTACCTCTTACCTCTGGCCTATGGCCCCACCACGTCTCATATTGGCTGGGTACAGGCTGGTGGTGCCTGGGCCTTGCGCGTGCTTTCCTTTCAGATATGTCCAAAAGTCTGCCTACTGCTCATGCGTTTGCCGTGATCTGGAGACTCTCCGTCCGTGTTTTCTGACCTCTTATGTGGGCTTTTCTTTGGTTTCCCGCTCCATTCAAGAGCTGGACTTTGTCTGATGATGGGCCTCACATTTCTTTGGCCCACTCTTGGTTTTCTTTATTTCTTGCAACGTTGTACTGTTATTCTTGCCGTAATAACTTAATCCTGCTGGGCCTCTTTTGGGCCAGCCGTTTATTCCTTCTCTCAGTGGCTTGTCATGGCCACTGTTTTGCTTTTACTTATGGGCTCCTATGTCCCTTTGGGCTTTCCTTTGGGCATCCACGGCCCGTTTACTTTTCTTTGGGTTTCCTCGGCCCATTTGCTAATTCCACACTCCCATGGGCTTTTTACTAACTTTATTGGGCTTCCCTGACCCAATAACCTTATTCTCATTCTTGGGGTTCATGGGCCTACCATAAACCCCTTACTCTCTTAGTTTGCATTGCCTTGGGCCTGTGGCAGCCCTTTTTCGCTTTTCTACCTCATACACTGCCCATGGGATGACATTTCTTTCTTTCCGAGCTTCTTGAGCCCACTTGCCTCTTCAAGACCCATTTGTTTATTTGTTGGGCCCGTGATCCATTATTCCTGTCGCTTGGGCCAAATGGTTTTTTGCTATCTATTTTGTCAATTCCTTGTTGCCCTTATTATTGGGCTTTCTTTCTATCTGCCTGGGCTCTCACAAATGGCCCTCAACAATGTCTAACTTCAAAAAATAATCCAAGACATTTTTTAAGGTTTAGTAGTTTTAGTCCCTTTCACTTACCACTTCTACCCCTAAATCAATGCAGGTGAGCCTGATGTTGAAGATAAAGAAGATGATTGCAAAATCATCACTGAAAAAACAGTATTTGATCACATACGTGAAAAATCCAAAAACTTATAATTAAAAGCAGTATGGTGAACAAAATTGGGGCTCTCTATTTCCTTGAACCCAAAAATCTGTACAATTAAATTTGCATAAAACTGAACATTCACGTTTTGGTCCATTCCAAAAAAACAAGAGATAAAAACCTGAGAGGAAGATAATATCGTCGGCCCTCAGATAATCAGCGACTCCATTGGCCCTCAGATCTAGTCATTGCCGTCAGGTGTCACCTTTCTCTCTAGAGGACCAAAACGTGATGAAATTGTGACTATGACTTAGGGATTTTTGTTGTTTTTTGAGGAAAGGGATTTTTTTTTTTTGATAGAAGTGAATTAGGGATTAAATTATCTTTTGTTTGTTTGTTTGTTTTTTTTTTTTTTTCTAATTTAAAATTATGCTGACATTTTATAAAATTAAATTAAAAACACTGATGTGTTAGTCCAGGTGGCAGATGATGTGGCAATTTTTTTATTTTTTTATTTAAATTGTTTTACTGTTAGACTTTTCCATCTAATAAATAACGGTAGGAACTAAATTGACATGACATTAAAAGGTTGGGGACCAACTTGACACAATTGAAAGGCTAAGGACTAAATTGAAATCTAGTGTAAAAGATAGGGACCAAATATGTAGTTTACCCATATATATATATATATATATATATATATATATTTATATTATTCTTGAATGTGGGTAAAGAGGACAAAACCCAAATATATTTTTTCTTGCATAAAATGCAAATTGCATTTACACCATTTACATTTGACTACAATTTATTTTAGTTCTATAACTTTATTTTCGTTAAATCGAGTTTTTAAAATTTTGAATTTATTCAATTTAAACATTCCATCCAATTTCATTAAAAAAATATTTTTCTCACATGAAAAAAAAAAATCTATAAAACTAATAAAAGTATTTAATAGAATTTTTATGTAAGAATTATTTTTCAATTATTTTTTTATTAGTTAATTGCATAGTTAAGGACAATTTTTTAATGGAATTGGAAGAAAGGCCTAAATTAAATAAATTTTAAATTTAGAAGATTCAATTGAATGAAAGTAAAGATAAATCCCTGAAATGAATTTCAGTTAAACTTAAATGGTGCAATTTGCATTTTAACATTTTAAAAAAAAAATCAATGCTCATTCTCCAAGTTCTAGATCATTTTTGTTTAGTTTTGGAGACTTTTTGTTTATGTAATAGAGGGGTCTTGGAACCCTTTTAAGATTTTTGGGGGACAGGGGGCTCTTAGGGCCGACTCTACCCTGGTTACATTTATGCGGCAGTGAAATACTACGTTAAACATGCACACTTTTAATGTTTGTTTCATTTCATGAGAGCAAATTGTTATACATATGATTGAAATATATATATATATATATATATATATATATATATATATATATATAAATATTTATATATTATGGTGGATGAAGGGTTTGGTGGTTTCATTTATTTTAATTCGTAAAATTCCTTATTTTCTAACAACACTATCGAGCCTACAGAAGAAAAAAGAAGTTGAAGTTGCCAACCGCATGCATGAATGATGATGGGTAGGGGTGTCAAATGGGTGGGTTTGGAGTGGACATAATTGGGTTGGGTATATAAAACCCATTTACCCATTAAAACCCATTTAACTAATTTCTTCTAACCCAAATCCAACCCAACCCAATTACCAAAATTACCAAAATGCCACTAAAGTAAAATGACCAAAGTACTCTAAAAATATTAAACAAAAATTATAGTTTTACAGATCATACCAAATTTTTTTTTTCTAATTAAAAAAAATACAAAAGAATTTGCAAATTATGATTCTTTTTTTTTGAAAAGTACTAACATGTTACGAGAAATCATTAACCAAATTAGCCTACTGTATCTAAAATTCAATAATTAACATGTTAATTTCCTGAACAAAACGCACATAGCAAACCAAAGTTGAAGCAAATCCATAAACTTCAACAGATTTTTCGTAATTCAAAATTCAAAATTCAAAAAAAAAAAAAAAATGCCTAGTGCACTTTTGGTTGCCAAGAAAGAAAGAAGAGAAAAAGAAATGATAGAAAATTTGACGGACCTTGTAGAGAGTGTGAGCGAATGCGGAGCCGGCAACACTAGCACTGACAATGATAACCTCGGCATCATCAGCGCTAGCGGATCTACATTCTCCATTATCGACGGTCGCAGAGATGCAATTCACCGCCTCGATTCGCGCGTTTGTAGAAGAATCTCCAGCGACCTTTTTCTTCGAGGCGATGAAGCTATAAATCGCAACGACAAGTGCAAAAATCAAGACGGATTGGCCAGTTTTTGAAAAAGGGTCATTATGCTCAGAGAACCGGTGTCGGGGCTTCGGTTTACCTTGCTGCTGTGCTTGAATATCTCGCCGCTGAGGTATCGCTCTCAGATCCGAAAATCTCTCTCTATTCGTTTTGAATGTGTTCTTTGTGATTTTGTGTTTGGTAGGTCAGAAACTGATGGAAAATTGAAGGAAAATGGGTATTTCTGTTTATTGAAATTGTTTCTTGCTCTCTGGCAAACAGATTTTGGTAGACGTTTTGGTTTTTTGGTGTTTGGTTGGTGAGAAAGTTAGGGAAAATGAAATGTTAAATTTAGTTTGTGAGTAACAGAAAAATTAAAATGGAAACAGAAATGATAATTTTTATTGTTTTTCATGTTTTCTCTACACAATATATGGGGTTTGATTTCTCGTGTTAAAATTTGTTTGGACACCAAGAAAATTGAGGAAAACGTGATTGGAGGCTAAGAAAATGAGAGAAAATGAAACGTTTGAGGGCTGGGTTTTTTTTTTTTTTTTTTGGGAAGGGCTAGGTTGAATTTGGGTATATTATTTTTGGGTTAAATGGGTCTCAATGAGTTTTTAGTTAAAACCCAATAATCACTGTGTTTAATTGAGTTGATGCCCATTTAACCCAATTAATAATTGGGTAGATTTAGGTTTAATTAGAGTGGGTGGGTTTGGATGGGCAAATAAGTTTGGACTTCCTTTGCCACCCCTAATGATGGGTGTGAAGTCAAGTGTGAACAAATCAAGCCCAAAAAGTGGATGGCCTAGCTCAACAAGTGGTTGGTCAGGACCGAACAACCAATGGGACACCTCTTCCGTGCGTGGGCAATCTGTACACGTACTGGTTAGAGGTTGGAAGTCATCCTCAGTTGATGCACGAGACAAGCACAAGCAAAAGTCATGTAGAACGATTTTGGGACGGCTACATAACACCAAAGAGATGAGAGAATATACGACCAATGAAAGAGCTGCCTTGTTAGTTGTTATATAGTCAATTGCAATTGCGAGATATATATATATATATATATATACATGTATGCAAAATAATAGTGTCTGCTAGGTCACGTATCTTTCAGAGATGAATAATACAGTATAAAATAAAACATAAGAGAAACAGACAATTATTGATCATTACAGAGACCCCATGCCAGGGAGACGGAATAAAACAACTCAATCAGGCACATATAATATATAGGAGGTATATATGAATATTGAAGTTTAATGTCATTTTTTTTTTAGTATTATTTTTTTTCTAATGTATGCTAGCTGGTAAAACTATACATCATTTTTGTATTTTATGAATGATGTATAGTTTAGGTAAAACTATACATCACGGTATTTCACTCTGTAAAATCAGTCATGATTTTCGTAAATCAGGGTTTGATTCTCAGGCTTATTCTTGGTTTGCTTACTAGGGTTTATTTGCTAATAGAATATATATTATAATATAGTTTTGCTATCATCACCTATACTTGCTTTCTGGACCCTCCTTTCTAGAACCTTTTGATGATGGGAAACCGGAGGCCAGGTTGTTGTGTCAAACCAGGATAACGCCACCACACCACTTTTTTATGGTTCTTATATTTTTAAATTGTTCAAGTTTTCTACTTTTCTGGTATTGAAAAGCTTGATTGAAAGTCTTTTAAGTCATGACATACAAAGAATAATACATGCAAAATAATTTAACTTGTGCATGTTTAGTTTAGCATCTTTAAATTCTAATGTCATCATGTGATCATGATATCATGAAGAGTCTCTCTTTCATATAAAGCCAAGATCGAATAGTTATAAACAATGTTTTATTTCAAAGGGGGAAGGAATTGTGAATTGTGATGTTGACAATGAAACATGTCATTATCTTATCTGTCCTTCCATTACGCTAATGTTTATTTTACCTTTGCTAGAATGTTAGATAGCGTGGTAGATTAGTCAAATATATGCATCAAGTTTCAATTACACGTTGGAAGAATTAACTCTAGTTGTTTACTTTAAGCATCCTATAATATATTCTAGTCTCATTAAAAATTTGTTACTACCAGTTTTGTCAAACTTTAGTTTTTGCAACCTCGGGGTGTCTTTTTCCTCATCACCATCATTTAATACACGAGGTAAATAGTTTCCTATAGTTCAAAAGTAACTTATTGTTGCTTAATGCTACATTATACTGTTTGAGTGCTAATAAATTATGAATTCAAAGTTTTCCTTTCTGGACTATTGTGTAAAGTACTGGCTGATTGAGCACGTGTTTCAACTTTCACAGGGTGGTGGTTTCTTCCAGATTCTATAAACAAGTTGGTCGAACTTTTTGTGATCTGACCTGCAGAATGACTATCTCATTATGGCCCTCTCTGCTTCTTTCAGGAGTTTTTTACTACGATGATAAAAGGTAACCATGTTTAAACTTTACCGCCTTTGCTTTTGCAAGTGTTTTGGAAATTATAGGGAGGCAGTGTTTAAGGGAATATGCTCACATATTCTCTGCAATTATAAAACTGAAAGTCATTAATTGGTCAATGTAAACTTAGAAAAGCTTTCTTAATTGGTTGATAAAAAGCAGAGTTTTAGACATTTACGTACATGGTGTTCGCACTAGCTAGATATAGACTCATATAGTCCTTTGTTGGTCACAGACTCACAGGGATATATATATTTTTTGTGGAATTATAAAGAAAAATAATAGAATACTTAATAAGTACCGTAAATATATACTACCTCATCTCTTATAAATTGCGGGTTAGATTATGAATTTAATTAGTAAAATTTATAATTATATATGTGAGAGGAGAATATTCATTTATGATATTTTCTAATATTCTATAACGGATAAATACAAGTGCACTATGTTGCACAAAACTACATAAACACTTTTTGTACCGTGTGTGGGGCATGACATGCATATGGGGCATGGAATATGAATGCATGGGAACAACAATAGCTATACATTAATGACTGAGTTGAAATGTTTGGTTAACTGTGTGATTTGTCAAATGAATAACTTGTGTTGAAGTTTTTGGTAGTTGCACTAGATCCATTAGCTACAGGAAATGATTTAACTGCTACGAACCAGGTTTTGACAGATAGCATCTTTGCTAGCTAGATAGCGATACTATGGGGAAAAAAAATGGTGCACAGGACCAGGAACCGGAGAGTCTGAACGAGTTGAGCCGTTCCCAGTTTCAACATAAGCATCATTATTCTTACAAAAAAATGTCGCTGCTGCTGGGATTCAAAATTGTTTAAAAAAAATGATTGTTTCCCTAAAATGATTTAGTGTGTTTGGTCAATAAAAGAAACTCTTTTTTACTGCAACCCAAGCAATAAAAATTAGTGTCGTAACAGGCCTTCTCTCTTTGAAAAGGGCAGCAGTGGCAATGACATTGCCACATTGGAGGGATTGGAATTTGGAAGTCAGAACTAGGAACCGTATTTTTTGATATCTTGGGGCAAAAGAAAGCCAGAATTTGATTCGTCTACTCGAACCTTGATGTATACCTAATTTATAATTTAGTAGCCACAGAGGAAGGAAACTGGGATTCCGTACACAAATTATTCTATATGGTCACGAACCCTGAAAAAGTATGGTTGGGACTTAACAGCTTGGGATGAAACTCAATCACATAGCCTGAGGGTGTTCATTAATTAGAAGTTTCTGTTGTACATGTATCATTACCTATATATATTTTTGCCCGCACGATGAAGTATATCTTCTGCCAAGCTTTCTTTTCTTGCACTTCCACGAGTCTATTGGTGGTTGTGTTTCAGTTGCATGAGAATTGAAAGCATGCAAATTCCTAATGTGTACTATGAATTATGGACAACAATTCAAAAGTAACATATATATATATACTATTCGTGCCAAAGGAGATCAAAGTACTAGACGCCACCAATTGGGTTCAATCAGTGGATATAAATGTGTAAGGTCTTGCACCCAAACATTGGCTTAATTCCACGTTGCAGAGGCAGAAAGAAGGAAGAAGTTGCTTAATTATATGGTGCACCCAACCAACGGGGCAGCACAAAATTGAATACAAAAACAATAAAAACCAGGATAATATCAATATTAGTTTTAGATAAACTAGCATTAATTAACCTAAAGTAATGATTAATTAACAAGGAATTTACCCTACGACAATGAAAAATACCAAACGGTTTCAGCTGGTCTATTCATAGTGGTCAGTCTTATATAGCTGCTGGTTAAACTTTGCTTATCTGCTGATAATTATTATATCATATCAGATATATGCATTTTCTCTCTTACAAAGTTTCATGGCTATATGAGATCTATACATTATGAGAAAGATGATGAATCTGATCGATGCATTAGGTGCATTCTTCTTCTTCGCAGCTTCTAAGGATAGACTTCCTAAGTTCTAACCTTATCTTCATGACTTTGCTTCTTTAATTAGTAATTACGCACTAGGCTCCAGGGTCTTTAGTCTTACATAAAATGAGGATAGTATCTGTGAGACAGTTCAACTTCAACCAATTGACAAGCAGCGCGAATACGTCTGAATTCCACTCAATTTACTTAAAGGCGTAACAAGTTGCTTAATAGGACTCATTCAAATATGGTACCCAAATTATGGAAAATCATGATTAATGTAGGTCCTAAGGTTAATCTCACCATCGAAATAAATACTGAGCTAATCTACTGCCTTCTGGATTTCTCAGATGTTCTAGTCAATTTCTATTCTTTTTGCTTCCATGAATACTCTTTGATTTTCATCTGGTGTAGTATTGCAAGGTACAGCAAAAGTGGGCTATGATTATTTCAATCAAATTAAAATCGAGTTGATGTTTGATTTGGTGGTAAGTAAGAATTTAATGATAAATTTTATATGCTAACTGACTAAGTATCGATCTAATGGTCAACTAAAAGAGAAGGTATTTCATTACCTACCAAGGCATTTTCTCTATTAGAGAAAAGAAAACATATTAGTTAGTGAAATGGGCTTATCATCAGACCTGCTCTACCTGCAATTCAAACCCAAAAAAGAAAAGGGAAAAAGAGAAAAAGGAAAAAAACGAAGAGTGTCGAAGCCTTTTCTTAATAGAAGGTATCACATAAAGACAAGATAATAATTCTTAGAGGACAAACTACTAATATTCATGTTTAGTACTTCACCGCACATTTGGCGCACGCAAGTGGGACTTTGGGTCCATGACTACGTCACCAAAATACTAATAATGCAAAGGACTCGAACGAAAATCCAATCAGAAAAAATTAAATTTCAGAGTCTACCCAATTTTTGTACGTGTCTTTGGAAAAAATAATCATGGTGGAACCCATATAAACAAGGTCGTTATCAAATAGAAGCTCTGAATTTTCCAATCCAAACGTGTTCATGATATTTATAGCATGTTTGTGCAATAGTTGCAACTAGCTTTATTAAGACGAAAATAACCTGCATCTACATCAACATGTCAATTGCATCGACTGCACGTCTTTCTAAAATTTACTTAACCCAAAAATAAAAACTAAGATTCTAAAACGCAATTACCAAACTAAGAAAGTACAAGCTGCAGAACTAGATTCTGAGGAATTGTACCAGAATGAAATCCCCACGAATACGCTTATTATGCTTTTGCTGTTTGCTGGGATGTTACTTTTTGATTGTGAACGTAGTGTGTCCTGTGTGCTGTGTATATCACTATAACTTTTTTCCTTCCTAATTTATGATAGAAATGAGTTATTTTAGTGTAACATTGATTATATTGGAGAAATAAGGCCATATCTCTGGTGAAGCAAAAGCTACAGCAGCATTAATGACCATATATAGAGGAATTTTCTTCTCCTTGAAAAATTTTGGGGGAGTTAATTTTTACCATGAGTGATAGATAAGGTAGTTTGTTGCTTTGAATTCGTCCAGTCCTTCAAAATTTTTGGTCAGGTTATCTTCACCGTGTTTGATAAATAAGGTGGTTAGGTGCTTTGGATAAGTCTAATGTTTAATACTTTAATATTATAAGAAAATTTTATAGGACAAAGTTTGACTGCATACTTAGTTGTAATTTAAGGCTACAACTTCAATCAATATATTTTCCTTATTTCTATGCTTGCAAAAATTTTAAAAAATTAAAGATTAATAGCTATGTTATCAATTAAATATTTAAATTTCAAGTTTTTATAGTTTAAAATTATTCATGAAAATTAAATTTATGAATTGAATAGTAAATAACATCCAATTTGCATGACATTTGACATGTGTATTAAGAACATAAAGAACATGCAATTTAACGGTTGAATTTTCAGAATATGTAACCATGTTAATTGTTTTAGTAAAAATTATAACTTTAGACTACAACCAATTTTGTAGCCAAATTTTGTCCAATTTTACATATCAAGCGGTAGCATAATTAGTATTTTTCAATTAGTTGATTCTAGTGATTATTATGACATTATGTTGGCCTTCATATTTGTATCATGTTGCAACCTTGTGCCAATTTTGTTTGCAATAACATTTAAAATAAAATTTACTTGATTGAATTTGAGTGTTTTGTTTATAATTTGACATCTATAGTTTCTGCCAGGGTCCATCTAATTGTTATATTTTGTAAAAAACACTTGCATTAAAAAAAAAAAAAAAAAAAAAACTGTAACATTAGTGGTGATATACTTTATAAGAATAAATTATATATATATATATATAGAGAGAGAGAGAGAGAGAGAGAGAGAGAGAGAGAGAGAGAGAGAGAGAGAGAGAGAGAGAGAGAGAGAGAGAGAGAGAGAGAGAGAGAGAGAGAGAGAGAGAGAGAGGGGAAGGAACCATGTCCTCAACCCTAAGCTATCATATAATAACTCAAATGCTCAGGGATGACAAAAATTTCTGCCCTCCCCACCTTGAATCTATGGTTTTAATTTATTTAAATTATATATAAGTTAATTTATTTTTTTTATACATATCCATTTTTTTTTTTTTTGCATATTCTATTACTATCTCCTAAAACACTTTATTTCTCTCTTAGCACTCTCATAATTGTTTCTCATCATTTTCTTTCATCTCTATCTTATAAATGTCGAAATCAACTCATTAGGGATGGAAAAAATACTTTCAACTTGCCCCGACCCTGATCCTAATTTGCCCTGATCCTACTTAGTGTGGGTTTTCCCCTCCCTGAATAAGGGATGGGCGAAACGGGGCACTACTATTCTAATCTTGCCCCAGCCCGTTGCCATCCCTTGCTAGAGCTTATTGAACACTACAATAGATTATAATTGTTTGTGAACCTAGTATGCATGAGGTATTTAAGGGCAATCAACTTGCTACCCACTATAATAAAACATGTTGGAGAATATAAAAGTTTCTTTTAAGAAGAAAACCTAAAAAAAATATCTTAGGATAAAGTATAAGAATAAGTGGGATACGTTGAAAATAGATTGGATAACTTGAAACAAGTTAAAGGGGAGTGAAACTGAATTGGGATGAATTGTGGCCAAGGGAACAATAGCTGTGACTGATTAGTGGTGGGAAAGGAAGCTACAAGTGTGTCTTTTAGAAGGCACTCAAGGCTATGAAATTCTGTGAGAGGGTTTTGAGAATGTTAACTTAGTACACATCATGTTCATGGACACTGTAACCTTTAAAGTAATAACAAGGACCCTTTTTCAGGTGTGTTTGTCACACCCCAACTCATCATTGGCATAATATTGTCCTCTTTAGAAGTGACACAAAACCTCTTTCCTTGAGGTTTTAAAATGCCTCATACCAATTAGAGTCCAAGACATTCCATACAAGGCTTAGGATCTCCACTTACCTAGGCAATGTGAGATTTAGTTAATATTTGGTTTTCCTGCACCTCACCCCACTTAGGAGGTCTTTTTGATCTTCACAATCTACCCCATTATAGGGCCACGTACATGTCCCCCGTATAGGACCTACCCACCATCTTGTTGCATACCAATCTGCTCTAATACTATTCTGTCATGCCTTAACTCATCATTGACATTATATTATCTTCTTTGGAAGTCACATAAAGCTTTATTCCTCAAGTTTTTAAAATGTTTCATACTAATTAGGGTCCAAGGCTTACGACCCCCTACATAGGCAATTAGAACTTAGTCAAGATTTTTTTTTTCCTCACCTCAACTCATTTACGAGGTCTTTTGCCCTTTTGGATCCTCATAGTCTGTTGATTTTGTGATTTTTCTTCTCTAGATGATGGTGATGTTAAGATAACCTTCTACAACGACCTAAGCCCACATAGCTAACCTACGATAAGGGAAGAAATTGAGCATCAACCTCATTCACACTAGGTGAAGGGAAGAAATGAGAAGCAACATTAAAGTTGACACACTAGCTTAGTTGTATTTGTGATACTAAGTATCCGTTTGGATAGCGCATCCAGTATCCAGCGTTGCGCGTCCAGCATCTGTCAGTGGGTCCCTTGCACTGTTCACGGGACCCACAAACCTCTTTTTTTAGCCAAACTTTCATTAAAAATGGGTCACACGGCACTATTAACATATTTAAAAATTATTTTGCTACAGTATTTTCAATTTTCAGTTTTCAGCAATAAGCGGTATCCAAACACACCATAAATAGTTAAGGAGCTCAGCTAGCTAGTTTGTTGGATATGGGTGGTGGTATTCGTGATGTCATGGAATGTGGTGCACCTTAGATGGCATTGAAAAGGGTTTTGAATTCTATCTCACTGGAGCTTATATTTTTCAGAAACGAGAGAAAAGAAAGATGTTTATTGCGTTAGAAGAACAATAATTGTAGCTTATTATATTGAAAGATGATGTGATATTGTGAGGGGAACGCTACTTCAAGACTTGATTAGCAAGAGGACTGCATTGAGAAAATGATAAGATGATCTTAACAATATCGTTATGTCTGTTTTGGCTATTTGAACTTGAAACAACAATTGTATGCCAATGCCATTTAAACACTCAATTGACAGAAACAATATTTTTTTCACAAAATTACCAAACACTTTATTGTGATTTTAAAAATGACATTTTTAAAATCAATATTTTTTTTAAAGAGGCATGATAAAGATACAATAAAATTTACTACAGTACATAACTTTTAGTCTTTTAGTATGTTTCATTAATCATAAAAAAGTGATTTAGACATTTATTTATTATGTTTGAAATCTAACAATCATATTCACTAATACTAATACTTTAGTCTATAAAGTTTACTTAATAAAATTTGTAATACTTTTAGGATTTTCCTTTTTTCAAACTTCTGAAAATAAAATTTTTTTTTTTCAAACTTCTAAATTCTAATCCAAACTGGCGACTGATATTGCTAACACTTGATATAAAATTTGTACTACTTTTAGGATTTTCCTTTTTTCAAACTTCTGAAAATAAAATTTTTTTTTTTTTCAAACTTCTAAATTCTAATCCAAACTGGCGACTGATATTGCTAACACTTGACAGGCGGCAAGCATATTTACCGACTACTATTTCAATTCTCTAAAACCCCATCGTGATATTTAAGAGATAGACCCTATTTACTAGTCTTTATAATCTATAATAATAGCCTTCTTAGCTAGGATTCCCAAGTGAAATCGTTATGACTTATGAGGACATTATGACTACGTGAAAAGAATCACATGACTTTGTTGGATTAGGTAGTCAAAATTATCCATGAAGACAATAAGAATTTTTTTTTTTTTGAAGTGGATGAATTTTATTATTCAAATTAAATGTTATAAATTTAAAAATATATTTAGTATCAGTTCATGTAAATTTTAAATAATATAAAACTCTAATATAATATTATATCTTGGAAGTGTACACTTAATTCTTGTTTGGGTTTTTTTATTATTATTTATTTTTCCCTCTCTTTTTTATTTTATTTTATTTTTTTGAGTAAAAATATTCATTGAAGAAAGAGGGCTCTTGAGTCTTGACCCAAAATCTATTTTGGCATCTGCTCAAAAAAATAAAAACTCTATTTTGACATGGTTAATTACAAACTTACAATAATCAGTTTAAATCACCCTGGACACTATTTTTTTGGTGAGCACAATCACTCAGGAATCAGGACACAAGTTTCAAATAAGACAAATGCAGATAATTAAAATTATTTGTGAACAAGTTTTCTAGCGTCTTCTTCTACTCTAAAATATAGATGGTTTGATATACGGTGTGTAGTGCGTACGTGGATCATGGCCATTCCCCAGAATCAAGCAAAAATGTCAAAGATTCTATATCCAAATTGAAATTGTCCTCAAGACAATAATTTGTGGTCCAATCCTTGAACATTGTTTCGTCGAAAGGTAGGGACTGGTCAGGACCTTGCATGTTAGAGCTGTTGAAATTACAGTCCCCATTTCTATCTCCATTGTTTGCTTGGAACTCATTGCAGCTAAAATTAAAGAAATCCGAGTCTTGAGCACAGGTCTCGTGTAGCTCTTCAGTTCCACCGCGAACTTCACACATAGCCGAATCTTGATGATAACTTTGTAGTTGACTTTGAAGAGCTTGAGGCTCTAATGGGTCTATGGCTGTTGAGTTGAGAGAGTGATGTTCATTGAGAGATGGTAATGCTGGAATTAGCACTTTGGTGCATCTCCAGGCCTTAGTTCTGATTACTTGGGTTGGAGTCGCTGAAGTCTGTGCTAAGTTCGATGGCTCAGCAGAAGTACTGTTGGGTTTAGTGGCTAACTTATTGTCTTGAGATTTGCTCGGGGGACTCTGTTCGGCAAGTGGTGAAGATGTTTGAGCTTTGGCTTTCTTTCCCAGGGTTGTGTTCCAGTAGTTCTTGATTTCATTGTCTGTTCGCCCCGGTAGCCTTCCAGCTATTAGAGACCATCTACATACATAATATCAAGTTAATAACTCCTAAAATTGAATCAACTTGTTGGGATAGAGATAAAAGAGTCTGAGGATCGAGAAACAACCTGTTGCCAAGAAGATTGTGGAGTCTGATAATGAGTTCCTCTTCATCATGAGATATGTTACCTCTTTTAATGTCTGGTCTTAGATAATTCAACCATCTAAGTCTACAACTCTTGCCACATCTCTTCAAACCTGCGTTTTTAAATAGCACCATCAGCATTTGGCCTTAGAAAACACTTCAAACATGCATTTTTCTGTAATGGGTTTTACTAAAAGAAACAGAGATAACAGAGCAAAAGATGTTCAAAAATGGTTCAGAAAAAAAAAAGAAAAAAGAAAAAAGCTTTGATTGGATATGGTAACTAATATGTACCAGCTCTCTTGGGGAGGTATCTCCATTTGCCTTCTCCATGAGCTCTAATATAAGCAGAGAGTATTTTATCTTCTAAGGCAGTCCAGGCTCCTCGGTTGAGTCCTTCCTGCTTGGAGCAACATGGGCTCCTCCCCATTTCTCTCTCTCTCTCTCTCTCTCTCTTCATATGAAGGAGGTCCCATGGTGCCTTTATAGCCCAAAGAGTCAAGGTAATCGGCAATGAAGTAGGGAAGGTGACTTGTACTGTTAAACAACTACCACTGCTACTATTTTGTTGGGCCCGGAGGTGGCAAATCAAGTCTTGACAAAAACAATTTTTATTTTTATGTGGTGGGGTTGGATTTCTGTGGATAAAAATCGTTTGTAAAGATTAAGGTAAAGCCATGTTAATACTCTATCTTATGTTACCACTCTTTATGTTATGTTATGTTATATTCTCTATCACCTGCCTTTTTTTAATTTTTTTAAGGCAAAAAAAAGACATGATTAGACTCTGATTTGTTAAGAATTGTGTACGGCACCTTGGTACCCAAATTCATTTGGACCTTGAATTCTGACCTAGCATTGTGGCCCATAACTCCAGTCTCTTTCTACCCAAAACCCCAGTCCGAACCCACACAAAATGCAGGCCCAAGTTTTGCCACCTGGTCCTTGCTCAGCAAACCATCCTCGAGCAATAAAGAAAGAATGACGTTCAAACACACCATCCCTTGCATACCCGACAGTGCCTTAGGGAAAATCGCTGCCGAGCATATCTGCTGGAGTGAGAACCAAGTTCCAAGGCCACTCTCACCACGTTCCACTCCCACCTAACCACCCACTTATGACTAATGATATTGGACCTCCCATTGCACTAACCACCAGGGAAGTAATCATAGTCTCTCCACTAATTTAGAGCTATAAATATGAGAAGTTGGAGGAAGAAAAGGGTTGTTGAAAGGTTCTCAAGGAAATAGAGAATAGAGAGAAAAGAGTGATTCAGAGAGAGAGAGAGAGAGAGAGAGACAGCTTCATTGAGTCTCTGTGCCGAGAACAACCCAAAGTAGGAAATCCTAAACCCACTTTACAAATAAGTTGTGAGGTTAAGTGAGGTCAGACCTAATAGCCTCATTTTAGGCGCGCACAAATTGGAATACTTTTTTTTTTTTTTTTTTTTTTTAGAGAGTTTTAATTTATAACGTCCGCTTCTAATGATACGTCTTTATTCAACTATTAAAAATTTTATCAGCTGAACTAACAACTACCATTTATTTTAACAAGAAAATCTAAATTTTCTATTTTACACAACAGCTTTTTAAAACTCCCACATTAAACTATTTATTCTAAAAATTATTCCAATAAAATATTCATTATTCACGGACCACTTTTTTTTTTAACACCGAACTCACTCGCGGAGGGAGCCATTGAGCGGTATTATTTTTGTAACAGATCTAGCTAGCAGACCTTGACATTAATAAGGAAAGGCAATTATGTACTCCGCAGCACCATTTTTAATCTTTTTCCAAACTTAGGTAATGAGTAATGAGTGACTATTGAGTAGGTCCTATTTAAAACACAATATTTTATTTGCTTTCAATGGTTTCTCGGGGCAATTCAACGACTTCAATTAAGGAGGTGGGCGGGTCCTACAAAACAATAATTAATAAAAAATTAAGAAGCCATTTATGTACATATATAGCACTAAAAGGAAAAAAAGTTTATAGAAAATGTTAAATCCACTGCAAAAATATATCTCTAAAATCATTAAAAATTTAAAACGTAGTCTCTCTAGTCTCCACTAACATTTTTGACTTCCAACTCACTATTTTTTCATAGTTTCAAACTAAGTTTATTTTATTTTATTTTATTTTTAGGTATAAATCCAAAATTTAAGTATATACTAAGGTTAGATTCAAGGTTGTGAGAGACATAATTTTATAAAAGTTAGTGTGGGGGACACGGGCTCAAATATATATTGGACCTTGGGCCTTGTTCGAGGAGACACAATGGTCCGAGAATAGATCAATAGGAAGAGAGACGTAATACTTCAAACTTCATGAGTAAACTATGACCATAATGGCTGGGAGAGGTTGTCCGAGGGGAAATATCCTCTCAGGTAAACGCAACAAAAATCAAGATATGCCTCCTGTCATCTAGGATTGCGTTCCAGGAGGTTTTATTGATAAAGACGTACACTACGAACATGCTGGAGAAATGGGAGCCAGGAAATATCTAAGGAAAAGCTACTGTCACTGCATTGAATGCTCTGCAGCTAACTTTTTGACCGCATTTATGTGGAGAAGACCCTTGAACAGTGCTGTCTTGGCTATCCCAACTCACAGAGGGTCAGAAAGGGTGTCCGATAGGACAAGCACTCAAGTAGTGCCCTGGATGATCAATAACTAAAGGGCCAAGATCATTGAAAGGGAAATATATAATGTAAGAGACCCTTGAGGAAAATGGGATCAAAAAGTGAAGAAAGAAACACTGTAGCAATCAAGAACCAAAGTTATAATAAAACTTGTGAGAAATATATAAGAACTGATCTCCTTGGACTGGGCCGAGGACGATTTTCTTTACTTTGAATCAATATATCTTCCTGTTTTTGTTATTTAAGCCTACTTTATTCGTTAGCCAGCTCATTTTAGCCTAGTTTTCCAACCTACTCTCTACAAATTCATTGTTTAGGGCTTGTTGGGCCTGAGTCCATCCATCTTTTGGGCCCGGAATTCAAATCTAGTCCTTACAGTTAGAGATACATAATAGGTTACATAATTTTATAAAAGTTTCAAGGTTGTGAGATACACATACAACTTTGTAGGTATGTTACTCTATTCTTCATGCTTTTTGCATTGACTTATTTTCTCCATTTAAGGAATCAAAATATATATTTAAACTTTGTGTTTAGATTAATATCTTAATTTGATTGTTATTAACTATGATTTTTTTGTTCGAATCTTATTCACTATGAATTGATTGTTAATGTCAAGTGTGGGGGTGGCATTTACAAAACGAACCAGGGAGCCCATACCAATGTATATGTTGGGCCAAGGGCCCAGTCCAAGGAAGAACTCCTCCTTGGCCAGGTAAGGCCGAGGACAAAAGGAACGACCTGTCATTGAGAGTGACATTCCGGACCATTCCATGGAATATGATAAGTACTAAGAAAGAAAAGGACAAAGGAAGACATGGAAATATCTAAGAGAAAGCTGCTACTATTGCATTAAGTGTTCTGTAACTAGCAGAACCATGCTTTTCAGCCTTTATAATCACTCCCAACGACTTTGGAGAGGGACTGATGGGACAAATATCAGCATTGTCAATCTAAATCTACACGTGGATGGTGGAAATGGAAGGGAGATAGTATAAAATAGAGGAGAACGAGGGGGAGAGGGGACTGGCAACAAAGGATGACAAACAATATATTAAGAATCGACCTCCTCGGATTTTATCCGAGGACGTCTCTCCCCAGTAAACCAATGTTATCCTTCTTTCTTTATCACTTAGACCTGTTGATCGATCGTCTGATTCGCTAAGGTCCAAGTTTCCAACCCATTCTCTACAAATTCATTGTATTGGGCTCATTGGACCAAGACTTCATACATTTTGGGCTTGGGCCTCAAATTGTGACTCTACAATTGGCATCGTCTGTGGGAAACCTGGTGTTTTAGTTAGTTGAACGCTCAACATACCGAGGCGATGTAATGATCTATCGACCGTTGGTGAAGGAGACCATTTTGGTTGTGGTGCATGCTGCGCAGAAGATTGCTCCGTACGGAACAATATTGGGGGTTTTCAACATCAAGTATACATCTCGTGCCTCCGTCAAGGGCCGGTTTCTCACGGACCTGGCGACCGAGACCGCTGAAACCGTGCTAGATGAAATGATAGAAGCACAGCACGTAGTTGAAAAATTAGCTGTCATGGTCTTGCTGCATGGAATCCTTTGCCCAGAATGGTGCATATTGATAGCACTACAAATCATGATCCGAAGTGGGGCTAGCTATACCATCTCTATAAAGTGCTTAAACAGAACCCAAGGCATGCCTGAGTCCTCAGACCAGATACTTAGGGGAAATTAACACTATGACATCTTTGTAAAGTGCTTAAACAGAACCCAAGGCATGCCTGAGTCCTCGGACCAGATACTTGGAGGAAATTAACACTATGACATCTCTGTAAAATGCTTAAACAGAACCCAAGGCATGCTTGAGTCCTCGGACCAAATGTTTGGGGGAAATTAACGCTATAACATCATCATAAATGTTGAACAGAACCTTAGTACACGATGGTCCCCTCAGATCACTTACTTTAAATTCCACATTCTTTGATGGTTGCACTGTACGCAGTATAGAGCACACGGTTATTTTCCTGATTAGTCCTACATAGTTAACTTATTTAAAGTTAGCGGTCGGGTGCCACTGTCATTTCTGATAAAGTCAGGGTGACAACTTTTCATTACCATCAACAACATCAATTCTAAGTCCTATTTGAAGGAAAAATACCAACACACCCATTCATGAAACGATTATTGCAAAAAAGGAAAGACTCATAAAGTAAAAATGCAGTTCTCTTTTTATTAAATAAAGGGAAAGTACATCATATACAAAATGGCTTAGGCAAGCCTGTTTCAAAAGCTAACTATAAAAAAAAAAAAAAAAAAAAGAAGAAAAGAAAGCTCATAGGAATGGTAGATCCACAATCTTGTTCTAGCAGCAATCGAGCTAGTATGGATGGTACCGGCGATGAGAAAGAAAAAGAAGCGGAGACGCTAGATTCACAATCTTGTTCTAGCAGTAATCGAGCTAGTATGGATGGTACCGGCGATGAGAAAGAAGAAGAGGCGGGAACGCTTGATGGACCCCTTTTCTCCTAACTACAAGATGTTCTGCTATTAAGGCTGAGAAACAGGAAACCGGCTTATCCATGTTCTTGTTGATTTGCTTGATCAACCTTGGTCTGTCTTTACATCTGCGCACACATGATATATGTCGCCAGGTGAGAGCCAAATTTTGTCGCACCAAAAATCTGATGCGATCTACACTTGCTTTGGGTCTTGGCTGAAGGAGGAGGGACTTCTTTCTTGCTCGGTCGAAAGGAAGAAACGTCTTTGGCCTCTGCTTCCCTTGCCTTAACTGCGTCATCCTAGATCTTGGCGATATCCTTGGCTTCTGAGGAGGGCTTGGTTCCCTTGCCCTCACCTTTATCCTTGGCCACTTCATTCCCTAGACTTCGATCACCATCTTGGCAGGATCCTTGGGAATGCCTGAAGAGTTAAGAGCTTGAGATTCCCGCAGAACTCAAGGATCTATAAATGAGGAAGAACGACTCCCCCAAATGTGTCTTATATAGAAGGCAAAATCTGGTGGAAATTAATTCGCCCGAATCTCAAAGAAAGACTTACAAGTGAGATAAATCCCGCTCAATTCCCAAAAAAGTCTTTAACCGTTGGATCTGCATCACTTCGTAAAAGACCTTAATGAAAGCGCACCTCATGTACTGAAACGGCAAGAATGCGACTTGGATAAACTAAGAGAATATCTTGCAATAAAAAATGGTGTAAAATGGGCGCAAAGGGGCTATTATCACATCGAGATCCTCCTTTCCTCCCATGGAGAAGAAAAGAAGAATCTCGAGGGGCTATTGTGGGGGTGGCATTTACAAAATGAACCAGGGAGCCCATACCAATGTATATGTTGGGCCAAGGGCCCAGTCCAAGGAAGAACTCCTCCTCGGCCAGGTAAGGCTGAGGACAAAAGGAACGACCTGCCATCGAGAGTGACACTCCGGACCATTCCATGGAATATGATAAGCATTAAGAAAGAAAAGGATAAAGGAAGACATGGAAATATCTAAGAGAAAGCTGCTACTATTGCATTAAGTGCTCTGCAACTAGCAGAACCATGCTTTTCAGCCTTTACAACCACTCCCAACGACTTTGGGGAGGGGCTGATGGGACAAGTATCAGCACTGTCAATCTAAATCTACACATGGACGGTGGAAATGGGAGGGAGATAGTATAAAATAGAGGAGAACGAGGGGGAGAGGGGACTGGTAACAAAGGATAACAAACAATATATTAAGAATCGACCTCCTCGAATAAAATTCGAGGACGTCTCTCCCCAGTAAACCAATGTTATCTTTCTTTCTTTATCACTTAGACCTGTTGATCGATCGTCTGATTCACTAAGGTCTAAGTTTCCAACCCATTCTCTACAAATTTATTGTATTGGGCTCATTAGACCAAGACTCCATACATTTTGGGCTTGGGCCTCAAATTGTGACCCTACATCGAGAGTTATTCAATAAATTAAACTAAGTATGAAAAATAAATTAAAGTTTACATTTATATTAGATTTTGTATGACAATTTCATTAGTGTATAAATATATTTATTTATCTTATTTTATTGATTAACATTTTTCATATGAATTTTACTTTTTCTCTTATCTGTTAATTATTCTTACTCCCCCTAAATTGAAATCCTGACTCTGCTATTGCTTACATACATACACCAACCAAAAAAGTGAATTAAGAAATGAATAAGATATGTCTTTACATATGAATATTAGGCATGCAAATTTACCTGGGTTACTAGGTGTTGTAGTTGTAGACAATATACATAATTTTAAACAAACTGATGTGGGTGATATTTTTGGATTGGTTGGCCAAATTTTTTTTGCATTATTTACCATTTTATATTGACTGATACAAATGCTTTTAGAGTAGGAAATAAGATTTGTATTTGATTTTTATGGTTTAAATAATAAATATTATAAACACATAACCACATTTTATTTTCTTTTTTATGCATTAACCACACATTTGTGTTAAATAATACGTTTGAGGCACTTGACTGTGCAATGTGTTACACTAGCTCCCATATGATATATCAATTTCTTGTACCCTATATGATTATATGGCTAATTTACTGATTTCCTCTAATAACTCATCTATGATATGAAATTGGTTAATTTTTAATTATTTATTAATATATTTATACTATTAAGAGTCTTGTACTTCATTCTTTACAAATAAAAACGAGTCTTGTACTTTAGTGTTATTATCTTTAAAAAAAAAAAAAAGTTTTGTACTCTAGTCACATTCTCTCATTTTCCTATAGAGGAAAATCTAAGTTTGAACCATTTCATAGTAAAAAAAAAAAAAAAGCCCTAAATTACCTGTATATTCTACAAAGGCATACAATTGCATATTACCTAGCTTTGTTGCATATGCTTTTGAATAGTTTTGCAAGTTGGTTTATTTGGCATTAGTTTGCTTTACTTTTTGTTGAAAGTATGCTAAAGTGTACTTATATTTTTTTAAAAATAAAAATAGTGAGATGTATATAAATAAAATAAGTTAAAAATTAAATGAAAAAGTTGGTTGCATGGTTGTCAAAATCCCGATCTGAATCCTACGATTTTATGATTTTATCTGCCCAAAACAATTCGGATCTTTCAAGAATCTTTGTGATCGTTTAGGATCGGTGGGATCGTATGATTCTGACGATCCCAAACGATCTTGGTTTCTTGTAATCTTCTTTAACTTGACAAAAAACTCAATTGGACCCAAATGAAAAATAATATCCCAATGGACCAGGTTTTTCTTTTCTAATATAGAGAGATAGAGTGTCAGCTGGACGCAAATGAAAAATAACATTCTAATAGAGTGTTACGTTTTGAGGTTTTTTGCCTTTTTAAATGATGCTTACAAATGGATGTAGTGATGTATGATAACTACATCAAATGGATGCAAATTTTTGGTTTTTTTTAAAATTTTTTTTTATTTATTTTTTTTTTTTATGAATGAATGTATAATTTATGTGATTATTTAAAATACTAATGTGCTTTTTTTTTTTCCTCAAATAATGTAGGATTTTACGATTCATAATCTGATCCGATGATCTACACATGGGCGGAGCCATGTTGAAGGGTGGGGGGGCCATGGCCCCCCCAAAATTTTGAAAATTTTGAAAATATATATATAATTATTTTAATGTTTTCAAATTTTAGTCTACAAAAATAAGAGTTGGCCCCCCCTAAGTATTTGAATTAATCCAATGATGCTTTAAAAAAAAAATTGGTCTAATAGTTATAGAGACAACTTTATTTTTTGCAATTCTATTTTTTATTGTAAAATGTGCTTTTATATCTGTTAAATATTTGAAAAAGTTTGGCACCAAACATGTTTGAATTTATCTTTTTCAACTTGTTATATGGTGATTAACAAGTCATTGACTCATTAAAAAATTATTGTCACTAAAACTACACATGAAATGTCTCTTTAGTTGCCACATAATGAGTCAGAGTAAAATAGTTTCAAATATGTTTGGAGCCTAATTTGTTTCTCCAAGTTTTGGATCATTCTTGTTTTTGAAAATTACATTAGTTCAATTGAACAATTTTACTTACATTAGTATAAAATTTGATAATTTTTATAGAAAATGAAACTTTTTAAGAATTTCACTATGAAAATTGTGAAAATGTATTTTATTAATTTTATGAAAGATAGCCATCAAACATAATTTTGATTGAAAATATTAAGCTCTTTTTTTGTTGGGTGTGTGTATATATATAACTTATCAAATAAAAGTGTGTGTATATAATAAAAAAAGCATGTGTGTTTATGTGTGTGTATGGGGTTGTCTTAATAAATATATTAGTGTTGCAACTTGGCCCCCCCAAACAAAAATTCCTGGCTCCGCCCCTGGATCTACGATCTCACTTACCTCCCATAATCCTATGTAAGATCTTGATTTTGACAACCTTGATTGATTACAAACAAAAAATGAGTAGACTTATCAATTGCCAAGGAGTCAATCGAATCTATATTTCTAGTTGTTTGTTTGCTTGCTTTGTTTTTGTATTTTGTGTTTTTTAGGCCGAACCATAGAGTAGGGGTTTAATGTTCAATCCTTAGTGCCTTACAAGTTACAAACATCTTTCAAAGGAATGAACTCAATCCTTGTGTGAGGAGCTAGCCTCAACAATAAGCAATTTCTTGTAGGACCAAAGACAATATGAGAAAATGATCCATCGGGCGGGTTGGAAACAAATGTGTGAGCCTGAAAACCAAGGGTTATGGAATTTTGTGACATCCAGGCCTTTTATTGTGAAATTTTATTACACTCGCAAGTCGGTTCTGTACGTAAACATAGTTTGTCAAGTGTGAGGTTGAACCCACAGGAACTCGTGAAGATGTAGGAAAACTAAACAAAATCTAAACTAAATAAATCCTAATTTTCTTATAAAAAACTGATTTTTCAGCTATAAAATAAAACTAAATATGCAATTAATCCAAATAAAAATGAATGAAAGTAGTAAGTTATTAAAAGAAAAAAAAAAGGTTTTGGAATCCAACATAAATTCATGATAATTGATTTTTTACAATAATTTAGAAGTCAATCCTATTATCATTGAAACTCTTCAAAAATCTAAAGCATGTTCTTCTTTGCTCAAAAATTTAGAACTAAATTATCTATTGTATTTATTAAAAAACAAACTAGGAGGATTTCCAATTCTAAATCAGAAGTAGAAACCAAGTATTCAATCAATTAAGATGATTCTAAATCATGAGAGGAACATAACTAAAATCATATCTAGAGTTCCATCATTATCAATTGATGTGAAGTAAGAGCAATTTGATCATTAAAGAAAAAATCTATCTAGATAACATCAAATCTCATATTGATACTCATTAACAAGGCTTCATCCTCAACCTTAGTCGAAAATTTTAGCCTCGCGTGGAGTTAAGATACATGGAAGAATATAAAGAAAAAGACATGAAAAGAGAAGAAAAACTTAATATCCAAAGCACATCATTCTTTGCAATTGGTCTTTTACTTCAAATTGTGCTCTCTAGAGTTCATCCAATTTGTCTTTTCTCTTATCTAGCCTCCATAGAATTCATTATCAACCCTCATATCACAGGGTGGTTTTGGCATAGTAAATGTACAAATTAAGTGTCTGTTTGGTAAAGATTATTTTTGCTAACTTATTTTACTATTCAGCTTATTTTTGCTATTATTCATGAGTCCTACTGCACTTTTTGGTACAATTCATGGATCTCACTATACTATTTCGACTAACTTTTATCTTTACCTACAATACTTTCAGCAAAAAGTTTTCAGTTTCAGCAAAATAAGCAGATTCCAAACGGACCTTAAGAAAAACGATACTGCTTATTGCTGAAAACTGAAAACTTATTACTGAAAACACTGTAGTAAAATAATTTTTAAATGATGAATAGTGCCCGTGGGTTCCATGAACAGTTTTTAAATGATGAATAATTTGTGTTTTTCTATACACCTGGGTCCCATGAACAGTGTACGGAACCAGTTGTTGAACACAAACGTCAGACGTAATGAGTTTGGAATGCAATCCAAACTCACACTTAGTGTGCGTTTGGATACCGCTTATTTTACTGAAAATTGAAAACAATAAAAAAATAATAAAAAATTACTATTTATGCTAAAAAGTACTATTCATATGCCTGATTGCACTGTTCAAGTCCCATCAGCAATGCAATAGGTGTTGGTTAAAAAAAAAAAAAAAAAAAGCTGGAAACGCAAATAATCTGGTCATGGACGCGCAAACCATACCGACCCTTAGAAAATTGTTAAATTTTGAATTATCTTTCAAATGATATCAGTTTCAGTAATCCGACGTGTGAGCCAAAAGTTATGGTCAAAAACTGCTCTTACCTTGATTTCATAGTCTTCCACTCTCTTAACATATTGACCATATTCCTCTTCCATGTGCAGTTGCCTTTTTCATCAATCGAATGCCAACACTCAACCATAAGTTCACTTCTCCTTGGGAAGTGGGAACTATTATTTGGTTCCGTTCTTGGGAACTCAGGTTTTAAGTCATTTTGTTGTCTATGTTTGCAGGTGCGGCACAATCTTATGGTCAGGGTGGTTCTAGGACCACCTTGACCTAAAAAAAAAAATTATGGATAAAATGTAAAATTGATCTCTAAGTTTTTTTAGATTTTATTTCAGTCCTTTAACTTTACTTTTGTTCATTTCAATCCTCTAACTTTCAAGTTTATTCAATTAAGGCTTTCCCATCAACTTTTATTATATGTTATGGTTAATTTTTCAATTTTATAAATTTTTCTTCAAATTTTTTAAATTAAAAAAATTCAATTATTGATTAAAAAATATTTTCAAGATTTTTTTTTTTCAAAAAATTTTAACAAAAGTTAATGAAAAGACCTTAATTGAATAAATCTGAAACTTAGAGGACTGAAATGAACGAAACCAAAATTAGAGGACTGAAATGAAATCTGAAGAAAGTTAGAGGGTCAGTTTTGCATTTTAGCCTAAAATTTTATATTTATCTACCTTTAAAAAAAATTTTGGGAACACCCTGAATATTTTTATGCCAATAAAATTAAATTTTGGTTCGTAATTTGAACAACTTAACAATATATTAGGGCTTTTCAAGTAAAAAGAACTATATGCTTTTATATTCTTTTAAGCCTATACTACGGCTTTACTTTTAGTTTTTGATTTACCTGACACACTGTCATTGTACTACTATTTTTCCTCAAAAACATTATAATATATAGCGTAAATTCCACTAAATCCCCCTGAGATTTGGGCTAATACCATTTAAGTCCAAAACTTTTAAAAAACGAACAACTTGGTCCTTTTTTTTTTTTTTTGAGAAACCAGACCTCAAACCTGGGAATTTATTGAAACAACAAAATCAAAACTTAATGGACATTAAAGTCAACTAAAGCAGCAATGTCCAAAGGCAATGCATCTGGCCAAACATGACAGCCAACAATGGATGAAGCCTTTTTTGCAAGAGCATCCTCTACTAAATTACCAGAGCAGTTAACATGACTAAATTTAACTGAAGAAAAATTAGACAATTTTATCCCTAACTCCATTTAGCACTATTCACTCTTCTCTTTCTCATCTCAGATCCTCTCTTCTATTCACTGTGATTACACTAACATGAGCATGGATTTGAGCACAAATCACACTACACAGATGCACCATCTCATAGAACACAAACATACACACTTAGCCATACAAATTCCAAAACCCGAAACCCCCAAAAATCATCCCAGATCACCAATCATACACAGATTCATATGGACACACTTACAAAATCACCAATTAGAACCATTTTGGGAAAAAACCTAAATAAAAAAATACCCACAAATCTGCAAATGATCATATCCAAACCCCATTTCAAACCCAAATCAAAAATCACCAAATCCTTATATCACATAAGAAACCCAATCCGTAAATAGACCAAGACCCAAACAAACAAAGAACCAAACCAAAAGAGAAAAAAAAAAATTAGAAAAGAGAAAGAGGATAGAGATTGATGGCCATCGGTGTTGGCGTCGCCGATGGCGGTGGCGGAGCTCGTGGGTCTTTTCAAATGTTCCCTTGACATTTGACACACAAACCTAAACACAAACAAAGACCCAAACCCAGGAATAGAGATACAAACCCAAAAATGAAGACCCAAGCACGTTTGGCACCAGATCAGAGCTGTTGGCATGGAACAATAGCAGTGGTGGTGATGTGAAGCTCAAAAATCCCTAGTCAAATGTCTCCATGGCATTGATTTGAGAAGAAAGTGGAAGATGGTAGTGGAAAAAATGGGTTTCGTCCATGAAAGAGGGAGTAATTAGCCGCCGTGGGTATGGGTGAGAGAGAGAGGGAGCCGTTGTGGGTGTGGCTAAGAGAGAGAGGGAGCCTGAGGTCTAAGAGAGAAAGAAGGGTTTGGGACTGAGATGAGAAGGGTTTGGCTAGTCAGGGATAAAAATGTCTTTTAAGGACTAAGTGGTCGCTTTTTAAAAGTCTTGAACTTAAATGGTATTAGCCCAAACCTCAGGGGGGGTTTAGTGGAATTTACCCTAATATATATTATACAATTAATTAGTCAAAATTACGTAAATTTAGCTTTTTTTCATTGTACAACTATTTTTTTTTTCCCGATAATTTTGATTAGAAAGAAATAGTAGTTTTAGTTAATTAAATGAATAAACTTAAAAAGTTACTTAATTTTTATATAACATCAATTAATTCATTATATATATATATATTTATATAAAATAAACTATTTATTTTTATGATTATAATTAAACATGTGATTGTCCATTCTAAGGAAATTTGATTAAATTTACACGAAAAGTGTCACTAAATATTATATTTTTACATTTTGCTATCATATTATTAGTAATATACTTATTATATTTTTATTTATATAATTTAAAATTTTATTAATTATATTATTTATGATGTCACCGATTCGACCATTGGTCGGATCTCGGTCTAACCAAAAAACCAGTAACCAGTAACCAGTCCATTTTCTGGTTCTTTCACCGTACTAGATTATAAAACCATGGAATAAACCAACAAAAAAAAAAAAAAAAAAAAAAAAACTTGAACGAAAATCTGGAAAAAAATAAAAATAAAACCACTAACAAGGCCCAAACCAAATGCCAATAGAAAAGCCCAGTACAAGATCAATCTCATCTCAGACTAAGACTATCACTACTTCAACACCAACACAATTACGTTTTTAATTCAACAAATATTAAAAAAAAAAAAAATTCCTCACTACCTCAGTGCCGCGCGGATTCATAAGTCATTAAACAATTTAAACTAAAACTAAATCAAACCTAAAGGCTAAAAGGAAATAAGAAACGCACTTACTCTCCCCAGCCATCGCTGTCCATCCTTGTTCAGCAACACTAACAATAACCACAATTGAACTCCACAAGTTTTATGTTGTAAAACTTAAAGTATTTGCGTGTTTTTTTATTGTTGTTGTTGTCAATATATAAAATTTTCTTTTTATTGGATTGTGTAATTTATGTTTGTTGAGGAACACTCTGAAAAGAATTCCTGGAGCCGCCACTGTATGTTTGCCTCTGTTGCGGCCATACAATATGAAGATAAATTAGATTTTCGTTCATTAGAATGTGTATTTCTAGGCTATGCTCTCAATGCCAAAGAATAGCTTTCTTGAATCTTAAAATGCACAAGCTCATTGTGTCTTGACATGTTGTTTTTCATGAGAATGCGTATCCCTTTAAACACAAACAAAAAAGAAAAAAGAAAAAAGGAGGGAACATTTGTTCACGGGGCTTTTTTTTTTTTTTTTTTTTTTTTTTTTTTTTTTTTTTTTTTTTATAGTGTACATGGGCTTTTTGTGCTTAATTCCTTCACCAGGTAGTGAGATAGATATCACGTGACGACCCTTGAGTAAATTTTGTAGTTTCTTGCGGTGATAATTTATTTTGACTTTAAGTACTTAAAAAGTTAAAAAAATAATAGTAGTATTGTCATGAACCAACCAAAATATTGGATGTTGCAATTGGCAAAGTCAGAAAACATTGAGGGAATTTTAGTGGAATGCGATGCTAGAAGTTATTTTGATGCCATTAGAGCAATTGCATCAGTTGATGCAAAATTGTGCAAAATGGAAAAAGGCGCTCATTTTACACATTTTGAGCAAAAAAAACACCCACATCAGTGGGTGTAAAATTGTACATTTATGCACAATATGCACGATTACTGTAGCACTTGCATTTATTATTTTATTAGTTTTTTCTCTCTCCTCTCTGTCTCTCTGGTTGCTTTCACTCTCATTGCCGCCGATCATCAGAGAATGCCACACCATGCATCAATAGAGAACACCACATCAAAAAATTTCTTCCAAAATCAAGTAAAACAATAAATTAGTATCACACAGGATTTGTTTGGTTGCCGAGAAAAACACAGAGAAAACTAGAAATAAAGAAAATTAACCAAACACAGAGAAAATCAACAAATCTTTGGTTGCTGATCATCTTTCCTTCTATTTCTAGTCTTTTCCACCACTTTCTCAACAACCAAACAAGAAATAAAGAAAATTAGCAACAAAAAAGGCTTGAAGGACCTGGATCTTCAGTGCTAAGATGAGCATAAGAAGACCGATCCAAGAAGCGAGTCATTTCGATCACCGGACCGTCGGAATCGGATGCCGACGAAAACAACGGAGCTCGCACACCAACGAAAACAACTGCTACTTTTCTTTGCATGTTGGGTCTGGGTTTGTGAGAGAGTGTTAGGTCTGGGTCTGTGAAAAAGTGTTGGCCTGTGAGAGAGAGGGGCGATGAGGGAGAGTAATAAAAAATTGTAAAAAAGTGAATATTTTATTGAATAAATGTGTAGAATAGATAAACTGATGTGGATGTTTTGTAAAAATGAGTGTGTAAAATAGAAAAAGTAGCTTTTTTTTGTGCAAAATAGAAGGAAAATTTGCATCAATTGATGCAATTGCTCTTAAAGATGGATGAATACATGCTGCTTGGCCTATCCAAACTCTGACAAGGGTGATGTTTTAGACTTTGACAGAACTTTTGGTAGTATTTTTAATTGGGTTAGGAGTTAGCTAAACCTTGCAGCTCATTGTTTAGTAAAATTTATTGCTGCTTAGAGCATTCACATTTGGTTTTTAAAGAATATCTCATTTTACCATCTCAAAAGCTACTTTATTTATTATACCATACCACTTTACAACACACTCAATATTTCATATTTTATTTTTCTATACAACACATTAAAATAATATATCTACATAATAAAATATATTTTTGTCTCTCTCTCTCTCTAATTTCTCTCTCTTCCCCTCTCTCTCAACCTTTCGTTACCTTCATCACCATCGTGAAGACCCAAAACACCCAGCACAGAAACTCATCCTAAATCCCAAACAAACTCCTAGCACAGAAACTCAACCCAACCATCAACAACACAACCACCCACCGATCCACCATCAACACCACCACCACCCACTGATGCACCATCAACAACACAACCACCACCCAAACCCAAAACTTTCCAATCACCACCCACCGATCCACCAACACGACACCAACCCGATTTGCCATATTAAACCCATGAGCTCCACCAACCCGTGAGACCTACGGAGGCTTGATTCAAGGGAAGATTAGAGAGAAAAAAAAGAAAAAGAAAGGAAAGAGAGATCAAAGAGAGACAGAGAGGGAAGAGATCTGCCCAAGCCCACCAGACCCACGTCGTCGCAACCACCTACCCACGTCGCCACACCATCTGACCCACGCTGTATGATCTGAGATACACCAATGCATGGGCACTGATCCAGAGAGAGAGAGAGAGAGAGAGAGAGAGAGAGAGAGAGAGAGAGAGAGAGAGAGAGAGAGAGAGAGAGAGAGAGAGAGAGAGAGAATCATAAACTAAAAAAAATAAAAAATAAAAAGAAATGAAAAAGTGACCGTAAGAGAGAGAAAAAAAGAGTAAAAACAAATATAATATGTTTACAATCTTGCTACAGTATCATCATAAATTTAGGATGGTACTGTAGTTAAGTTGTAAATTTTTTTACTATTAAAAGGGCGGATAATATACATTTTTAGTGGCTTGATGCAGATTTTAGCATATCCGAAGTTTTATAACTCCAGATACTGATGCTCTTATAGGTCTTGGATTGCTCTTTAAATAATATTATACCTATATAAAAAGGTGTTTTTATTACCCATCCTCTAAACAAAGTACATCAATGACGTTTTTTTTAAAAATTCTAAAGTAGATCAGTTATACCTATATAATACTCTCGGTCTTCCTCAAATAGACATTTTTTTTTTTTTTTTTGATAATTCAATAGTTATGACTTATGAGGAGGAATGATTTGAATTGTAAATGTCTCCGTTAAAAAAAAAAATATTAGTTGAGTTCAGTGAGAGCTTTAGGATTATTTTATTATGGGGATCAATAAGAAATATAAATTATATAAAATCTAAAATAAAAGGGAACTTGAATATATTGACACCACAAGAAAAAAAAAAAAAACAAAAACCCAAATACATGAAGTTTTATAATTGCTTTCTACAAGATTTCATACTTTGATATTGTTGCATGATATCTTCATTATCAATCCTAGGCCTGTCCAAGACAACCTGTTGACTCGACCCACCCAAAATTTCGACTGACCCAATTCGAAAACTGCCTGATCCGACTCTTGTGAAGGGTCGATGGCGGTTTCCGAGGTACCCAACCTGATTTTGGCAGGTCGGTTGGCGGGTCCTTGCATCTAAACCTGATTTCAATCGACTTGACCGACTCTACCACCAAAAAGGCCGCTGATCTCCATCGTCTGAAGAATTTCTCAATCGGATCTCGCCAGATAGGTGAGATCTCATTAAGATCCAGCGTGATCTTGTCGAGATCCAGCGAGATCTCTTCGAAATTCAGAGAGATCTTGTTGAGATCCGCCTAGATCTGACGAGATCTCACCATTCAAGGCTGGATTTTGACTAGATCTACCCAATTTTTGGCTAAATCCGGCAAGTTTCGGCCAAATTCAACTCCGACTGAGACCCGATCACCTTTCGGCAAAGAACCGTTCGATCCGACTCGACTCTCTGACCGGTTGGCGGCGGGTTTGAAAATTGTTCACCCGACTTGGTCGGGTTGGTCGTGGGTTAGGTACAAACCCGACCCGGATCGACCCGTGGTCACCCTTAATCAATCTTACAAGCTATATCTTTTTCAATGTACATAGCGAAATAATTGTTCATCCAATGATCTTCCCATTTGATTGATTTATTTCAAATTTTTTAAGATTTAAATGGGCATTTTCTAAGTTTAAGATTAATAAATTTCTACTTTTTGACGTTAGGTTTTTATTTATTTATATTTAGATTTTAGATCAAATTGGTTTGTTATTGAGATTTTTTTTTTTTTTTTTTGTTTAAAAAATGCCAAGATATTGTTAAGCGGATCATATTCAAATTTATTTTAGTTGGGCTTTAAAATAAATAGGGTCAGGGTATTCAAAATTTTATTTTAAGGGGTCACAAAAATTAAAAATTATATATAATATTTTTTATTGCCAATTTACGGGGTTCATTTGAACCCTTAAACTTCAAGTGACGCCGCTCCTAGTTGAGTTACAAGACTTATAACTAATATAGTAATTTTTTAAAAATATTAATATCGCAATTACTTTTTTTTTTTTAGGAGAAACAATATAGAAGTTACTTTATTTTTTATTTTTTTTATTTATGAAATATAGAAGTTACCTTTTTTTTTTTTTTTTTTTTGCTAAATGAAATATAGAAGTTACTTTATATCATAGATAGTCGGAGTTTTAATAAACATCTAATTTGTTTTTTAGAAAAATAATAGTAAGTCAAATTTATGGGATGTGCGTCATGCGTGAATGTCAATCTTCGATGCAATAGTTTCTTTACGGATGGCATTGGTCAAACTTACTTCTAGAAATAATGAAATAAGTAAACTTGATTAAGGAAAGGTAATGAGGGCCTAATGATAATTTCTAAAACTAATGCATATCATCAAATTTTACTTTGGAAGAATCTCAAATCTCAAACTAACGCATGATACAATCCAAGATTGACGAATCATATTCGTTTAGGAACAATTTATTTAACTTTTTGTTGAAAACTTTTTATTGAAAGTGTGGCTTTGGTTGATTTTGGAATTTGATAAATTGTGAGAGTTGGAAATTTGGGCATGGGGTTTACAATGAAACTACATATTGCAAATGGGTTTGTACCCATGAGATCTTTGTTTTTGTTTTGCCATAAGAGAGAGAAAAGCTTAACAAAGAGAGAGATAGGCTGTGTGTGAGGGAGAGAGAGGTGGGAGGTAAAGGCTCTGGGTGAGGGGGAGAGAGTTGGGTTGAAAAAAAAGAAAAAAAAAAAAAAGTAAGATTTTAAAAAGTTGTACATAAAAGATAAAAGTTTAAAAATTAAAAATTAAACTTACAGGTTGACGTGAAACAGTCATATTTATATATTGTAGAAAAGCATTACCAAATTTCCTTTTTTAACAATTCAGAAACAATTCTCAACAGTCAACACGCAACCGAAGTGAAACATTTGTCCATTTTTCAGCCCCTAAAAAATAAGAAAAGCCTTACGCTCTTTTGATCACAACCGACTTTTAAACTTCAGTTCAGTCTTTGACTAAAACTCATTTTGATACTTGAACGGTGGTTAGCAAATTCAATATCTTATTTAATCACGTTGCAATTTATCTTTCTCTCTATTCACCAACCACATTTAATAGAGAAAATTACGTCTATGGTGCAGCATGTATTGACAGATTGGGTCGTTGTTAAGAGCTCGTATTTTTACGGCGGACTATTCATCAGGCCTTTGAGTTCGGGACGATCATGTTCAGTCACGGACAATTCGAAGTTTGCAACAAGAAGAGAATGTGGTTAGACAAGTAGGGGGGTGATTTTTTTTTTGGTCTGATTGGCAGACTTATTAGCCCTGCCCTTGGTCAAATTTACCTTAGAGCATACGAACCAAGAGGTTGATTCTAATCAACAATAGGCTAGCCTTCTTCTTTGAAAATTCTAGTGTTTTTCTTTTTTTTGAAAAACTTTGAAAATTCACTAATATAAATTGGCTTGATTCCAAAAAAACTTTGAAACTTAGAAAAGTGATTCAAATTAATAATACTCTTTAAAATTTTTTCAAGAGTTTCAACTCTTGAAAAATTGGTTTTGAATGAGCTAGAGATGATTCTATTAATAGTGGTTTTTCAGTATAAATCTCATTTTAAATTATTTTCTTTAAAGATAAGCCGCCACTTTTTTAAGCCCAAAATCAAAAGGTCCCATCGGGACTTTGTGTATGTTAACAATAATTCATGATTTGATTTCTTTTATTGAAAATAATTATCAACTAATTTGATTTTTTTTTTTTTTTTGAGAAAGATCAATTAATTTGATTGGATGGCCTATCCCAATATCTTTTTTTTTTGGTTGGTTGAGAAGAGCCTATCCCTATATCTTTTGTGTCCAAGTGAGACACGACAATTATTTAATTTAATTTATCATTATGATATCAACTTTTATTTATTTATTTTTGAGAATCGTCAATATGATATCAACTTAGATAACACGCGACACCAATAGATTTGTTCTCCGACATTATTTTAGTGACATATGTAAATTTAGGATTTATCACTAAATTTTAATATTACATTTTGTAATTGGCTTAATATCCCCCTATTTCTACACTCATTCACCACCATGGAATAGATTGAACCATACATAGAGCTGCTACTCAAGTCAAGTTCAATCATATGACCTGTGTCCCCATCACAAAATAGCACCATCCCATGTACAACAATCGCTGTTTTAACCTTCTAGAGTCCAATCTGCAACCTTAGGATAAATAAATCAGTCAGTAGAAGCAGACCCTTTTATGATAAAGCCATTTTTGAATTGCAACAAGGCTGAACTCTCATCATAATGGCACAGTGGCTGTATATATATAGAAGGTGGTTTTTTTTATTTTTTATTTTTAAAAACACCACCATTTCAAGCTAGGCAGAGATGGCCCCAGATTAGGAACATGGGCATGGCCCTTAAACCTCCCTCTCCCTTTTTTTTTTTTTTTCAAAATATATATTTTTAATAATAGATATACTTAAATATAAGCATTTGATGTTTGGCCAAGAATTCAATTGGTCCAAAGAGGAGAAAGAAAGAAATATATGATCGGCTATCCTAAACGCTCATAATTTCCTGTACTTTGTCAAATTATTTAACAAAAATATCTTTTCCTAATCAACAAAAAATTAAGGGCAAATAAAAAAAAGAAAAAAGCTAAGGGCCTTTAAGAAAATTACTCTTTTATTTTGAAGTACACTTTTAGTTCTTAAATTTTGAGGTTGTTTTCATTTTAGCCCTTTACGTTTAAGATTTCATTTTGTCTCTTCATGTTTGATCCAATTTTCTTTTTGGCCCTTTATGCTTCAAAAGTTTATTTTATTCCTTTCATTTTAGCACTACATGGGAAAGAAAATTTGTGTATGTGTGTAAGAATTAGAAGTTCAACAACCTACCAACTTGTCTATAAAGTTTTTGCACTTGTGCTTACTTTATAATTTCTATTGCAACTATGAAATGGGGTTTTTTAAATCATTAATATTGTCAAAATTAGGTTTGCAATAAAAAGAAATATGATTCCAAAATACTCTTTGATTTTGATTATTACAAAATTTATTACATAATTGAAAATGCATACATTACTTTTAGGATTTAAAATAAAAATGAGTTCCATTTTCATAAATGATCAAATTGATTTGAAATGTCTTGAGAAACTATTATTTTATGACTTTTCTGTTGATTAGATTTTGGTAACATTGAATTAATTTAGTCTTGTATCGTAATATAATTGTCATTATTAAATTAATTTTTCTTTTAGTTTTTTTTTTTAATTTTTAAATTTATTATTAGACCCCACGACTAAAATTTTAGTTTCGTCACTAATGCAACTTGGGATTCTTTAGTATAATGATTGATTCAGACCTGTCGACGGGCCCAACAAAATCCATGCTTGGTTGAGTTCGAGTAAGTGTCTTCAGTAGACGGTTGGGCCAGCCCGAAAATAAAAACTGGAAAGCAGTGCAAGGGACCGCATTTCTGGCCCAGGTTCTACACAAAGATTTTGAGGCCTGAACCCAACCCATTCATCCTAGACTCATTTCAAAGGGATTTGGTTTCCGGCGAAGCTACAGACACTAATACTTTTTTTTTTTTTATTTTAATGAAGAGACTCTACTAGCTGAACTAATTAAAATTCACTACTAATATTAGTAAATAAAATAAAATAAGAGAAGAAAAAAAAATGACCGAGGCTAATATTTTTAGTTGATGATGTAAGTCAAAGTGCTCTTGATGAGCATCACAAAGTAAACAAATTTGTGATGGGTGTTGAGGGTGGTTTTTTCACTTCTTGTACTCTAAACAAGTGTTTTGATACTATTTGACAGTTTCTAGTATGGGCTTTAATAAAGAAGTCAGGTTTAATGCTTTCATGAAATGGGCTTTAGGGTCCCATTTTGTGCTTAAATATTGAATTCAAAGTTCAAGGGACATTGCAGCAAAAATGAGCTTATTGCAGAAGGAACCTTTCTCCAGCTTATATTGTAGAACAAACTTTTCTCAAATTTCTGTTGTGTGATAAGGCTTCCTTCGAATGAATATTTCTCCACTTTCTGCATATAAACACTAAAGCCCAAAGAAAATTCTTAGTTTACAAGGCGTTAACATGATTGGGATGCAAAGGGACAAACCCATGCCACCATCCTTGCATTCACGTTCTTGGATCTTGGCTTTTTCTTGGTCATGCTTATTTTGTTCCCTTAGCTTTCTCTGATTCTCTGCCTTTTTCTTTTTCAGTGTCTTCTATTTTTGTGCATGGTGGATTACAAATTAACAATGAGGGTTGCTCTTATCCTTTTATACAAAAGGGTTTGGGCCTCAATGAGCTTATTCTCTGCATTTGGATCACAAAAGGTCTTGGGCCTTATTTATTTTGGCTTGCCTAGGCCGTTCTGCAGCGGACTTTTTTTGGGTTTTCTACTCTTTTTCATAGTATTTGGATTATATAGGCCCACGGTTACTCTTCTTGAGACATGCTCCTTATAGATGCCATCTTCTCGTCTCATTCCCCATTCAAGGAAGGATGGGCCATCCTTGGGCCCCATTTTATTACCCCATTTAAAGGTAATTTGCTGCAAGCAATTCTTTCCCCATGTTTACTCTCTCTCTCTCTCTTCTTTTTTTTTTTTTTTGCCTAAGTGTAAGCTAAGGCTTTATTATCTTTTTTATTCCTCTTCACTTGGGGTTTTTATGGCCTGACCCATTGACTTGCTTGGATTACTGGGCTTTTGTTTTTGTTTTGTTTTGTTTTTTTTTTGGTTTTGTTTTTATGCAAGATAGCAATTTTTATGCGTGTGAAGCATAAGCTAAGTGTATATGTGTGAAGTTTTCTTTTAGAGACTTGAACTTTGGTCTTTGCCCCCAAACCTATAAACGCTTATGTGTGAAGCGTAAGCTAAGTGTATATGTATGAAGTTCTCTTCTAAGAAACTTGAACTTCGACTTTTGCCACCCAAACTCCAAAAGCACTTATACTTATGGATTGACTATCGTACTAAAAGTGTAGACTTTTGTTAGTTGGTCTAAAAGCGTGAAAAATCGGGCATCAACAATTAATGAATGGGCAAACAGGAGAAGTCGGTGGGATTCAGTCTAACTGGGATCACCAGTGGCGGAGCCACTTGATGACCAAGGGGGCCTGGGCCCCCCAAAATTTTTGAAAAAAATATTTTTTTTTTTGAAAATATCCTAAAATTTTTGTAAATTTTTAAATAACCTTGTCATTTTGGCCCCTTATACCTGATAATATACATATATATATTTAAGAAAGTCTAAAAATAAACTTAATTTTCATTTAAATAAAATACAATTCATAAATACATATGTCAACAAATTAAAATAATTAAACATTCATCATCTTTAAAATGAACACATAAGTATTTTAACAATTATCTCAACAAATAAAAGGGAAAAAATTGAGTTATGAAGTATTGTATATTATTATTTTACATTTCACACACACAAATTTATATATGGTCCCCCCAAAAATAAATTCCTAGCTCCGCCACTGTGGATCACCACAGAAAAGAAACTAGTAAAACAAAGTAATGGGATTTCTTATGTCTTTCTTCTTTGTTCATTACCAATTCTTATCGGTAAAGATTGATTAAAAGTTATCGCTGGTATTCTTCATCAACCTGTCGGAGAAGACTCTGTACGTAGGAAGCAGAGGAATCAATTTTCTTGGATAATCTTTTTGGCTGAGTTTGGAGGATAGCATAGGTGTATTAATCCCCACCTTTTCGATCTTTTTGTTGTCCCGAAAATATTTTTCCATTTTCTGTCAAAACAAACGGAATGTAATATATTGCTTTCGTCTTTATATGGGCTCTTACGTACACAAGAATGAAGTTGTTCACTTGTTTTTTCCCCTTCATATTGTCACTCCACTAGTTTGATACAAAAGATGAAAATCATTGTGAATGGGGATCAATAAAATCCAAACCTAAAACGCCTGGATATAAGGACAAAAAGGGAAAGAAATAATGTGCCAGATTCCAGAATACGAAGCATTGGCAAAGAAGATACTGAAGCCAATAGCTAGCCTGGATCTGTCCTATAATTCATACAAGTCCATGTACCATACGTGTGAAATTCTCCAACAATATGTAGATGTTAAAAACTTTGGTGAAAGTCATGAATTAAGCTAGAAATGCTTCTACAATGATTTATTTTAAACTATAAATTATTATACATGCTTTTTTGGATTAGGTTTTGATCTCACCATTTCATATATACCACTTCTAGATACGCTTGGATTAGACTATCATTACGTTGTAGTTAATAGTAATCCTTTCTATATTTCAGTAGAATCTATTTGGTATTAAGAAAATAAAAGCTACACGCTTATGCTTACTTTTATATTATCAAATCTCAACTCTTTTTTTAGATTACAAATAGTATTATCTGCACACCTTTTGTATAAATTTCCTGTATACATATCTGTCATTTACATTGTCAAAATCACATTTAATTGTTCTATTTGTACTTTTGTTCAAAATCGATAATGCAGATGAAAGGTGTGCACAAAACAAATGCATGAGAGAGAGAGAGAGAGAGAGAGAGAGAGGTACATATTTTTCAATAGAACTCCTTTCTCACCCATGTCATGTTCTTGTGTTCCCACCTGGTGAGAGTGCATCCCATATGCAAGCTAAGATGATCTTTTAAAAAGCACATATGGATTTCATCATTTTGTGTCCGACTTTATGTATTTTATTACATGAATATAACACGAAAAATTGAAAGGAAAGGACAAGAAACATTTGGTACGTACCTTGAATTTAAAAATACTGCGAATTTTAAGATAAATAAGGACACATGTTAATAGTTAAGGATTTGGACCATTTGGTTGCAATGGGGCAAAGTTAGACATGGCAAAACGGGTCAGAATTTTCTGACCCGACCCGAAAAATACCCGACCCGAACCCGATTTTTTTGACCCGAAACAAAAACGGGTTGACCCGTGACCCGACCCGTGTTTTGTGCGGGTCAACCCGACCCGACCCGCGACCCGACCCGAACTCGAACCATTTTTTTAAAACTTTTTTTTTTTGGGTAAAAAAAATAGTGAAATTAAGACAATATTGGTTTAATTGTTTATTGTGAGTTTTAAGGAAACAATTGATACATTTACATAACTGCATGCAAATTAATTGAAAAATAAATGGTTGAGCATTCTGTAATGAGTAAAGATTTTTAGATATCAAATAGCAAAGTACATGCTAAGATAATCTGGTTACAGTAAAGTTAAAAACAGATTTAAATTTGTAGATATGTGTGAGACACATTCACAAGTGTGAAAATAGTAAAGCCAAAGTATCAAATTAGCATAAATTATGAATACTTAGATCTATTTTTTAACAATTTATGTTCAAAATTAACGGCTTTTCAAAATAAATTATGATATTTCCTAGAGTGTGTACTGCTTAACAATGATATGATCTTCATAAAAGAGACTAGGTATAAATTAGTAAGCAATCAAACTTTAATGTATATCTCAAATTGAAATAGAGTGTCAACCACAATTGATAATAGATTATAAAATTAATTTTTAAAATTGTAACTTTCTTATATGTTTTTATTCTTTATCAAATGAGTTATCCAATAAGTCATTTGTATATATATTTTTTTTTTGGAATGTTGATATTGTGTAAAAATAAAACTTGTATATTTGTTTTACTTATCTTTGTGTTGTTTTGTTTTAGATAGCAATGTTAGGATTTGTATAATTTTAAAATTATTGAATAAATATTAATAAGTTTAACTGAGTTTATTCTTGATATAAGTAGTGAATTCAAAATAATGCATTTTATATCAAGTAATATGTTGCATAACTATCCAAATAGCAAATACATATTGTTTTCTTTATAAAAAAAATAAAAAATAAAAAAATAAAAAATTTCATGTGAAAAATACGGGTCAACCCGACCCGACCCGACCCGCAACCCGATTGACCCGAACCCGATTTCAACCCGCTTAAAATGACCCGTTTTTGACCCGTGACCCGTTTGACCCGTGACCCGATTGACCCGACCCGAACCCGACCCGACCCGCCCGTTTTGCCATGTCTAGGCAAAGTTGATGACATAATTGACCCAAATATCTTTCTGATCATGACTTTGTACCCATGTAACCCATGTCATAAAAGGAGCAATTATTGGTACTTTAATTGTCCTCTCTTTTTGAGTCGTTGGATCACTTTCACCAGAGAGAGCTGGAGCAACGAACTTTCAAGTTTCTAGACCACGTTGTGAAAGTTAGTTTGAAATAGTAGAGACTAATAATATGAGATAATTAATCTGAATGGTAGCTGAATAAGATTATTAAAAACCTAATAGAAGAAAAATAACTTAATTAATTCATCAACATTATCATATTATATATAAGCATAAAATCTCGTGATCCCGTTCCAACACTACGATATACGTAATCCCATGGCCCCGGAAAACATTTTTTAATTGGTTATTAATAATTTATATAGAACCATATTATTACATCCACGTACTACTAGAGCCTGTACGACAAATGGCGGGGCGTCTTGGACTATGCGCTTATATTAGAATGGATCAATTTGTTAATTTTTAGCAATAAATTAGAATGGATCAATTGGTTTTCACACTCCTAATAAAAGCCATTGAAATCATGAGTTAAGTCACTATTAAGTATTCGTTTGAGAACAATTCATTTAACTTTTTACAGAAATTTTTTATTTATACTTTAGCAAAGAAAAAAAATAAAAATTTGAAAAACTATACATAAAAATTAAAAAGCAAAAGATTAACTTATAATTTGTTCCAAAACTGTGTAAGTGTAAAACTGTGTTTTTTAAGAAATGTTTAAGACCCTGTAAAATAATTTGTAACAAGTTGAACCCATAAATTTATCACATGGGGTCATTTGGGTTCCCAATCCAAGTACACATTCACGCGACTGAAAGTGTGAAACACGTTGGGTACTTCAATTAATTATATTATATTTTTTTGTTGTCTAGCTGCATCAAAATCAGATCGTGTAGATTGTAATTCTCAGATCCTACTGGTTATGACCCTACATGAATTGTAAAATGGTTTTGTCCATTTTTAAACCGACTAATCCTTCTATAAAATGATCTCCCCACCTTCATGCATGTCGGAAACAAATTTGTAAATTTCTCTAGGAACTTGAGAGAGAGAGAGAGAGAGAGAGGATTAAACACGAAATGGGAAGGAGTCCTTGTTGTTCTAAAGAGGGACTAAATAAAGGGGTTTGGACAGCTCAAGAAGACAAGTTACTCACAGATTACATCAAAGCCCATGGAGAAGGAAAGTGGGCAAAAGTTCACAGAGACACAGGTTAGATACTAATGGATAGTTTCACTTCTCTAACTGCAAGTTTTTTAGCATTACTTTAGACTTTAGAGATTGTAGAAAAAAGCTAGGTTGCTGTGGGAAGAAAACCATGAAGAGCGTTCATGAAAAATAAAACAGATTAAAAGAAAAGATGCAGGTGATTCCTTCGCTTGAAAAAAATACATTAAATTATGTAAGAGTATATCTTCAATTAGGTTTGCTTTACCTAAAGAAAAAGAAAGGGTTAGCTTGCTTTTGCTAGAAATAGGAATTTATTTTCTTAAAGGAACAAGTGTGCTGCATGGAAATGACGTTTAATTGTTCATGTGCAGGGCTTAAGAGATGTGGGAAGAGCTGTAGGCTTCGCTGGTTGAATTATTTGAGACCCGATATCAAGAGAGGCAACATTACAAATGATGAAGAAGACCTTATCATCAGACTCCACAAACTCTTAGGCAACAGGTCTTGTCCATGCTCTATTATTTTTTTTATCCGATATTTCAGACAATTCCAAAACTTTTGTAGATCCTTATTTAACATGGGTATTTTAGAAAATTTTTGTAGGAAAATGAAAAAAATGACTAATTTTTTTTTAAAATATTTTTTTTAGTTTCTCATAAAAATTCTTAAAATAAATGATTAATATATATTCTAAGGCATGTATTAACTAGACTCATTTAATATTATTACATTCTGCAATGTGAAAAATTTTGTACCACGTTTGTATAGTTATACACCTTATTTATATAACGTTGAGAAAATCCATATCCATTAAAAGGAATAGATTTTTTACTCTATTTGGCGTGTGTGTTTTTTTTATAGATGGTCTTTGATAGCTGGGAGACTCCCAGGGCGAACAGACAATGAAGTCAAGAATTATTGGAACACCATTTTGGCTAAGCGGGAACAACGGAAACCACTAAACCATAGCAAAACTGTGAAAAAAGCAATAACCAGAAAAGTTGATGAATCACAAAACACAGATGTGATACACAGCAAGGCAAAAAGTCCATCCATGCACGGCAACGTGGTGAACAGCATTGAAGTACATTCCAGATCCAGTGATGCGTTATCACCATCCACGTCTACAGAGGAAAACTCATTGGACTTATTGATGGATTTCGATGTGGGAGAAATAGGCCTTTCAGATTTTCTTAATTCCGACTTCACAAAGCTCAATGATTTTGAAATGTTTAATATGAACAGTTTGATAGAAGGAGATGTTAGCAAACCAGCTTTTGTCAGTCACACACTTTTGTCACCTAAGGATGTGTCGGAGAATTGGAGTGTCCAAGCTAGCATGGACTCAGATTTCAGATCTTTGGCTTCTTTTCTAGAATCAGCAGAGGAATGGACAATCTAAATAGTGTTGTTTTTTTAAACTGAGTTTGTATGTATTATTGGTCATGTAAACCTTCTAAATTTTGAATAATTTCATTATTACCTAGGGTGAGGCCACTAGAAGTATTCAAGTTGATCACCTTGTCATTGTTATTTCCACGAGTAAGATAAAATGTTGCGTTCAAAATCATTAATCCCACGTTCGACTTCTCTCTTCATTTAAAAAAGTCTAGGATCACGTAATTTTTCACAACTTCTTGTTACAACTATGATGTGGCAGAGTGTGATTAGTAAAGAAAAAATAATGGGTCAATAGTTAATCACTCACAATCTAACATGTCCACATGTCAGAGTTGTGGCAAAAAAGTTATGGAATAATTTGTGATTCTAGAACTATTCTCTTCATTTTTCCTTAGGTACTTTATGATATCTAAGTAATAATTATCATGCACTCACTATTAACTAGTCAATTCCATCCATATACACGGTCACTTTTTATATTTAATTGTGCAGATTATACATTATTGAATGTGAGAATAAAATTGTCTATGGCCCTTGAGACCCAGCTAGATAGGCGCCAACCTTGCCCGAGTTACACGAGAAACATTCAAAAAGATAAGAAAAAAAAAAAAAAAAAATAGACTTGTGTGGGGGCACAACGTGTAGTCAACCTCAAATAAAAATATTTTGTCCATCTTTGTCTTTCACTTTAGGTGACACTCATTATAATTTGTACATATTCCTTTTTCTTTTCCAACCAAATAAATAAAATTTGAAATGTAAAAAAAAAAATCATACACAATACATATTGGAATTGGTAAAACATAAAATGGATTATGAAGCATAAAAGAAATCAAACAGGTGAGTGGGTTTTTTGTGGGAGAGAGTGAGTTGGAATGGTGCAGGTCATAGATTATGAAGCTCATGCATTTTTCTAAGTTTTATGGATATCTTGGCCAGAGTAGTGTAGTTTTTGGCTTTTGATGGAGGATGCGATATGATAATTGTAAGGACACGATTTGGAGCGACCCAAGAACGATATTGGGTTCGCACGTAAATAGGCCCTCACAATATCATTTATAGAGCGTGGGTTTGAAAGGCTAGGCCTTGATCACGAGACGGCGGTTTTCCGGGGTGTTCATGCATAAATAAAACGTGTACATACATAGATAGGTTGTGCACACTCTGGGAGTCTTTCTCCTAAAGGTGGGCTGGGAGGCTCTGGTTTTGGCCATTTTTCCCAGCCCCTTTAGAGGTGTGTTAGCCCTCACATTATATAACCCTTCTCGGTTGATCTTAGCCTTCCACTTGTTGGTCAGGCAGGTGCTAACTTCTGTACCCGTCCCATCGACGGTCCCATCTTGCTTTCTATTAGTTGCGACGATCGAAATCACCCTGACCAGGTGTCTTCTCTCATTAACACGGTCAGGACACCGGTGAAATCATTAAATGCAGAGAGGTTGTATTTATCTTGAACCAGTTCCGTGCCATACCCCCAACGTGGGTCCCATTCTATTCGTATCCTCTTCTAGGGGCTTTTTGGGGATAGTCATCATTGAGACGTTGCTAATCTTTTTGAAGTCTAGTGGTGCCGAGGACAGGGTCATCCTCGGCTGTTCCACTAGACACACCGGCCCTTTTTCCCATTTGTCCTCGGCACATACCATCCTCGGCATGGACCCTGAGCCTTAATAAAATGTGGGCCGGGTCATAAGCTCCCCGGCCCCACAATAGCCCCTCAAAATCCTGCTATCCGACTCTTCGGACGGATATGAGGCTTTTGATGATATCGGATATCTGTCAAGGCTTGTCAATCCTTGTCACTTACTGATTCCCAAGACTTTTCATCTGCCCGAGACACGTTCCTGGTGCGGTTGGAAGGTGAGACGTGGCCTCATTAAATGCGGGCAGCTCTGTGTTTCCCACGTTCAACGGCATGATGAAAATCAACGGTGGTGATTCCTTGGTCTTTATGGGCGGGAAAAGTTGTGCAGTTACCCTAGAAAGTATAGATGATTTTTTGGAACAAATCCGCCTCTTCAGTTTTGCACTTAAGAGTTCTAGCGTGTATACCCTGGGTTCATCTGAACTTTCGCCCAAATTCGAGTCTATCTCCAGCACTAAAAGTCTATCCGAAGCGTCTTTCCTCTTTTATGTAAGTTCCCTGCTTCCATTAACTCATTTTTTTCTCTTTTCTGGGTTTATTTTTCCTCTCTTGTTCCTTTCCTTCTCCCATTGCTGGTTGAGTTTGTTTAGTAAATCATAGAAATGGTTAAGTCGAAGGTTAAATTGAGACTAAGGAAACTAGTCGATACTGAAGAGGCGATGAACAAAATTCCTCCCAACGTAAGTTTGAGGCACTGTAAGATGGGGGAGTGGCACTATAAGAGAAAAACGGGTGAGGTAGTAATTCCCGTCCTCGCCTTTGTAGAGGGGGGTATGAGAATCCCTATGGGGCCGGTAACGAGGGGTTACCTCCGGCACTTTCGATTAACCCCCACCCAGTGCGCCGGCAACATGTTTAGGATTTTGGGTTGCATGGATGCACTAAACGAAAAGATGGGGCTAAGATTGACCCACCATGACGTGAATTGGTGCTACAACCTCCAACATTTGAAGGGGAAAACATTCTACATGAAGACGAGGGACGACAGGGTTCGACTAATCCAGTGCCTTCCCGATTCTAACAAGGGATTAAACAAGGACTTCCTTATCATCTCTGGTGAGTGGCATGATGGCGATCCGTGCCCCGTGGTAGAAGGAGAACCAGGTGGGGTATAAGGAATGGAAGGACGCTGACCCTTTGCACCCCTTTTTTAGTTTAATGTGGTTCGGTAACTAACCATGCATATATTTTTTTTTCTTTTGTAGATTCACACGCTCTTAAACGGCATTTTCACTTAGTTAACCGGGCGGACTTGGAGACTATTCTACAAGCGGCGGTTTTCGTAAATGACGGAGATGGTCAAGTCCGAGCCGCTCACAAAATATTAGGGTACCCTCCTGTTCAGAAGTCATTTGGCGACCCTAGGCACGTGATCAGCCCCAACCGTCCTCAGCTTCCAAAAATCACCGTGGTCGAGTCAGGATTTCTAATCTCCGAAAGACCATCTGTCCTAGAAAGCATCCCGCCGGTGGGCCCCTCCTCGTCTCGCCAAGTAACGGTGGACGAAGACGAGTTAGATCGGTCCGAGGAAGGATTTGGGGCATTTGACCTAAATAGCCCATCCGAGGATCCTTCTGGTGATTTAGGTGACCTAGCTTTGTCCGAGGCGGAACTATCGTTAATAGGCACATCTTCGCAAGCCGAGATGGGATCCAAGAGAATACCCCAGCCTAGCCTATTCGAACTCCTCGAGGGTCAGCCGGGGGAGGGTGCGCAGGGAGCACCGTCACCTAATGTTCCGGACCCACCACCTCAGCCCTAAACCACCCAAACTAGGTCGTCCTCCACCAAGTCACAACCACAATCCCCCCGCCCCAAACTTCCTGCTCCTTCTCAACCAGCCCTGCCTCCTCGGCCGAAAGGTACTGATTCAAAGAGAAAGAGAAGTCCCAAGGGCAAGGAGACCGTGGATAGGGGAAAGTCCCAACCTTCTAAGGAGAAGGAGGAAGCCCATCGTACGAAACAGCTGAAGATTGGTCACCAAGGCAAGGATAAAGAGACTGCGTCCCAATCTTCCCAAGGCAAGGGAAGGGGGATCGAGGCCCAATCACTGCCAAGCGCCTGGCTTCCCGCTCCAATGCTCCACGGGGGTCCATTGCTAGAAACCGCGTCCATGAGGGACCTTGGAGATGGCGAGGGTGGTTATGTGGTAGACGCATTAGGGAGAGCCATGCTGCTTCCCATCGACATGGATGGGCTGAAGAAAATGAGGATGCAGGAGGTCTTCCTCAGTACGAAGAGGTACCTGGGCATGGTAAGGCTCTTGAAACCTAGAACTTTGTCAACTCCCACTCCCAGTTTGTTATTTATGATGTATTTATCTCCCTTGACAGGCTCTCCAGGCCACCTATAGGATGGAGGAAGAGGTGAACAACCAGAGTAAGGCGGCTGAGAGTGAACGCTCCAAGCGCTTAGTGGCCGCACGGAATCTCAAAACTTCTGAGGATGACCTGGCCAAGACCAAGGCTGCCCTAACAGAGGCAACCCGAGAAAGGGACAGCGCCTTGGCGGGTTTAGCCAGCGCCCAGAAACAAGCTGAGGACCAAACAAAACGTCTGCGAGAGGTCGAGGGTCAGTTGCAAATAGCTAAAGAGTTAGTCGAGGACTTAAATAAAAGACTGGCCATGGCAGAGCATGAGAAAGGTGTGGCGGAGTATGCCCGTGAGCAGTGGCGACTCCAGGAATTTTATCCAGGGTATTCCTATTTTACTTTGAAAAAATTTCGGGCCATTTCAGTCTATTTCGAGTGTTTTGGGACGTTTCGGTAAATACCGGCCAAAATTCAAAATTTGGCCGGTATGAAGTTTGTGCTTTAAAAAAAAAAAAAAATGTTCTTAAAACCAAAACAAATTTGCATTTTGTACATCCAAAAACCTCAAGAGGAAAAAAAAAATGAAACGAAAATAAATGAACAAAGGTTACTTATAATAAACTATAAGTTCGTTTGAAATATTAATAAAATTATTAATTATTGTTGTTTAGTTATTTTATTAATTTATTTGTCTTTTATAAACTATAATTTGTTATATTATTATTTTATTAATTATAAAATTATTAATTATTATTTAACCTAACATAATTTAATTTATTTGTCTTTTATAATGTATTGGTTAATTATACAGCTTTAATTATTGTTATTTAGCGTAACAATAAACTATATTACTTTAATTTATTTGTCATTAATTATACTACTTTAATTTATTATATTATTTAGCCCCTTGTACACATTTCACTAAAAAAACCTAACATTACACATTTCATATGCAGCACAATAATTAAAACAGTGTCATGTATAACATATTATATTGCTTTAATTATTGTGCTCCCGGCCCCATGTGTGATGTGCCCATCAGCCCATCTATCCCCACCCCACTCAATACAAGCATAAGCCTTATTGCCTGATGCCCAATCACAATTGCCTGCCAATCAGAAAATTTCGCAATATTTACAAATCACAATATCCACTAAAACACAATTAATATTACACCAACACAGAACACACACTGACCAACACAGCACCAACGGATAAAATAAACACTAAAGCCAAATTCAAAAAGACAGAACAGGTAAAAGCAAAATATAAATAAAGACAAACAATGATCCATTCGGCCAGCCAATCACAGAGAGAGAGAGAGAGAGAGAGAGAGAGAGAGTTACTGAGTTAATTTAAATAAAGACCAAAGAGAGAGAGACGCTTATTATTTTAGAAAATCACACTCAGTGAGAAAAAGAGAGAGAGACTGAGAAACTGAGAGAGAAAAAGAGAGAAATTAGAAATACCTTGAGGGAGCTGAAGCTCAGGGAGGGTCCGCCGGTCTGGAGGGATCTGCGATCTGCTAGCACCGAGCTACGACGACGACGACTGCGACTGCGACTGCGATCTGCTAGCACCGAGCAGAGTGATCTGCGACTGGCGACTGCGATTGTGATCTACGGTCTACGATCTGCGATTTATGATGAGGGGCAAGCTACGGCGACGACGACGAGGCGCGAGCTACGGCGATGACGACGAGGAGCGAGCTACGGCGACCGAGGAGCGAGTATTGGGGTTTTTTGGTTTGGTTTTGCCATTTTGGTACAGAGGCTCTGTATTGGGTTTTTTTTTTTGATAAACACAGTATTTCTTTTGGTTTGTTTTGCTTTTGCTCTGTATTGTATAGACTGTATCGTGTATTGGGGATTGGTTTTTTCTGCAGCGACGTGACCGGGGGCGGTGGGTAAGTTTGATGTCTGATTCTGTGTTGGTTTTTTTTTTTTTTTTTGAGAATCTGTGGGTCGGTTTGCTCTGTTGGGCTCGCCATGGGCTTGGCTTACCATGGGCTTGGTTCTGTTTCAAATTTTTTTTTGTTTTCAGATTTTAGTTCAATTTTTTTTTTGGGCTTTTTTTTGCTTGAAAGTTGAACAGGTAAATTTTGGCTTGGCTCTGTTACAATTTTTTTTTTTTTTTTTCCAGATTTTAGTTCTTTTTTTTTTTTGCTTGAAAGTTGAACAGATAAATTTTTTTTTAATCTGAGGGTGTTCCTAATTTTGTGTTGAGGGTGTTCCTAATTTAGCTTAAATATAATTTTTTTTTTTTTTTTTAGTAAATTTTTTCAGGTCAGGGTGTTCCTGGGAACACCCTGACCTGTACGTGGCGCCGCCACTGCCCGTGAGGAGGCCATAAGGGCCAAGCAGGAGGCCGAATTTGCCAGAAACGAGGCTGAGGCTGCAAAGGAAACGGCCGAGGATGAGGGTTATAATGCGGGGGTAGCTGAAACCCAAGCCATCCTTAAAGCCCAGATTCTTGGAGTATGCAGGCTTTACTGCTCCCAGGTTTGGGAAGAGGCCCTGAAGCGGGCTGGGGTGAATGCTTCTTCTGACTTGTGGAAAGCGGAGAACATATTCTACCCTCCAGCCATCCGCGAGGCCACCTCCACCAGCTCTGCAGCTGTGAGCGACCAACGTGAAGAAGGGGTCACTGAACCGGAAACCATACGGGTCGGCGCTTCTCCTGTGGAGCCGCTCAAAGAGGGAGAGCTTCAGAATGTGATCGAAGCATCTCAGCATACGGATCCGGAGGTGCCCAAAGAGGTTGCTGAGCCCGTGCCTGGCACTCAGATGCCTACCGCCGAGGAGCCAGCCACACCTGCCCAGCCCCTACAGACGATTCCCCTTGCCATGGTTCCCAAGAGTACCGACACTGATTCTGCCCAGTCTTCCCAGGGTGTGGTCGATGCCAAGCTAAAGAAGTAGAAACCCCGGCGATACTTCGTATTTGTTTTGATTTTAACGATTTAACTTGTTTCTTTTTCATTTTGAAAACTTTGTAATCTGCCAGTAGTTTGAAACTGTTGAACGTGGGTGAAATTCTTTTCTTCCTTTTTCCTTTTGGTTACTGGTTAGTTGCCTTTGTCAATACTTACTTTTACTTACGAATTTTGAACTAATTATCCTAACATGTATGAATTATTGTGCATGTGATACACTTAGAATCATATTCAAAACATTAGCTTACCTGCACCGACAGAGCTTTGATCCCATGTCTGATCCTCATTCAATGGAGGCAGTTACTTGTAGTGTTAGGTCCTGCTTAGTATCTAGATTTCTTTAAAGTAGTTAGTTTCACCATAGGTTTGAGTGCGAAGACCATGCAATACCTTGGTTCTGTCCAAAACCCAATTTTTGAGAAGTAGTTGGTTTCCCCATAGGTTTGAGTCCGAGGACCATGCAACACCTTGGTTCTGTCCAAAACCCAATTTTTAAGAAGTAGTTGGTTTCCCCATAGGTTTGAGTCCGAGGACCATGCAATACCTTGGTTCTGTCCAAAACCCAATTTTTAGAGAAGTAGTTGGTTTCCCCATAGGTTTGAGTCCGAGGACCATGCAATACCTTGGTTCTGTCCAAAACCCAATTTTTAGAAGTAGTTGGTTTCCCCATAGGTTTGAGTCCGAGGACCATGCAACACCTTGGTTCTGTCCAAAACCCAATTTTTAGAAGTAGTTGGTTTCCCCATAGGTTTGAGTCCGAGGACCATGCAATACCTTGGTTCTGTCCAAAACCCAATTTTTAGAAGTAGTTGGTTTCCCCATAGGTTTGAGTCCGAGGACCATGCAACACCTTGGTTCTGTCCAAAACCCAATTTTTAGAAGTAGTTGGTTTTCCCATAGGTTTGAGTCCGAGGACCATGCAATACCTTGGTTCTGTCCAAAACCCAATTTTTAGAAGTAGTTGGTTTCCCCATAGGTTTGAGTCCGAGGACCATGCAATACCTTGGTTTTGTCTAAAACCCAATTTTTAGAAATAGTTGGTTTCCCCATAGGTTTGAGTCCGAGGACCATACAATACCTTGGTTCTGTCCAAAACCCAATTTTTAAGAAGTAGGGGCATTAACTTCTCGGTTATGGCGTGAGTCCTTGGATCACGGGGAATCAGCTTCTCGGCCAAGCCCCTAGAACCATCCGTGCTATTGATGCTACCCAGCGCAGCCCCTACTAAAGAAACATAGCCCCTGGTGGAACTTTAAGCTAACACCATACAACATAAACGGCTGTTTAGAAGTGACAAGGGGATTGTTTCGACCAAACGCCTGAGCCAACGCACAAGCCCTTCTCACAGACGGTGCCAATTGTAAGGACACGATTTGGAGCGACCCAAGAACGATACTGGGTTCGCATGTAAATAGGCCCTCACAATATCATTTATAGAGCGTGGGTTTGAAAGGCTAGGCCTTGATCATGAGACGGCGGTTTTCCAGGGTGTTCATGCATAAATAAAACGTGTACATACATAGATAGGTTGTGCACGCTCTGGGAGTCTTCCTCCTAAAGGTGGGCTGGGAGGCTCTGGTTTTGGCCATTTTTCCCAGCCCCTTTAGAGGTGTGTCAGCCCTCACATTATATAACCCTTCTCGGTTGATCTTAGCCCTCCACTTGTTGGTCAGGCAGGTGCTAACTTCTGTACCCGTCCCATCGACGGTCCCATCTTGCTTTCTATTAGTTGCGACGATCGAAATCACCCTGACCAGGTGTCTTCTCTCATTAACACGGTCAGGACACCGGTGAAATCATTAACTGCGGAGAGGTTGTATTTATCTTGAACCAGTTCCGCGCCATACCCCCAACGTGGGTCCCATTCTATTCGTATCCTCTTCTAGGGGCTTTTTGGGGATAGTCATCATTGAGACGTTGCTAATATTTTTGAAGTCTAGTGGTGCCGAGGACAGGGTCATCCTCGGCTGTTCCACTAGACACACCGGCCCTTTTTCCCATTTGTCCTCAGCACATACCATCCTCGGCATGGACCCTGAGCCTTAATAAAATGTGGGCCGGGTCATAAGCTCCCCGGCCCCACAATAATTAATTCATGGATTGTTCTTGAAAAGCTTAGGTTATGTTTGGTAACAATTTTTGTTTTCTATTTTCAAAAACTTGTTTTTGGGAATATAAAGAAAAAACAATTTTCTTGTATTTTTGAAGTCAAAAACATGTTTGGTTAGTTGAAATTAAAAGATAGTTTTTTGAAGAAAAAAATAGAAAATACTAAAATATTTTGTGACTAGGATTTGAAATTTAAATTTAACTCATTAAATAAGACAGATTCATTAAATTAAATGCATATTTTCATTGACTTTTAAAAATTAAAAACTGAAAACAGTCACAAATTGAGTTTTGAAAACAATTTTTATTTTCTACCCATTTTGAGTTGCCAAAAAAGTTTTTCAGTCTCAAAAATAGAAAATTGTTTTTGAAAACAGAAAATAAAGGAAAAAAAACAGTTACCAAATATATCCTTAGTTTTGGAGCTTAGCTCATTGTGTGGTTGCTCCTCGTGTTTCTGTGTTGTTCTTCCCCATTGGGTTCTCCTTCTGTTATAAGGACATGTGGGTTGATTCCCGCCCATGGTAGTACACACTTTCCCATATTTTGGTTAAAATGGCTTGAAATAGCAACCTTGGGGACAGGGGCGGAGCCAGAAATTTTTGTTTGGGAGCTAAGTTGCGGCACTAATATATTTATCAAGACAACCCCCACATACATATATATATACACACACACACATATATATATATATATACACACTTTTCTATTTGATAAGTTATATATATATACACACACCAAAAAAAAAAATAATTAGTATTTTCAATCAAAATTATGTTTGATAGCGATCTTTTATAAAATAAAATTCATTTTTTCTATTTTCATAGTAAAATTCTTAGAAAATTTCATTTTAAATACAAATTATCAAATTTTATACTAAAGTAAGTAAGAAATTTTTCAATTGAACTAATGAAATTTTAAAAAACATGAATGATCCAAAACTAGGAGGAATAAATTAGTCTCCAAACATATTTGAAACTATTTTGCCCTAACCTATTATGTGGCGACTAAAGACACATTTCATGTATAGTTTTAGTGACAAGGTTTTTTTAATGAGTCAATGACTTGTTAGTCGCCATATAACGGGTTAAAAAAGATAGATTCAAACATGTTTAATGCCAAATTTTATCAAATATTTGACAGATATAAGAGTATATTTTACAATAAAAAATAGAATTGTGAAAAATAAAGTTATATCTTTATAACTATTAAAACAATTATTTGTTTAAGAGTATCATTGGACTAATTCAAATATTTGGGATGACCAACTCTTATTTTTATAGACTAAATTTTGAGAATATTAAAATAATTATATATATATATATATATATTTAAAAAAATTTCAAAATTTTGGGCAACACAGCTCTGCCCCTGCTTGGGGAGATGAGTAATCATTGAACGATCAAAAGTTGCTTGTGGTTTAAACTTCGAGAGGAAAAATTCCTTTGCTCGACAAAATGGAACTGTGATGTGACAAATTTTAAAGATTGGTTGACTTTAGTAAAAATAAATGGGGGTGGTTTAGGGTAATAAATATTGGTAGAGGCCAATTCATCTTGGTGATAAGCTTAAGGGTTTGTAAAGGGTCTAGACATGCATGCTGTAGCTAACTTTTGCCTTGTCCTTGTTGGTGCTGCATGTACTACTACTGAAATGAGTCAAGGCTTCCTAGCTCCTCTACCTGGAAGGGGTTGAAAAAAAGGGGAAGCTATTTTCAAAAGAGGGGTTAAATGGGTGCCAGGCTATGAGAGCAATATCAATTTTTGGGAGGATTGTTGGCTTAATAACGGTATCATCAGATCTAACATTCAAGGCCCCCTCCCTCAGGGTTCGGCTAGTCTCACTTTGAAGGATCTTCGTGCTCCTTATGGGTGGAATTGGGCTGCCATCCCTTTTGACATTCCCCTAGAAATTAAAGCTGACATTCAAGCGGTTCCTATGCCGGTAGTTTCTAGAAGTAGTGATAAATTGGCTTGGAAGTTCTCTACTAAAGGAAGTTTTGATATGAAGAGTGCTTATCTACTTGCCACAGATCAAATGGAAGCTGACTCTTTCTCGGGTTCTTGGATTTGGAAACTTAAGGCCTTGCCTAGAATCCAAATGTTCATTTGGAAGTGTATGCACAACAGCATTAGTGTTAAGGAGTGCTTAGCGAAAAGAGGTATCTCTTTAGACATTTCTTGTCCCTTATGCTTAGAGCAACTTGAATCTATCTCCCATGCCCTTCATGACTGTCGCCTTGTGAAACCGGTATGGCAGTAGCTGGGGTCTCATAGCTGCAATGCTAATTTCTTCTCTCAAGATTAAAATCTTTGGCTGTCTTCTAACTGTAAGTCTTCTCACCTTGTCAAAGGAATTCCCTGGCACTCCCTTTTCTCTTTTGCCATATGGTCTCTATGGAAGCAGAGAAATCAAGTTGTCTTCAATAACAAAAGAGTCAACCCAAACATCTCCATTTTGATATTTAGGCAAGCAACAGAATTTGTTCATTGTGTTATCCAGTCAAGATGCAGTAGCCGAATGATTATCAGACAAATCAAATGGGAAAAGCCAAACACGGGCTGGGTCAAGCTCAATACCGATGGGTCTGCGGATATTACGGCAGGGACTGCTGGAGGAGGAGGGCTAATTAGAGATGATCGAGGCAGCTGGATCATGGGTTTCACTAGAAAAATTGGTAAAACTGACAGCTTCCTAGCTGAAACTTGGGCTTTGCGTGATGGTCTCCTCCTGTGTAATCAGCTTAATCTTAATGCTGTCATGGTTGAACTTGACGCCAAAGCTCTGGTTGATGCTTTCCAGAATCCTTCATATGCTAATACTATAGTCTCCTCGCTCTTTGATGATTGTAGACATCTAGCTGCTCAGATTCCCCATCTTAGTATTAAGCATATCTACCGTGAAGCTAATAGATGTGCTGATCGTTTAGCTTATTTAGGTAGCTGTCAAGCAGTAGATTTCATTTCTTATTCTTGTCCACTTGTGGACTTGTTGCCTCTTGTTGCAGCTGATTGCCAGGGGATGGTTGTAAATAGGCATTGTCCTGATCCTTTGTTTTCTCGTTAGTCTTTTTAATGATATTCCTTTCAATCAAAAAAAAAAAATAATGACACTCACTCCCCTTCCAATCAAATCTCCATATTTTGAAAGCTTTTCAGTCAGTTGGACACTTTGCATGATTGGGTTGTAGGCTAGGCAACCCAATGAATATCTTGGGTTGGATACAATTGTGTGTTATGGCTCATTTTTGGGCAAGACGTAAAGGCGACTATTTTTTTTTTTTTTTTTTTTTTTTTTTTTTTTTTTGAGAACTAAAGGCGACTAATTTAAGTGGTACTTATTTTTATATTTTGAATATTAATAAAAGATTCATTTAATTTTTGTATTTTTTTCATTTAAAATTTATTTTTTCAGATGGAAAATTACAAATTAAAATGAAATTATTGTATTAGTCAATGACTATACAACTAAAATAAAGGCAATTTATTGAGTGAAGCAACCAAATACTAAAAAATTCTGATTGAAAATTTTAATAAAATTATATATTTAGTGTGCATTTGGCATGGCTTAAAAATCCAGTTTTTTTTACTATTCAGCTTATTTTTGCTATTATTCATGATCTCATTGCACTTTTTGATACTATTTTAGTTACCTTTTAGTTTTATCTACAGATATATTTTCAGTAAAAAGTTTTCAATTTCAATTAAATAAGTTGTTCTCAAACGGACAATATTTCTAAATAAAATATGAGTAAAAATTTATTTAGGAGATTAATGTGTTTTTCAATATTTGTGTGTGGGAGATTAATGAGTTCTACACTCTAAAACTGAGAAAAACGAATAGTTATTGTTTTATCCAATGAAAATATTTTTCTTTTTCTATTTTTTCTTTGATTAAAAAAATTACTTTTTATTTATTGGTGAATATTTGAGGCTTAATTAATACACTTATTGGTACATGGACATCTTTATTGGTAAGAATTTAGAGGCCTTACGAGGTTGCCTACTTATCTCATGCTTGAGCCGACCTTGAATTTGGGGCAGTCTTTGACCATTGGACCCTTTGTAGGTTCCTTCTTGAAATGTTATCTTTTGTTCTATCAAATGAGGTTTCTCTGCCTATGCCATGATTTAGGTTATTTTTCCAAAGTTTTGTTGATTAACAGGTTTGGATTTTCAAGATTGGGCCTGAAAAAATGATGCCGAAACACATAGATAGCAAATGAGAACCGTGAAAGTTGAAAAATAAAGTTAGGGAATTCTGTACTTTGAGTTTTCCTAATGGTAAACAAACTTCTCAAATAATTTGTCTAAGGTTCTAATATTTCTAATAAATATGTCCATTGTTTAAGGTTCAAATTATTCATTTCCAATGAAATTATAAAAACAAAAATCATGAATAATTTAGAGTAATAACATATATCTAATACTTTAGCTAAAAGTTCATTTGTAGTGGAAAGGTCTATATTATTTTGAAGAGAGGTTGTTCAATGCAACAAAACACTGGCACTAGTAAATCTCTGACCAAAATATCTAACTATTATATAACAATTTTCGAACTACTTTATTGCAGAAATCGAATCATTTCTTGATCAACCAAACCATCCTCAGTAATGCTCTAAAAAAACAATTTCTTATTAAATTCACAATCTCTAAGAACCTGCAAAATCCTTAAGAAATTAAGTGATAACATCTGAAAGGATTCGAAGCACTAGACGAATACTCCGAAGTCAAATGGAACCCACGGTTGTCCTTGCTCCCCGACGATCTCGATCTGATTCACTAGTACAGTATTACACTTAAAAAAATGGTGCATTCGAAACGTGGGCATTATTAAAAAATAAAAACCATGATTAAAGTGGAGGAGTTGAGCTACTTATTAAGCCCGGCATCTTCGGTTTGTCTCTAAGCTCCCCGGCAATATCGGGTGAAGATTATTAGTCAACTCCAAGGTCCAACTAATCGAGAGCTCTTTCTCTTAAGTCCAAACCTACCCACAAAGTATCTCAGCAAAAAATAAAAAATAAAAAACCTACCCACTAAGTAAATAATTACTGCAATAATTAATTATAATAATTATAGTAGTGACAACAATAAACACAGTAGTGACAGCTGTTTGTAGTTGTTCAAAGAAATTATTAGACAATAATTCTAAAAAGTGCAAAACCACAAATATTAATTAGATTATAATTCCAAAAAAGTACAGAACCTGAAGTTTACTCAAACGCTACGCTGGCCCAATGGATAATTGGCACAGTAACTGATGTCACACATCACGTGTTGCTATTTCGTTTTCTTTATTTTAGATGACATTTCACAAATTGTAGAAAGAGATTATATTTTGATGGATTTGGAGCATAGACTGTTGGAATCTTTTGATAAATCAATTGTTACGCATTCTAGACAAAGTCACAAATTCATACATTAAGTATTTATTTGGAAATAACTTATTTAGATGAAACAGAATTTTTTTTGCTAAAAATATTGTAAATAAAACAAAAAAGTAGCTGAAATAGTACAATAAAAATTGAAAACAATACCAAACGGACACTAAGGGTCTGTTTGGATACCATTTATTGCTGAAAACTGAAAACACTGTAATAAAATAATTTTTAAAGGTGTGAATAGTATCGTAGGACCCAGTTTTAAAATTAGATATGCATTTTTGCGTACTTGCGGGTCTCGTAAACAATGTACGAAACCTATAAAAAAAAAACGCAGACACACTAGAAATGCGCTATCCAAACTCACACTAAGTCATAAACATGTGAAACTTGATCACAAATGCTTTTAGATATATTAATGAACATTTATTTTAAATAGAGATTTAGAGGTTAGAACTTGGTGTAATGGTAAGCTTTCTTTGTCCAAGTAATGCATTTTGATTTGAATTCAACCTCTCAAAATTAGGAATACAAAATTTTCTATCAATCACCTCTCTTAAATTGGAGACAACCCTTTTGGACAGAAAAATCTTAAACAAGTGTATAACATGAAATTAAACCAGGTAAAGGCTTGGTTTGACTATAATGTTAGAGAATGTGATACATAGAACCATGATAACGTACATGAAAAAATATATAGAAGAAATAATGGAGAGAGAGAATGCACTAAAAAAACTTGAATTATTTGTTATAACTAATCACCCTAATTTATTTGGTTTTACTATACTTTCTCATCGATTTTCCTTACTTTTCTCTAATTTTCCTTTCACTCATTTCTCACAAAACTCAAAGATCAAAGTTCTCATCTCATTCCATCTCTAAGGATGAGCTATTAATTGATTGGGCCAAAATGACGCTGTCAATTCTCTCTCATCCGATGACATATCCTCTCTCTCTCTCCAAAAAAAAGAAAAAAAAAAGAAAAAAAGAGAGAGAAGTGAATGCTGTGTTTTGATTTGGGTTGTGCAGTTGATTAAGTTATTTGATGATTTTTCCCCTTTTATAGAATAGTTGCAAAGGAGTTAGAAAATGTGATTGTGATTGTTTAAAATTTTAGTTCCGTAGTCCCATAATCGCTAATGTCAATTGGGGCTTTTTAAAAAAAAAATTATTTAATTTTTGTTGTTGTAGTAGTGTTACCTATGGAGCTGTGTTCACCCTATTAATGCTATTTGTTCGCTTTTCTTCAATGTATCTTTTGTTGTGTCACCTTGTTTGAAAAGCAGACTTAAGAGATATACTACCTTTTTGCCCAAACCTTGACGAGTGTCTGAATACCTTGTTCTTGTATCATAGTGTGGTTGTAAACTCACATAGAAAACAAACACCTGCATTATTATATAAGTGTTTTTATTTGAATTAATGTTTCTACTTTCTACTTAACTTTTTTTTTTAATCTATATACTTAATTAATTAAATGGGAGAGGGTCGTGGTCGGCGTACGAAAAGTCTATAGATGACGGGTTGGTAGAGGAAAAAGCCTATAAACAAGTAGGAGCTTGTAAAGATAAAGGCAAATGAATTCAGTTTATGTAATAGTAAAGATAAACCTTTGTAGTAGTAGCTTCATGCTACTACTACAAATGTTAGGCCCTTTTGTAGTAGTACTCTGATTATGTAATATATTATAAGCTTGTTTAAAAAATTCTATATACTAATTTCGTATTTGTGTGTTCTAATAAATATTACTGTTTTTTCAAAAAAAATATAGGGATGTTTATCCCACATTGATTGTGTGTATTAGAGTTTCAGTTCTTATAACCCCAAGCTACTATTACAAAAGTTAGACCCTTTTGTATCTTTATAGTAGTACTCTGGTTACATAATATATTATAAGTCTTTTTAAAAAACTCTATATACTAATTTCGTGTTCATGTATTTTACTAAGTATTACTATTTCCTAAAAAAAAAAAAAAAAAGTCGTGGTGGCATTGTTCCATTAATTGTATTTTAAAAAAGAAAAAGTTACGCATGCAATGCATTAATTAGATCTGTAGTATGTACTATAAACACTGAACTGATGCGAGTAGGAATGAAGTTATCTATCAACATTAACCCCCGTAAAAAGGAAATAAAAGATTTCTTTCTTTAATTTTTTTTTGATCAATTCATATAAATATGCAATCTATGGCCGGGGATGGATTAGATTATGGAATCCGTGACCTTTCACCCAACAATTTACCTTACGCATAATAAAGAAATAATAAAGAGGATGACTGCTCTGTTTGTTTCAATAGAAAATATTATATAAAAATAGTTTTTTGTATTTTTCAATATTTGGTAGCATTAGAATAAATAAGTTAAAAAAAAAACTATTTTTAGTTAACACAAAAAGTATGACTTATTTTAAGAGATAGTTTTCCACTAATTTTTTTTTAGAAAACAACTCTATCTTACAGCAAATTAAATAAGGGAAGTTATGAGATTGTTTTTCAACTCATTTAAAGTTGTTATCAAACATAGGAAAATGAGATAGTTATTTAGAAAATGTTTTTTGGAAAATGACTCATTTTTTTAGAAAACATCGTTGCTGAAACAAATAGAGCGGACGTGTATTTTTTTTCTCATAAAATTAGCAATCATTGAACTAAAGATCCATGGAGTGGACGTTATGGATTGAAATTTTTATCCTATATCTGTCAAAAAAAATTTCTAGTATAGACGAAAATATTGGCAGTTTTAGAATTACACCCTTTTGCCAAACTATTTTTCGCGACTATCCTATGTAGTAGACTGTGACTGACTGTCTGTTACTTTTATATACACTTATCACCTTTTCTTCACTATTCACAGCTTGTCACGTCAAAATTATGACAAAATTATAATAGTGTAATACTAATTTTTTTTTCAAATATATTTCCAATTTGTATAATAATTGATTGTGTGGACAGTGGAAAGCGATACATATGATATGACAACCGCCTTGATTTACTATATGTTTATGACCTATATATAATTAGAGAAATGCTAAAAAAATCATGTACCAGGATTTTTGTTACATGATTTATTTTTCCAGGTATTTATTTTTTTTGGTGGCCGGGCATGGCAGGTCTAAAACAATGTGCTAAATAAAATCTTAAGTCAAGAAAAAAACTTGGTACTTGGTACTTGGTACTTGGTACTTGTTAGTCAAATTAAAGAAACAGAACATTTTTCTCAAAAAAAGAAAAAAAAAAAAAAAGAAACAGAACATTAATCCATAATAATTCTGTCAAAAAAAAGAAAGAACAAGCCATAACCACGCCCATTTATGCGACTATTAGTATTACCGTAGTCTCGATTCTCACATAATGAATTATTAATCAAAGTTATCAAACTACCCGCAAGGCACGCATCCTCCACAAAATCTCTGTGTGCGCTATTTGCACTACCAATATGTTTCAGTTGCACTGCAACCAATCTTGTCTCTCTCAGCGTGCAGGTCCTTTGTGTAATGTTCTTGAAGGTTGGGCCAAAATGGCAAAATACTCATCACTCACCAACTTTCCAGCAAAATACCCCATGTCTGAAACTATTTAGGGATATGTCTTTGTTTTGAAAATTGATTTTCTAAAAATCGAGTTTCAAATGTAAAACTCGATTTTTGGACAATTGAGTTATAACGAAATGAAACTTGAAAAAAAAAAAAAAAAAAATTTGTGGAACTCAAGTTCCATTCAAGGAATTTGAGTTCATGGAACTCGAGTTTCTAGTGCAAAACTCGAGTTCATGCAACTCGAGTTCCTTGAAAATATTCAAGTGGAACTCGAGTTCCACGAACTCAAGTTCTTTGAATGGAACTTGAGTTCCACAATTTTTTTTTTTTAATTTCATTTTGCTGTAACCGATTGTCCAAAAATCGAGTTTTACATTGAAATTTGATTTTCTAAAAATCGATTTTCAAAACAAGGGCATATCCTTAAATAGTTTCAGATATGGGGCATTTTGCTAGAAAGTTTGTGAGAAAAGGGTAAAACCCCATTTTGGCCTGAATGTCGAGTTAAAAAACAGGGACATATCCCTAAATAATTTCAGACATGAAACATTTTGCTGGAAAATTTGTGAGAAAGGGGTAAAACCCCATTTTGGCCTGAATGTTGATTTCAATACTAATAGTACGATAAAATTCAATATTCTTATTTGACAAATGGATAGGATATTGAAAACATGGAATTATCCTTAGTACACATGATTCTAAATCCATAACTATTGCATGACCGTAATTAATTAAAAATTAGACTAAATTTTACACTTCATGTTTGGGACTATTTCTTCTTAAAAAAAAAAAAAAATTCTTGGGATTATTTTATTTTGGTCATTTAAGTTTGAGAATTTTCATTTTGATCCACCAAGCTTGATTTTATTTTCAAAATGATCATTCTGACTATGTCTGTGATTAATTTAATTGTTAAGAAAGAGAAAAAAAATAAAGAAATTTTGCTATTTTGTTGACATCTAACGGCCTGACCAATCCGAAACAATTTTTTTTTATTTTTTTGGTCCTAGCAAGCATAAATTTTATGATCATCACAACAAAGAAACACTACACATCGTTACAAATATGCATATGTTATAGAAATCCTGAGCCCAAAGGCTGTTACAACTTTAACCACCTTTTTAAATCTATCTACAAGTAAAGAGACAAAAGACTAAACTTAAAAAAAAAAAAAATAAAAAAAAAAAAATAAAATAAAATAAAATTGCAGAGCTAAACCAGTGGCCACGAAGACAAGATGCTTTTCTGAACAGAAGTTAGGATCCCTAAGAGGGGCAGAGAGATCTGTTAACGACTTTAGAGATTTGCCATGTCTAATTAGTTGGTGAAATCTGGATATTATTAATAATTAATTTAAAAAATATATATGTTTATGAGAGATATATAATGAGAAAAATGTTATGTTTACAACATTTTCATAACAAATTTTAAGTGTTCGGTTGTTATTGAAAAGTAAACAAAAATAATAATTTCAGTAATGGGTTCAAATTAGAACTAAGAATAATTTATCACTTAAGATTTGTTGTGAAAGTATTATAAAAATGTGAAAAAATGTAACACTTCTTGTACAGTAAACTTTCCAATATAAATGATTTTGATATTAATGATTTTGAGGAACTTTTTTTTTTTTTTTTAAGATAAATGTTTATGAGAGATACTTGTATAATAAATTTCATTGTCCTCTCGTTTCAAAAACACATCTTTACAAATTTTGGATCATTTTGGTAATGTTGTTCTAGTAACGTTGTTTAAGTATTGTGAAAATACGTAAATGTGAAAAAGTGTTGTGGAAATACGTGTTGTGTTGTTTAAACAACGAAAACTGTTGTTTAAACAACACAACCAAACAGACTCTTAATAACTAGAACCAATGTACTGAAAATATAAAATATGGTATACTATCTTAAATTTTGATTTGAGAATATAATGTATATCAGTACATGTCAGTGGAAAGAAATTTCAGTAAAGATTATCTTATTTGGGAAATTAATTTGGCTTTTAATTATTATTATTATTATTATTTCTACTATATAATGTGGAGGGAAAATTTGAATCTCACATGTTTTAACTCTCAATGAAAAATACAAATACTATGAGGTGCCAATCAATTAAGATATCTACGCGAGCTCTTTGTGTCAATCTTTTTAACCTAACTTGTTTTTACAACTAACACATTTGGACTTATTGAAACCACCCCATGACGACTCACTCAGACTCACATGCGAGGCATTCTCGTAACGTGGGCATTTAAGCTTTTTAATCCAACTTAGGGCATTAAAGATTGACCAGGGCATGATTGGTCATTAGAAAACACTAATCAAACACCCAATTTAAGATCAGGCACACCTCCTTGAGAGAGAGAGAGAGAGAGAGAGAGAGAGAGAGAGAGAGAGAGAGAGAGAGAGAGAGAGAGAGAGAGAGAGAGAGAGAGAGAGAGAGAGAGAGAGAGAGAGAGAGAGAGAGAGAGAGAGAGAGAGAGAGAGAGAGAGAAGGAAAGTGTTTTTTGTGTCGATCTGTATTTGTGTTCAAATGGGTAGAAGTCCTTGTTGCACTAAAGAGGGACTGAACAAAGGGACTTGGACTGCACTTGAAGACCAACTTCTCACTGATTACATCAAAACCCATGGTGAAGGAAAATGGGGAAACATTCCCAAGGAAACAGGTAAGTCAGTTTTGGAAGAAGAAATAATTTCTTTTATGAAACAGATTGGGTTTCTTTTGGTTTATATGGTTCTCCATGAAAAGTGAAAACTATAGTTACTATTTTGTGCAGGTCTAAAAAGATGTGGAAAAAGTTGTAGGCTAAGGTGGCTTAATTACCTGAGGCCTGATATCAAAAGGGGTAATATATCAGTTGATGAAGAGGACCTCATCATTAGGCTTCATAAGCTATTAGGCAACAGGTCTTAATTTTCTCATCATTTCCTCTCTCTCTCTCTCTCTCTCTCTCTCTCTCTCTCTCATTTATGTATTATGTGAAAATTGAAGCTTTTGTTTTTGGTGTTTGTAGATGGTCCCTAATAGCTGGGAGACTGCCAGGACGAACAGACAATGAAATCAAGAATTATTGGAACTCAAATTTAGGAAAGAAGTTGAAAGGAGAACAGTCAAAGCATTCTATAGAAGAGAAGCAGAAAACCAAGACCAAACTAACTAATAAATCTCCGACATTTAAGTCCAGTTCAGCTACTGGGACAAAGGCATCAAGTTGCAGAGAGGTTTTAGTTGCTCCACCAACGCCTAAAGTCGAAAATCCAGAGACTGATTTGGCACCAGTAACCTCTGTAGACGAAGACTCATCAAATCTCGTGGCAATCACTTCTGAGGAAAATAACGCACATAACTTTGATATCGACTTCAACGTGGAGAAGGCTTTTCTGTCTGACATATGGGATTCGGATTTTTGGAAGCAATGTCAGTTTGAGTTTGAAAATGGCATAATGGATGGTGGTGGCTCGGTTGGTGCCAAGAACTTTTCCTTTTATGAGGAAATCCTCAAGGATTGAATGAGATATGATTGTCATATGCTTCATTTCTTGAAGATCAAGAGCATCAGATTGGAGATAATCTAACATAGAAAAAGCCAACTAACCAAGCTGACTAAATTCCCAAGTCCGGTTTGGTTTTTTAGTTTTTTTTTTTGTCAGTGTTCGCTTCATGTTGAAATTTCTTGTGTAAAAAATAAAACTAGGCATCTTGGGATTATTGATCCCCCATTCCCTTTTTTTTTTTTTTTTTTTTCCTTCCCCCTGCTTGTCTTCTTGTGTAGATTGGTCTTGTTATGTGAACACTAAAATTATTTAAGCTTCTTACAGCTCGAAATCAATAGATTCTTGTGTGGAATTGAGATATCTCAACCTACCTGGAGGTGCATCTATGGATCCCCCATTAATATTCAACACCTTGTAAGTTTGACTAGGTCTTTAAGACATTAATTGATGATGCATGGATAAAGAGCAACTATTATAGTATGATCACCCATCACAATTGTATAATATCATATCCCACTTGACTGCATTATAACTAATGGTGTTAGCTCCGGTCGGCATGAATTATGATTCCCACAGCTTTGTCCCATGCCAACTCTCATCTATGAAATACATAGATTGGCGTTAGTGCATGATCCTAGAAAACTTGTGTACACATCTTTATCGCTTCTCACTGATTGCACCTTTAATTATATACTACAAGTGTGTTTGGATTGATGAAAGTTGTCAGCTTATTTTACTATTTAGCTTATTTTTGCTACTATTCATGGGTCCTATTATATTTTTTGGTACTATTTATGGGTCTCACTGTATTATTTCAGCTAATTTTTACTTTTATCTACAGTACTTTCAGTAAAAAAATTTCAGTTTCAACAAAATAAGCGAATCCCAATCAGACTCTACTTTTGTAACATACTCTAAATGAATTTCGATTTAGTATCTTTCAAGTGAATGACATGAGTCTCTTGGCATTGTTGCCGCAGTGAGAATTTTGGTCCACACACATTCTATTACTGACGACATCAGCCATATATAAACACTTATCCATGTGTTGACCTGCGCTGAAATTTTGTTTTCTACTTCCTCTAAGCCAGTATTCCTAAAGGTTTTCCTCGAACGATCTCATTAGCAACTTACCATTGGAACAAGCTCAGTTAGACCATGATGCATATAGTGTGCTTTACATTCATGTCTCAATTGCAATATTTTTTTTCAACTTTTGTCTCTTGCCTGTGAGCTTCTGCTTTAACCAACCAATTATGTGCCCCAAGTAGAAGTTGCATATTTACACTCTTCCAAGCATCCCAGATCATTCCGCTATGTTTGTTCTGTTTGGATCCCTTTTAAATCAGATTAGTTTAACCTAATGAATTACCCAAGTAGTTATTTAGGTTAATTATGAGATTTAGGTTTAACACATGCAAATATATTACTTAGTGCGGAAAATTAAAGAAGACTGTAATATGATGACCTAGGAAAACCAATGAAATAAATCGTTTCAAGGTAAAAACCTGGGGAGAATTTAACCTAACTATCCTTAAGGTAAATAAATCCACTATGATAGAATGGAAGTTTACAATAGATTTAAACCCTAAATTTAAAGCTACCTCTTGTAGAACTTACCAACACGACCACGTGTAGCTCCGACTTCACAAATTCTTCTATCTTGTATTTGCTGAATACGAACACCCACATTTGTGACTTTGAGATCTCATTCAAAGGTTTCAGATCACCATCAGTAGTAGATCTTTAAGCAGCAACTTGTTTCCACTAGTTCTTGATTGTAGATCTCGTTCCAATAGACGATTGTAAAGTTAGAAGGCTACAAAAATCTCACAGGAGTTATCCACAAGTCTTCCAAGAGCTTCTAAGACGTAATTAGGGTTTTCCTTTTATACCTAGCAGTGTTGGACTGAAATCCTAAACATTTTCGCGGGCTTGGGCCTAATTTAAAATTCTGTAGAACACAATTTTCAATCAGTCAAACATTTCTTTTGATTAGTTGAGTTTCGCAGAATCTGAACTCTTCTTTCTGTAGCTTGACAGTTCTTGAAATTTGACTTGAACAATCTTGAGCAATGTCTAACACTTAATCTAGACATGTTTTTGTTCTCGGTTTGCCACAGTGGTGACTCTAGGAATTTTTTCCAAGGTGGTTATTAAGAAACTTAAATTATACAAAAAAGATAGCTATATCTCATTATCAATGCTGTAAGCTATATCTCTTTCAAAATTTTAGTTAAATAAAATTGTTGGATTTTTCTTTTTGTTTGTAAAGGCCCAATATATTGTTAAAATGACCAAAATTTGACTAAAAACTTAGTTATATCCTAAGACTACAACTTTCACTAAATAAATTAATATGACTATATATTTTGAAAATCTAATCGTTGAATTGTATGTTTTTTTATGTTCTTAAAACACATGTCAAGTTTCATGGCAATCGGATGTTATTTACTATTTGATTTATAAACTTATTTTTTGCGTATAATTTTAGACTACAAAAACTCGAAAATTAAACATTTGATTGATGACATAAGCTATTTATCTTTAATCTTCTTGAAGTTTTGGAAGCATCGAGGATATAAGAAAAAAATGTAATCTAATTGTGGAATTATTAAAATTCATATCCAATAATAAAAAAAATATTGAGTGGAGTTGTAGCCTTAATCTACAACCAAGTTTATTGTTAAACTTTGTCCAAAGTTTAATTATACTGGACCTTAAAAGGTTTAGGGTGGTCACACATTTTTTTTTAAGGTAAAAAAATCATAAATTTTTAAATTTTATATATAATAATATTTTTTTTTTCAGGTTAGGGTGGTCACCCTAACTCTAACGTGGAGTTGCCAGTGGTTTACTAACATACATAAATTAAGAATCTAAACATTTATCCTAAATATTTAGAACCTAACATGCTATATGCAAATAATCCGAGTAGCATCCACCTAGGTATTTGGATTTGCGAGTCCCATTTTCACTACATGCTTTTCGAATTTATCCAGAGTCAACCCTTTGGTCTTATGATCGACCTCCATTTGGGATAAACTGGACTTGTATCTTACCCCTCTCCACTATATTTTAAATATAATGATATTTGATGTATTTTTCTTTTTAGTTATTTGCTCCACTTTATATTAACGAGATTGCAAACTTGCTGTCTCAAAACACATCAACCGACCTGTCAAGTGTTTTTCTTTTTAAACAGGTACATGTTTTCTTTTAAAGAATACATAAGTAGTTCTTCATTTGGACACATTTAAATTATAAAAATTAAATTACAATAAGAATTAATAGTAAATCATCCCAATTCTTGGCAATATTGGTTAGATAAAATGATATCGTTTATAACAAAACATGAATGTAGCTTAATATATTGAATTAATAACATTGTTTTGAATGGAATGAAATACGAATGAGAATTGAGAATTTTTTAGCTTCAATAAATGAAATCAATTAAAAATTTAGTGATAAGAGGATAAAAAAAATATGGGGAAAATAAATAATGCAATTAGAGAAAAAACTTATATATATTCTTACTATAGCCTGATATGAAAGAGTGAAAGTGATGTGAAGATGTGTGGTGGTACTTTGCTATTGGTCACAATTTACAAAAACAAAATGTAAAAGAAAAATGAACTATCCCTTTTTTTATCCTAGACGGAATGTAAAAGAAAAATGTGAATTTATATGACTTTTTGTTTGAGTCACGATAGAACCAAATTTCTTTAATATTTAATATTTTATTGGATAGAAAGTTAGGAATTAGAGTAAAATTGTGAGCTATAGCTCCGCCACTAGATTCTAGTCTCTAGAACTTATAAGAAAGTAAGAAACGTCATGGTTTTTCTCCAGATGTCTAAATTATTGTTAAGAACCTTTATGTGTTTATATTGTATTTGCAATGTAAAATAATATTGTAAATACATAAAAAGAGGTAAATGTTTTACACATTTGTAAAAAGTGATAAATATTGTATATTTTTTGCAAATGTGTACAATATTTGCCACTTTTTATGTATCTATAATGTAAATTTAAATTGTACCATACAATGTAAAAGAAGTTTTCCTAATATTAATAAAGAAGTATTGTTCTTTATTTGGAAGATTAAATTTAACAAGTTCTATAAAGGCACAAATTAGAGTAAATTAAATATTATTTTATATAATATCCTTTAACAATTTGTTTTTGAGAAAATAAATTTCAACTGTATAAAAATATAATTTTTAAATGGTAGAATATATAGTTTCATTAAAAAAAAAAAAAAAAAAAAAACGCTAACAAATGTGTATTAATTGCTACAATAATAATCAAATTTCATATATAGAAAAAAAAAATTAAAATATAGAGAAAATCAAATTTTGTTGAACTTTCACTACATTGCATGGGTTATCGACCATGCTATAATATATATAAACAAAACCGAAATCATTTGATTTTTTGTTAACCTAATAATATTTTGTCATGTAAGCTTTTAAGACCTCATATATTTACATGTCATTATTCTAACATATATTATCGATCTTAAATTCTATGCTATATTTTAAATCCATTAATATAATGTTCTTCGACATAGGAATTTGTTACATGTCATTTTGTCTTCTGCTAAATTTTTACATAACTTTTTTTTCCCCCTTATACACTTAGGCAAGGCAATGCTTTGGCTCATGTTTTAGCCAAAAAAGCGAGATTTTATTTTCTTTTACCGGTCTAGATGGAGTCTTTTCCTCATGATCTTTATAATTATTATGTTTCTTATTTTCAAGTTAGCATTAAATAAGATGCCACAATGGTCTTTCTCTCAACCAAAATAAAAAAATTTAAAAAAAAAATCCTCCATTAGAATCTTGTAACATCACATTTTCTTTAAATTATAGGCAAAAACACCATTTTGATTCCTACATTTTGGGGTTATGGTCAATTTGGTCCCTACATTTTGGTAGCGGTCAATTTGGTCCTTCTTATTTTTAATTTGCAATCAATTTGATCCCTACCGTTAACTCACTAATGGAAAATGCCTATGTGGCAAACAAATTGCATTGTTGGCATGTCTAATATTAAAATATTAAATAAAGGGTTTGTTTGGATAAGCTGTTTCAAAAGGTGCGTTTTAAAAACTAGTGCTTTTAAAACGTGTGTTTTGAAAACTCCATTTTAAAAACCACAAATAACCATTTGGCAAAAATATGAAAATAACCGTTTGGCAAAAATATGAAAATATGCGTTTTCTATTTTTAAAGCCATATTAAGCGTATGGATAAGCTATTTTAAAAATAACTGTTTTGAGTGTAAATTTCAAAAAAGGACTTAACTATTTTTTGAAGGTTATATTGTCATTTTTCCTGTAATCAGTGTTTTTATTATTATTGAAAATATGTAATTAAGCTTAACAATTACATTAATAATAACAACAATAATGATGTTTTCGTTGTTGAAATTCATGGAGAGAGGTTTATCAAATTTAAAATATTAAAAATAATTCATCAAGAAAAAGATATTAAAATGATTAGGAAAATAATTATATTAAAATGTTAATTGCCAACAATATCAATACTAGACAATCCATTATAATAATAAAAAAGTTCTTATCTGAAAAATTAAAAACCAAAACACCAAAACAGAAATAATAAAAATATTGTTTACAACCCACAAATGGATCAAGCTATTTTGTCACGAATAAATTTCATCTCCTCATCTTGTATATTTTCAACGTTTGCCTGTCTGCTACTATCTTCTCCACTACTATTGCTACTTGGTCTGTCCAAGTCATGTTCATCCCAATTGAATCCCTCATCCTCCCTATCATGTTTTCTAATAAAATTATGCAAAACACAAGTAACAACTATAATGTTTCTTTGGTCCTTAATGTCATAAGATGGCATTTGCTTCAAAATTTTCCATTTATTCTTCGACACTCCAAAAGTTTGCTCAATTGCACTTCTAAGTGATGAGTGAACATAGTTAGACCTCTCTTCTATGTGATTCCCTCGACCAACTCTTCCCTTAACCAGCTCATCAAAAATCTAAAAGATGATATCTCTGTCCCTTATAAGGTAGCAAATATCCTTTCCTTAAGGGGTATCCAACATCAACTAAATAATATTTTCCTAGTAAAAGAAAAAAAAATGTAAGATGTACATAAATAATATCCTTCGTACATATTTAATATACAAAAATATTATATACCTGGTGGTGGTTTTGGAAAGTTGACAGATTGTCGACGGATAGCATCTAAGAAAATACGTGTATCATGTGCTGCACCCTCCCATCCAACCATAACAAATGTGAAAAATAAATCAAAATTGCATGCTGCTATTACCCTTAAATACCTCATCCACACAAGCTTCACAAAAGATTGTCGTTACTCTTGATGGCTATTGAACTCCAACATTTGAGCTATTTTGGGATTGTTTGGTGTTGGGATTTGAAGTCTCCTTGTTCTTAACCATCTAAACAAACTATAGGTTTGTTAATAACAATGTTCAACCAAATACAGTAATTGACCATCAATTTATAAGAAGAGTTCACACCATAATTGACCAATTAATTAATTATATATATATATATATATATATATATATATATATATATATATATTCCTTGCTCACTTCAAATTGTCTTTTACAAATTGGAAGGCTAATGCCCAAATCAGACAAAACAAATCTAGTAACTCCATTATATGCATGATCAACTCAAACTTCTTAGTACAGTGGAAAACCTTTTATTCATTGGCTCTAGTGTACCCTTATAGAAAATATGATTAATTCCACTTTTAAAGAGTTGCATTAATTCCTGGAAAAGAACTTGGTACACTTCTAAAGCAACAAAAACTCTGCTGTTACAGAGCTGCTAAAGTCTAAGTAATACAAGAAAGCCTAATTAGTACTTGAAGGATTTCATAGAGCACTAAGCTTGGGTTCAACTCATTCAGTTTTTCAATCCAACAACAATCAATTAAAATACACATTTCTTTCAAATATGCTTCTCTATGTATATATAACTAAATATGTAAAAATTTCAATGCTCTTACAAACAATACTCTATTATAGGTAAAACAATTTCACACGTAATAAACTAGCAATACATTTTAGTTCAGAATTAGTAAACAGCAGAACTAGCAATAGAATAAGTTCAGCTTAAGTGTAGGTTCAATTTAAAAGGCAGCAAGAACAAATTGGATGAAACACATGCCTAAATTTTTTAATGAATCATAAATTTAATTGATGGTAAAAAAAAAACAAAAACACATGCAAAAAGCACATATTATAATAGAAAGCACTTCAGAGCAACATTATAATAGAAAAGCAAACAATATCAAGCATCTTCAAATGTTTTGAGTAATACACTCGTAACTGCAAAAGCAAAAGCATTGCAAAACACTCTTAAACTGCAAAAGCACATCAGAACAACAACCTGAAATTTTAGATCAACCCCATTTATCTGAATTTTTTTTTTTAAAACTTCACAACCAGTAAAGAAACAGCAGTAGCAACAACAACCTGAAATTTTCTTCAAACGCATATACTATTCAACAAGAAAAAACTAATCCCATCCAATCCAAATGGTTTGATCAACCTCATCTATCTGAAATTGTTTTAAAAACTTCACAACCAGTAAAGAAATAGTAGCAACAACAAATCCCTCAGTCAATGTAAGTTCTAATATTTTGAGTTTATTCAGTCATCTAAACTAACATGCAAAAGCCCAAATCAATATAATTATTTCAGAGATGGGTAATAGAGAATGTTTACCTGGAAATCGTGATGAAGAACAATGACGATAATCAGAGAGAGCAACTGAGCAATAACAGAGAAGAAAGAAGTGAATATCGTGAAATTGATGAGGAGAGAACCAAGACTAATGAGATATATATATGGAGAAGGGATAGGCTGGGATTTCGGTAAATAATTTCCTGAAGTTGAGGCTAATTTGGGTTTTCATCCGAAACAATTAGCAGCAACCCAATCGTCTAAACCACGCAATGCTGAAAAAGCAGTAGAAAATTTTACTTTCGGAATTGCGAAAATCTATGGAATTGAAAACACAATCCCGTAGATATCACCTAGCGAAACGAAATCCCAAAATCGTGATTCGCAAAACTACTGTTCTATGCAATGTAAACGCCTAAACAAACAGGCTCAAAATGCTGATGTGTCTAAATTTTAGTGGTCACCTTAGCAATTATTTATAATAAAAAAAGCCACATTAGCTTTTTTTAATATATATATATATATAACAATTTATTTTTTATTTTATATATCTTACAATTTCTTTAATAAAAAAATAAAATAAAATAAAACACTAAAGAGAGCCCTCCGTCTCTCTGAGTCTCCTCAATCTTTAATCTCCATCTCTCAATTTCTTTAAGTCTTATATGTCAAAAGTTGAAACCAAAAAGACCCCTTGTCTCCTAAAGAAATAGAGCACAATCAATTCCTTCCTTTGTGGTTATCTTATCTCCCTCTTCTTAAGCCACTCTCTCAAACAAAATCAGAATAAAAAATCCCATCCCTAGACCTCCATCAACTAAAGGCCCTAAACCAACAACTGAAACCCATCCCTAATAGATAGGGTATAAACCCATCCCAAAAGCACTGCTTGGTGTTTGGAGTTTAGATATAATCTAGTGCCACGACGTCGTATGACGAATCTACTGGGTACTACAACAAAAGATTTTTTGATTTGGTTGTGGGTTTGGTTTGGGTTGATTTGGATGTTTATTTGAGTGAGCCTCTGCTTGTTGCTAAGAAAACAAGAGAAAAACTAAACGAAATGTCTAATTGATGAGATGTCAACGATTGTTGCTACAAATGCTAAAGCTCCTCCACGAAGTTGCTGAAGATGGGTTTGTAGTTTATAATTTGTGAGAACGTTTAGATTTGGTTAAACTCCCCAACTACAGATTCTGGGTTTGGGGAAGAAGAAGAACGAATGGTGTTAAGCCAAAAAATATTTGGTAAAATAAACGATGAGGTAAAAATTTTGTTTGGTTAGTAACTGCAGATTCTGGGTTCGAGGGAAGAACAATGAAGAACATTGTGTAAAAGTTAACAAAATTGTAAAAAAAATAAAAGATAAAACAAAGAAAGGAAAAAATTGGTGAAGAAATTATTATTTTTTTAAAAAAAAAGCTGATTGGGCTTTTTTTGGCCATGTAAGCGATGAGTGGTCACTAAAATTCAGACACATCAGCATTTTATTTAATATTTTAATATTAGGCGTGCCAACAACGCAATCCATTTGCCATGTGGACATTTTCTGTTAGTGAGTTAACAGTAAGGATTAAATTAATTGCAAATTAAAAATAATAGGGACCAAATTGATCGCTATTAAAATGTAGGGACTAAATTGAGCATGACCCGAAAATGTAAGAACCAAAATGATATTTTTGCCTAAATTATATAGTTGATAGTTCCATACTTCCATATACTAATACAATCATAATAATTTTCTCAAAAAAAAAAAAAATCATAATAAATAAGGCTAATTACACTAAACCCACCTATTGTTTGGGCGAAAATCACTTTGCCTACCCGCAATTTGAAAAGCATCACTTAACCCACCTGTGGTATGTTCAATTTGTTTTCCGTAACCCACCTCTGTTAAAATCAAGGGTAAATAGGTATTTTTGCTCAAATTTTATGTCTTTCTCCTCCCCAAACAAAAAAAATAGCACAAAAATGAAAGAGAAACAAGATCAAAAAGTGGTATTGGTATACGATCTGGACATCATCTTTAACCATTTTTTATAGATAGTATAACCCCCAATCCAAAAAAACACTTCACAAGATCTTAAATTTCTAAACCAAACCCACAATTGCTTTTGTCCCAAAATCACTATAACTGACCACGATTTGAAATGGGTATCACCGAAAAATACATCATTACAATTAATTTCACAAAAATGAATATTTTTCAACCCAAAAAAAAAAAAAAAAAAAAAAAAAAAAAAAAAACCTAGTTCCTAAAAACCAAAGCTTTAACACACGTAGCTATCTGACATCCAAAAATAGCAAAAGATCTATGAACACAACACTCCCATATAATAACAATCTGAATGATGAAAATTCAAAACCAAAACAGAAGCTGTTTGGATTTTCCTCAGCTTCTCCGTCATCGTGTACAACAAGTACATCCTCGACCGCAAGCTCTACAACTGGCCATTCCCAATCTCACTCACCATGATCCACATGTCCTTCTATTCCTTCCTCGCTTACCTTCTCGTCAAAGTTTTCAAGGTCGTGGAACTCCTATCCACCATGACTCGTGACCTTTACCTCAAATTTGTGGTACCCATTGGAGCTCTGTACTCCCTTTCTTCTGGTTCTCTAACTCCACCTATATCCACCTCTCTATCTTCTGCATCCAAATGCTCAAGGCTTTTATGCCGGTTGCGGTTTACTCTATCGGGGTTTTGAATACAGGGAGAGGTGAAAACAAAGGGGGTCTTTAGAATATAGGGTCCAAATATACGAGTTTTGAATACAGGGAGAGGTGAAATTAGGAGTTTTGAATATAGGGTTCAAATATTAATTTTCACAAAACCCTCCCTTTTGATCTTGTTTCTCTTTCATTTTTGTGCTATTTTTTGTTTTGGCACTTAAACAGAATCTGAAACCCTAAATCGAGAACAGACATAAATACTTTGATTTTCTTTACTAAAACTACCTTCCCTAGCTTCGATGTTGCGAAGCTTGTGTTTTCTCCCCCTCCAGACACTCCAAACCACGAAGAACACGTTGATCTCACCACAGGTCTCTCTCTTGAAAAGTTTCTGAGTTTTGGGTATTTTGATTCGCGTTATGTTGTGTTTTGGGGTTAAGAAGTTTTTTTTTGTAACGACTGGGCTTGAGGTGGGTTACGGAGATTGACAGAAACATACCACAGGTGGGTTAAGTGATACTTTTCAAACCACGGATAGGCAAAGTGATTTTCGCCCAAACCACAGGTGGGTTATGTGTAATTACCCCTAATAAATACCTAATAATAGTCACCATAAGTATCAAATTTCATTTCTATACAAAAATAAATCATATTTTGTTAAATGAAGAACTTTGACTTTTTCTAGGGCTGTCATATATATATATATGTGTGTGTGTATATATATTTTTTTGAAAGTCTACATTTTCCAAGTTTATATATATATTTAAAATCCAATAAAGAACCCGTATAAAATATTCTATATTTATATTCTCCATTAGAATTGTGCCACATTTAAAAAAAAAAAATATAGTTATATATACAAACCAACTAATTACATTTATTACCACATTGGTTTCTAAATTTTATGTAGTAAAACTTGTAATACCTCTAGGGTATGTTTGGTACACTAAATGAGAATTACAATAGGAATTGAAATCTTTATTACCAGTAATAAAGTGTGTTGTAATATAATAATTAAACATATTCATTAGTTTGATTGTGGGTTATAATATTAGAATGAAACTTAACATTTATTTTAGAAAATATCTTACTCATACAATTATTCTCCTTAAAAATTGTTATTTTTAAATTTAAGAGAGATACATGTTATTTTTGATGATTTTTTATTTTTATACTTGTTAGATGTATATAGAAAGTTTGTTTATTTAGAAATATATTAAGTTTTGAAATTATTATACTTACTAAGGAATAGCTAATACAACATTTTAAAGAGGAATAATTATTCCTCATTTTGAAGAATAGCTATTCATAAGGAATGACTATTCCTTGTAATAAAAACATAACCAAACTAAAGAATAACTAAACTATAAGAATAATTATTATATTACAACACATATTACAGTTTACCAAACTTGCCCTTAGTATTTTCTTAGTAAATAAGAAAAAGAAAAGAAAATATCATATTTTGTTGAACCTTATGCTGTATTACATAAATCAATGACTAATGGTATTATCCTATCAAAAAAAGAAGATGAAAGTAGTATTAATAATCAAATCTTTACTCTTTCTTAACCATAACAATACTACTTTTTAAATCATAAGAAATATTACCAAAAGCTTAATTTGTAACTCATCCAGTTGGTACATTTTGGTGTTTTCAACAAAGACATCTAGGGTCTAGGGATTAAATTCCCTCCTCCTCAACTATTGAATGATTTAATAAAATAAATTAAATTATAAGAAACATTTGCTAGGCTTGCACTTATAATCAATACGACAGGAAAAATAAACTAGAAAAAGAAAAATTGGAGGAGAGGAAAGATCATGTGTCATATATTATTATGTTTTTTCTTAATTAATTAATAATATCTTTATAATAATTTTTTCCATATCAAATATAGTAAAAAAATATTGATTGTCATAGCATTTGTGCAATGATTCTGTCAGCCTAAATAAAACAATAAAATCTAAACGTTGATTACGCTGCCACCAATCAACAGCCTTAATCGCATTTGAATATGTGAGACTCCTCGCGGCGCATGCAAGTTGCAACAATATTTGAATCTGACAAAATTTTAATAAAATTTTTTATTTTCTACATTATATTTGACAACGAACTCAACAACACAATTGATTTTCAAAAAAAAAAAAAAAAACACACACACACACAATTAAAAAAAATATAAAGGCTGATTTTTGGGCACCAAATATAGCTCTCTCTCTCCTCATACAGCTTGCACAACCGTTTGGTCATCCAATCATGGTTTTCAGAACCGGACCGGACTGGGAGGTCGGACCGTGAAAACCGAAAACCGGGATGAAAATCGGTTTTTTAAGCCTAAAGAACCGGATTTTTAGTTAATTCCGTGAACCTCTAAAACCGGGGTTGGACCGTACGAACCGGTGAGAACCGTGCGGTCCAACCCCTTAGCAATTTTTTTTTAAAAACAACTTAACATATTTTTATTCTACTTAATTAAATTATCCATCTCTTATAATTAAAATCCTTCAAAGATATTCAACTTTACTTCAAAAATTAATCATAAATTTTAATGTTTTCATGGTTATTATTTTATTTTATTAACTTTCTTATTTAATTATTAAATATATGCTTGAAAATCATTAAATTTCCCTCACATATATAGATATATTGTTAATTTTGCTAGTTTTATAAATTTAATATCTATATTTAGGCTTTAATTAATTATTAAATTAATTATGACGTCATCACGGTTCGACCCCGGTTCGACCTCGGTTCGACCCCGGTTCGACCTCGGTTCGACCTCAAAAACGTTAAACCTCTCCATTTTACGGTTCAATGAACGGTCCGGGTCTGAAAACCTTGCATCCAATAGGTTTGCACCAAAAAAAAAAAAAAAAAACTGAAAATAATATATATATATATATATATATATATATATATATATATATATAATACAATAGTCTTTAGTTTTTGGTAAATTACATAATGATGTCAAATATTATCTAAATATTTCTTAAAAATAAGGGTAGCTTCTATTGATGAAAAAAAAAATGAAAGAGAATCACTTGAGATGGTTTGGTCATATTTAGAGGAGGTCAATTAATGCACTAGTATAAATAAATGATTTTGTTGTTGTTGCTGTTGTTGTTAAGAATGAAGATGTAAATGAGTTGATCTAAGTTGAGGAATTAAAAAAAAAAAAAAAAAGTAGAGAAAAACCCAAAATAACATTAGTAAAATTAACCACCGCGCATTTTTGGTGCGATAATCACTCCACTAGTATAAGGCCTGGCGTTCAAGTTTTTAGGAAGGAGCATCATACATATATGCACTTAGATTATGCTAGAGTAGAATTTCTATCTTGTATAAAATAAAAATTAGTAAAATAAATAAATAAAATGACTAATCAATTAAGGGAGTAACAGTGAATATGACTTCAAATAAAATATAATGAAGTAATAAAATATATGTGGCTGACCCTAATTAATCTACTGAAAATCCATAGCCAACCCCCAAAAATTGAAATTAAAACTTGTTGTTGTTGTTGATATTAGGTCACAAGTTTTTTATTTTATCAATTAAAGTCTCAAATTTATGAAATCGTTTTAATGTTAGGGTTTCTGTCCATCTCAATCTCTATTATCTTGGGCAATTATAGAGTAGATAGAAGCAGAAAACTATTGAACGAAGAGGGTAGAGAGAAAGCTTGGCTTATATTGAGAAAATGACTACAAGGAAAAAAAAAAATGAAATTGATTACTCAGGTGAAATATAAAGATTTATTAACAATTTTTTTTTTCTTTTTTATCCTTTCCATTACTGCCTAAAATAATGTAACTCAATAGCAGAAATAACATTGGCTCCATACTAAATATATACAGTTTCATATAGTCAAAAAAATATATACAGTTTCATAAGTTTGGGATTTTAATTTAATTTTTTTTTTTAGAATGAGTTTGGGGTTTTAATTGATAAAATAAACCTGAGACTTAATATGAATCCTAGTATAACTTCTAGGCCTTTCCATGTATGGTGTCCTGATATTTTAGTAAAATTTTGATTTTTGACATAAATTGACAGCTTATTGACATCAATTTAAAAAGTTAAAAAAGAAAAAAAAAACTTTTTTAGTGGGATAAGATTACTTCCAATTAATTTTTTTTTAATTTTTTATTTAAATGTAAGACATGTGACATATTTAAAAATAAAACAAATACCACATGTCACCAAGGGTGGCTTCACGGCCAACCTAAGGGGTTCAAATGAACCCCCTAACTTGGCCCCAAAATAAAAGTATATATGATATTTTTATTTATTTATTTTTGTTTTGACCCCTAAAATAAATATTTGAACATTCTAACCCTAATTTTTTTTAAGCCTAGCCAAATTAAGTTTTAATATGATCCTCTTAGTCCTACTTTCACAATAAAGGTTAATGGCAAGTTGTAATTGGTTTTTATCTGGATTTGCAATTGCATCACTTTTTTACCTACCATTAATAACTTGCCACCTAGATTTTGTTGTATTAGTAGCACTTCTCTTAAAATATTTAATTTTATAAGAAAAAAAATTGTTCCAAATTTTTGCTCCTTTGTTAAATTAAAAAAAAAAAAAATCTAGCTTACTTTGGCATTGATAGTAGAAGGTATCCACATCTGTGTTTCTTTCCTCATTCACCCTATCTTTCTTTCTCCCTTCTATGTTTTCTAAGCTATACTCTATGTTTGATCAAGTAGTTTGATAAGTGCTCTACAAATTTTCAAGTCCAAGAAATATTTTATTGTTTGCTCCAATGTCAAGAGAGTGACTATATGTATAGTTACAAAATTATACACTTCAAAAGCAAAAATTTATTACTATTCTTTTTCTTAGTTTCACGTTTCCTCCCCACCCTGCTCCTAGATGTGTTTCAATTCTTATCTATTCTATAAATATATATATATATATATATATATATATATTTTTTTTTTAATATTTTGATATAACTTATAAATATAATAAGTTATTATTAATTTGACAAAAATGTTTGATTAGTTATTTAATTCGGTTTGTTTATACATCAAAAGATTGTTGTCATAACGATCTTTAAACTATGAATAAGTTTTTTAGACTAGTGTACAATATAGTTGTATTGTATATAATGTGAAAGTTGTATATACAAAAAAATAAAAATAAAAATCAATCATCTTATTTTTTACTCGCCTACCCCCCCCCCCCCCCCCACCCACCCACCCACCCACCCACCCACAAGTTCCTGGCTCCGCCATTACTAACCTCCCTAGAAAAAGAAAATCCTAGAGCCGTCACTGTGTATCGTAGATCTAGCTAAAATGAGAGAAAATTGGAGGGATAATTTCCATTATTTTACACCCTATTGACTCTCTCTCTCTCTCTCTCTCTCTCTCTCTCTCTCTCTCTCTCTCTCTCTCTCTCTCTCTCTCTCTCTCTCTCTCTGTGTTTTTTTTTTTTTTTAACATTTTATTTTTAGATACAAACACAAATCAGAAAGAATAATGCTAGAGATACAAACTATTTTACAAAATTTTTTACAAACTGCTGATGTGATAAGTGCTTAATTATTGATAAATGAAAAAGTGATATTAATGATGAGCCTAGATGAAAACCAATAAGAGGTTGACCACATCAACATTTTATAAAAATATTGTAAAATAGTTTGTGACTGTAAAATTACTCAATCAGAAATGTCCTGTTTATTTATTTATTTTTGTAAGTTATTTGTTACCATGTCACTCTCATTCACTCACACTCTCTCTCTCTTTCATAAATGTCACTAAATCTCTATTGTCACATGTTAGACCAAATAACAACTTATATTAATGCAGTGGTCACTCCACAAGTATAAATTGTGGGGTGTGGAGGGTAAGAGCTGGGATTCAAGTCTGTAGGAGGGAGATTCACACATATATACACTTAGATTAGGCTAGAGTAAAAATTCTATTAAAAAAAAAAACTTATATTAATAATACGGAGCAATACTAAACATTGAAAGTAGCTTGTTGTCTTGCAAGATGTCATACTTAAGCTAACTAATATTAATAACAACCTTTCCAACAATTGCTAAGAGCATCAGCAGTGGGGCTTGTATATGCCAAATGTTAGGAACATTTAGCATTTAAGCCCCAAAACTGCTCAACAATGGGAAGGCCAAATGCTAAAAGGCCAAATTTATTTTGAGATATAGCTATAGTACCATCTCAAATGTAAGATGGTACTGTAGCTAAATTGCATAAAAAAAAATATTTTTTTAATACTCTCATTTCTCTCTCCTCTCTCATTTTAACCTGGCAATTTCTCTCTCATCTCTCATTTTTTCTCTTTCTTTTCTCTCTCTTCCTTCTCTCTCTTTCTTTCTGCTCTCTCTTCTTCTTGCTCTCTGATTCTTCTCAATATCTTCACTCTCTCCCGGCAACTCTCTAGATCGGCGTTGGGTTTCTAGATCGGTGGTGGGTCTCTAGATCGGCGGTGGGTTTCTAGATTGGTGGTGGGTGGGTCTCTGCTTTTTTCCTTCTCCGACAAATCTCTCTCTCTTTCATTTTTCCTTCTCCGCGTGGGTCAACAAAATCAACTTCCTTCAAGCTTCCCAGCGGCGAATCCGCTTCTTTCGAGCTTCAGTGGTGGTGGGTCTGGTTTTTTACCGTGGGTTGCTATGTTTTTTTTTTTTTTTTTTTTGGTGTGGTGTTGATGGGCGGAGAGGGTGGTGGTGGTGGTGTTGATGGGCGGAGAGGGTGGTGGTGGTGGTGTTGATGGTCGGAGGGTAGTAGGTGCAGCAGCGTGGTTCTAGTCTTTTCTCTGGTTTTTTTTTTTTTTTTTTTGTTAGGTGTTGATGGTAGATTATGGGTTGCCGGTGGTGGTGGTGGTGTGCAGCGGTGGTGGTGATTGTGGTTCTTGAACAGAAAGAAAGAGAGAGAAAGAATAAATAATGTTCTTGGGCTGTGGTGTTTGGGTGATTGGTGTTTGATGGTCTGGGTTTTTTTTTTTTTTTTTTTTTTTTTTTTTTTTTTTTTTTTTTTTTTTTGGTGTTGATGGTAGATTATGGGTTGCTGGAGGTGGTGGTGGTGGTGTCAGGTGTGTGTAGTGCAGCGGCGGTGGGCGGTGGTGGGCATGTGGTGATGGTGTTTTCTGTAAAATTTGTAGTTGTTGAACAAAAAGAACGAGAAAGAAAGAATAAATCACGGTGATTGGAGGAAATATTATTTTATTGTGTAGATATATTATTTTAATGAGTAGAATAGGAAAATAAAAGTTTGGGATGCTGGAAGTATTGTAAAATGGTATGGTATAATTGATAAAGTAGCTTTTTGGGATGGTAAAATAAGATGAGATATGAAAACTAGATGGAGATGCTCTAATAATGCTAACCCTTATTTTATATATATATCATAATAATAAGAGCTAGAATCATCATTATTATTTTTTCTTTATTTATTGTTTTATATTGCGAACTCATGTTCTTTGTACTAGAAAACTGGACAAAATCATTAAATCCCAAAACTTTTAATCTAAAGTTAATTATTTTTCTTTAAACAGCAAACTATAACTTTCAAACATATATTATTTTTAATAGAAATTGCTCATAGTAAGAATTAAAGGCACAAGTTTTTCAGGGAAGATTAAAAAAAAAAAAAAAAAAAAAAAAAAAAAAAAAAAAAAAAAACTGGTAGACTAAATAATTTCTTGCAAAATGGGTAAACAATAAAAATCACCAGCCTCACCATGGTGTGGCTACTGATTAAGCAATTAATTAAGAGTTTATTTAGAGAATAAATTTCACAATTTTTTCCACAACATATTAATTAAGAGATGACAATTGTAGTTAGTACAACATCATTTATACGGATTTGGATAATATACATAGAATCACCTCTAACATCATTTTTTATTGTACATCAATCACAACTTAATAATCTAAAAGTTGTAAAATCTGTTGTATATCTAAATTTATGGGCAATAAACCACATCCCCAGTTTTCTACATCCTCAGAGGTAGGGATTGGGCGTTTCAATTAGAATTCAGCGTTTATGCAGGCACGATGTATCAACAACATTTTTTTAAGAACTTTTTTGTGAAGTATATTATAAAATTTTAAAATGAGATAGACTCCTAGGAGGCTAAACTAAATGTTTTCTGGGCTAGTTGGGGACATATTATATAGGAGTAGTAAATAAACAATAATTTACTGGGAACCACATTTGACTAACGAAGATGGCAAAACTTAGTCAATTATTCAGAAAGACAAATTAGCCATTAATAAACTATTCATCTTACCTCATTTTCCGGGAATTTTTTTATTATTTTTTATTAAAAATCACTAAACTTAAAAATTAACATGTCTTAAATTTAATTTTTAAACCTCTAAATTGTGGCCCAGCGTAGCAATCGCTAACAACTCCCTCACCACTTTTTTTGGAAACATGTGGTCGTTTGGTTATCAATGTCTTGAAAGTGAGGAATGGGATACCTCACTGTCTCTGACGCTGATGAGCCATAATTTCCACTTTTGATTGTGTTTTTTTCTTTTTAAATGGGTTGTGCCAAAGATTTTAGGTGGACAATTATTACATTTTCTGGACTATGGAGTGGGTTGGCATGCATTATGGTCTATGTGTGAAATTATACCAAGGCAAAAATGTTTCTATTAGCAGGATCTGATCTGTAGTGCTCTGTACTGAATAGCTCATTTGGATTTAGTATTATCATTTGGTCTTAAATAAGATGCCACTTTATTTTTTGAAAAAAGGGTATTAATTAAGAGAAACAGCTATAGCCCAAGCTTGTTAGAAAGTTTCTTGTATGACATAATTCTTCAAGTAATACAACAAAGGGACAACAATTTTCATAAGAGTTTATGAGTTTTTATTAGTTTTTATATGAGTTCATCATTAATATCATTTTTTTTTATCTATCAATAACAATTATAATTGTGCCTTTAATTAAACTTATTGTTACTCTTTCATTTAGGGGTGGAATGTACAATTTTGTTTTCTAACGATAGATTGAATGTAAAATAACTAAGAATGCCTTAGGCCGCTCTGCTGTTGGATCAATTTTTGTTTTTTGTTCTGCTGAACTATCAGACAAGGAAGTTACTTACATCATACATGGCTTCCCAGCAATCAGTTTGTCACATTTTATACCGTTACATACATTTCATAATCATAAGCTGTATATAGATAAAGTTGTGTTTAGAAACTGAGATTGTGTTCAATTTCCATCTCCTTTACATGATAAGTGGTTATACTTTTTTTTTTGGCTAAACTGATAAGTGGTTATACTCTGCTTGCTTCAAATGGTTGCCTTTTCTTAAAGACATGAATAAATTACATAATATTCTTATAGTTCAAGATAATTCCAAACTAATCTCTAATTTTTAAATCATTTTATTTCACACCCCTTCAATGAGTCTCTATTGATTAAAAATAATATAAATTCATTTAAGTTGTGACTAAAATCTGTATAAATAGGGAAGAAAAAACCCTCTCATGTGAAACTATAAATTAAAACCTGCGGTACACTATATGAGAGTTATGAAAAAAAATAAAATATTAAGTCATTTAGGTATTATTCATCTAGCTATGTCCTACATGTTATGGTTGCATCAAATGATTGCCTTCTTTTTTTTTTTTTTGAGTTTTTTTTTTTTTAAATTTTTTTTTCCTTATTTAATGTGATAGACATGTATGGTATAAATATATTAAAATAATTAACATATTCTCTCTAAATTAAACTATATTGCAAAATTTTCAAAAATTTTCAAAATACTACCCTGATTAAAATTATACTACCAAGAGTTTTTAAAATTTTTAATTAATTTTCATTCTTTAATTTATATTATTTTGATAATTTAACTTTCTTTTGTTTTAATTATAGAAGTTGGGTCATGCACATCATCCTCGCATTATTTGGCTCAATTTAAGTATTAAAAGTTGCTCAACAAAAATTCGATATGTTACATTGTTACTTATTATAGGTACATTAAAAATAAACCAACAATGCATTGTTGGTCCATAATATTTTTTTTTTACCTCTTTTAATCCCTAATGAAACCTTGTAACCTAAATGTAAGGACACAATTTTCAGCCCAGGCCCAAAATGTATGGGATACTGGCCTGATGAACCCAGTACAATAAATTTGTAGAAAGTGGGTAGAAGAACTAGACTTTAGTGAATGGGATAACAGTTATAACTAGGGGTGTCAATGTTCGACCCAACCCGTGAACACGACACGAACCCGACACGGGTTTTTTGGGGTTAGGGTTGGGCCTTAATGGGTTTGGGTCATAAACGGGTCGACCTGAAAGTGACACGATAAGAAATGTGTCATAAGCGGGTCAACCCGTGTAACCTGCAATAGACACGTTTGACACGCCAATTTATTTGTGTCAACCCGAAATAACCTACTTAACACAACCCGTCTAACTCGTATAACAACTAAATTTTTATTTTATTTTAAATTTGTCAAATACCTTTTATATCCAACATATATTTTAAATTTAAAAAGGAAAGTGAGTAATTACAAAAATTTACAGGAGATATAATTGGAAATTGAAACTTTACAAACCCTAGAACTAGTAATACCTTCTTCTTCTTCTTTTTTTCTTTTTTTTTTTGGCATAGAACTTGCACAAATGAAATTGGATGAACTTGTGGAAGATGTTATGAATTTGGACATCAACAAAGAATCTATTATCATATTCACGATTAGTTTACTGTTTGCTCAAAATTTTTCAATATTGATACTTAGCATTTGGTGAGTTCCAAGGATATCATATTTTTGTTGAACTATGTTATTTTATTTTTGTTAAAATTTGTTATTTTGAATTTGGGTTGAAGTGTATACACTTTTTTTGGAGTGTAAAGAACTTATTTCTAGATGAATATTATATTTTTGGTTGAACTATATTATTTTTAATATGGGTTGAAGACTTGAAGTGTATGCACTGCTTTTTGGGATGTAAAAAAAATTATTTCTAGATGGTTGTTATATTTAATATTATGCAGGTTGAAATAGGTTGTGTTACATTCGTGTCAACCCAACACGACTAGTTTATTAAACGTGTCAAATGGGTTGGGTTGGGTCAGGTCAACTCGCCTTATTAACAGGTCGGGTTAGGGTTGAAAGATCATAACACGATTATTAAATGGGTCAGGTTAGGGTTGAGCCATTTAGTAGAATACCCTTACCTTGACACGACACGAACCCGACACGCTAACCCGAATTGACACCCCTAGTTATAACAAGTTTCCAAGACAGTCAGATAGAAACGAACCAAATTCGTACAAGAAAGTTAGTCCTCGGCATAATCCGAGGAGCTCTGTTCTAGTATTTATTGGATGATAATGGTTGTAGGGGTTGTTGAGATTGTTCCAGTCCTCCTTTCTCCCTTGGTTCTCCCTCCCTTTTATACTAGCATTTACCCCCCTTCTAGTGTCCACGTGTAAGCTCCACTTTCTGGGGTTGAGACTTGTCCTATCAACCTATACCTGGAATGGTTGGGAGTGGTTGTAAAAGCTGAACAGCATGGTCCAAGGTATGGACCTGTTAGACGCAGAGTCCTTTATTGCTGTATTGGCAGCTTTTTCACTTGGCTCGTCCCCTCCTTTAGGCGTTCTATAGGATGCTGAGCATAAGATCATCCTCGGCCGTATCCTTGGGCCTTTTTTGGGCTTTCATTCTGCGTCCTTGGCAATAGGTCTCCTCGGCTTAGGCCTTGAGCCCTAATGTAGAGTAGGCCGGCGCCACAAATCCTCCGGCCCCACACTAAATATTTAAAAAATAATATCAATAAAATACTGTTTTGATTGAGACTCAATTATAAAAAATTTAAATATATTTAAAAGAAGTTTCATTATTTTATTTTAAACTATTTTACAATTTATTATAATACTTAATTGGTTTTTTTTAAATGACTTGCGTGACATATATACATTTGTCGTGTAATTTAAAAATGCTTTTTATTTTTTTATGTTTCTATCTATTTTATTATTTATTTTAATTATATAATTGAAATATTTTTTAAATAAAAATAATTATAATTCTTGATTAAGCGCTCATGGCACAAATCTATTACTATATATATTTTTATTTCTTTGAGTTGAAATATAATTTACATAGTTGAGTTTAGCATCGATATGAAAAATTAATTATTAAGTACTCTCAGAATATAGTGACATGATATTTTCTTTTTTGACATTTATGATGTAGCCAAGAAAGGACACATTATTAGTTAATTAAGTTGAATAATTCATCTAGGACGGAAATAGATGTAGCCAAGAAAATTAAAAAAAGTTTGGCTGGATGCCTGGATCAATATGTAGGGGAAATTTCTCCGCAATAAGGGCATCCAAGTACTTGATGGTCGTCTCTTATAATCTTGCGGACTAGTAGGTTAATCCTTTGATTTAGCCAAATTGAAGCTGATTTATATTATTATATATAGCTAATGCATGCGATGCAGGTGACTAAACGGTAATATAATAAGATCATCAAAGAACAAGTTTGTACTAATGTCGGTAAGAGATTTCATTTAACTAAGGCAAAAGCTAGAACATGCACTTGTAAACTTCAAATTTGACACCCATTTGGACTATACTTTGATACGCTGATTTGTACTATTGCATAGCAAATTAAAAAAAAACGAAAAAAACATTTTAAAAAAAAAAACGAAAAAGATCGATGATTTGTATTTAATGCACGTTGTTTTTAATTACACAATGACAAGAATGCAGACAAAATATAATTATAACAAATGGAACTGTTTGAACAAAACCCTCTATAAAATCAATTACTTTCAGCATAAACTTTGAGAGAGTGATAGAGAGGCAAAAGTCCAAAAATGGGCAGAAGTCCTTGTTGTGAGAAGAATGGACTAAATAGAGGAGCATGGACTGCTCTTGAAGACCAACTACTAATAGATTACATCAAAATCCATGGTGAAGGGAGGTGGGGAAAGATTCCCAAAGAAACAGGCAAGTTTAGCAGCTAGCTTCAGTTTTGTGTAGAACTTTCACAATTCTAGCAAAATATGGCAAAATTAAAATTTAGTGTTTAATAGTTGAATGTTTTTTATGTTGTTTTCGTGTAGGTCTTAAGAGATGTGGAAAAAGTTGTAGACTTCGATGGTTGAATTATCTTAAACCTGATATCAAAAGAGGGAACATTACACAGGATGAAGAAGATCTTATCTTGAGGCTTCACAAACTCTTAGGCAACAGGTAATAATGTAAACTATTTGTTTTAGATTGAGAAATTTTGAAGATAAATTTATACGTGTTTCATTGATTTACTGTATTACTTTACAGATGGTCTTTAATAGCTGGAAGGCTTCCTGGCCGAACAGACAATGAGATAAAAAACTATTGGAACTCAACCTTGAGAAAGAAGGTACAAGCTAATCACTCAGAACTGCCCAAGATTGAGAAGAAATCTATAAAAGGAAAGTCCAATGATGCCACACCATCACTGAAGATTGAACCTTGCTTGACCACGACCAAGCCAACAAGATGCACCAAGGATGAAGAAATAGACCGTAACACATTGGTAGAAGAACCATCCATTAAGGGAGTTATGGAGAAGAGTAAGGAAGCAAATTCAGATTCTAGAGATGGGCTTTTGCCAATCACTTGCGAAAATGATATGTCATGGAACTTCATAGCGGATCTTAATCCTGGTCAATTTAGCCTAACTGAATTTCTCCACGCTGACTTTACCAAGCTCTCTGAACTCAACTCCATGATAGTTGAAGATTGTAACAATGGTTGCATAAATGGGTCATCACCTTCATCCTCAGAGGAAGCTCCTATGTTCACTGACGAAATGCTGAAGAATTGGGCTGGTGATAGTTTTTAATCTGATTTCGGAATAGATCTTGTATTCTTTCTTCAAGTTTTAAAGGTTTGGCTTCCTGTTAAATGTATCATAAGTTCCAAGTGCCCACTTCAACCCAACTCTCATGCACTGCAATCTTAATCATGTTGGTTCCTTGTATGCTCATTATTCTTTCCTTTTTTATTTTTTATTTCTTACTTTTCTTCTTTTGTATTTAATGGGAAAAAAAGTAAGAGGAAAAGGAAAAATTCTGTATATGAGAGATGAAAATGCTGGAAATAATGTCTTACTAATGGCCAATTAATTTTTCTATGACAAGGATATGTAACATATACCAAAGATCCAAAGCTTAATAGATCGCACGAGTGTTCATTTTCAAAATTCTGCGAGGACAAGAGCCTGAGCGTTCATTTTTTTGACCACACAAAAATGTGGGCATCTTTTCTCAGCATAAATATATATTAGCTTAGATTATCTAAAAAATATATATGAGCTTAGTTGCCATAAAAATTTTATATGCTCCGTACGTACACAACAAATTATTTATATGTTCACATGAGCCAACTTAGATGACATATTTTGTTGAAAATGCTTAGAATATGCTATTGCTTAATTCCAGCTTTGAACAACAATGTAGGAATAATTTATAACTTTTCTTTATTAGGATTCAGACCGAAAAAGAAAGGTTGGTACAACAAACATTCATCTCATTGATATCTATTAAATTTGGTTGAGAATTGAAGGATTCTCCTTGATATGTCATATGACTTAGACATGACAAAATTTGACTTGACCCAAATTCGAAGAAAAAATTACTCAACCCAATCTGGAAAATTTTGACTCGGAGTAAATTCTGTACATGCACTTAAGAAGCTCAAAGATCCACTGGGGCCTTTAGAAACTGAAGCTAAGGCTATGGAAGAACGCATTTGATTCGCATGTGATGCAGAATAAATAGCATAGGCCTTCCAGGAACAGTAAGAGCGTCGAAAATTACGGCACAAGATCATTGGGAGCAGTGTCAGGAGACCTCATTGGGGTGACAATAGGGACGGACCCAAGTGGGGGTCCAATTTTTTGTAGTTATAATATATTTCATTTTTGTAATTTGGACCACTTCTCCTCAATAAGCCTAACTAGTTTCACCAAATAGCAACTATCCAACTTAAAAACTTAACAAAAATAATAAAAACATTCACAATGATGATTATATTTTAGAAAAAAAAAAAACTATTTTACCACTAAAGAACCAAAAAATCATGTGTTATTGGAGAAGCTAAAACTAAATTTTTTGCAACTACAGTAAACTTGTATAAATACCTATAAGGACCTGACTGGATCCCTAGCCCAAAGATGGATAGACTTAGGCCTAAAAAGCCCAAAACAATGAATTTGTAGAGAGTGGGTTGGAAAACTGGGCTAAAATGAGTTAGACAACAAATACAATGGGCTCAAATGAAAAGAACAGGAAGATAAATTGATTTAATCTAAAGAAAATTCGTCCTCAGCACAATCCGAGGAGATGAATCCTTATATATTTCTCACGAGTTGATTACAAATTTGATTTCTGATTGCTGCAGTCTTTTTCTCTTGATTTCTCCATCCCCCTATTCTGAGGATCTTCACTCTAATTTATACTATCTCTTCTTTCTCATCTTTACCCTACACATGGACAGTAGATTGCTTATGTTGATCCTTGTCCCATCAGCATTTTCCTGAAGTCTTTGGGGGTAGCCGTAAGGCTGAAGAACACTGTTCAAAGATCACTTCCCCATTAATGCGGTGGTATTAGCTTTTCTTTTAGATATTTCTGAACTCTCATCCCTCTTGTACATTTACAATGCAAGTCCTTATCAGTGAAACTTCCTGGAAGGTCACCTTGAATGGTATGATATACTTTTGATTTATGCCCTGTTCATCCGAGGTGACATTCCTCCTCGGCATGCCTTCCCAACCTTTTCGTTTGTAACCTACCCACGGGATTCTGAGCTTAACATCCTCCCTATTGTTTATTTGTCCTCAGACCAACCAACGTCCTCGGCCAAGGCTTAAGGCCCAATATATAATTTTGGGCCCTTGTCCCTACAATACCAATTGACTATAGCAAGTTGTTAAAAATAAAATACAATATTTTATTAAAATTATATCTCTTCCTTCAATTAAAAAACTCAAATTCTCTTACTTTCCTTTATTATTTTAATAAGTTGTTTAATTATTTTAAATGAAGTGATAAATAAAAAAAAAATAGAACATCTGATATTGGATGTATTGTTAAAATGAGGTGGTAAAATAGATAAATTAGTTTTTTGATGTGCTAAAAGTTAAAAGTTTTAGCACCACCATTGTGAATGCTCAAACTTTAACCCAAAAAAAAAAAAAAATCCTAGCCAGCCTAGTATTAAAAAAAACATTATTTAGTTTTAGTTTTTATCTTTGTTGGTAAATGATTGCATCCTAATGTATTTAGAAACAACGATTTTAAGTATTTATAAATTTTTAATACTATATGGATGCCTATTTGATTTTTTTTTTTTTTACCCCGGCCCCGCTAGCTTAAAATCATGGTTCGTCTCTAGGTGACAATGTCAAAATTGCGTGAAATTTGGAGGGCTGAAGAGAAACTATCTTTTGATTAAGACTTGAATTCCTCTGTTAATTAAGGCCTTGGAAACAATGATTTTGACATTTTTAGTAATATTTTTTTCCTTAATAACTTTTAATTTCGAAGTCAGAATAAAGTCCCATCTATTTTTGGATGTCTCTTAAAGATAGTAGTTTCAATTTTTGCAATTATCTAAATTTTTCTATTTTTGGAAAATTTAATATTTTGCCACCTAATTACATGATTAGTACAAATTAGGGTTTTCTGAACGTTTTCCTAGCTGCCCTAGGTTTTCTTTTACTATATATTTAAACACATTGTAGCCTCCATGGCAATGGAGTTTTCAGATTAATAAAATTTCAAACCTTACCTATTGTTTCTCTTTGTTGGATTCCAGAATCCTATCACTTTGTAGATTCAGGGAATGTGTTTAGTTTCTTTTCTGTTTAGAAAGCAACGCATTTATTTTCTTGTAATTTCCGCAACATCAACTTGGGATGTGGGGATTAGAGATGCAGTCTTTGAGGGTGATTAACTGGTTGTTGTTAACTCCTTGATGGGTAATTCAACTTCATGGATGAGCATTTGCAATAAAATCTCAGGCTCTTTACTACAACTCCAAAAAATTGCCCGTTTTCAATTGGCTCACGCTCCTCTCAATGACAACAAAGCAGCGCATGTTTTAGCTCAATATGTATTAGAATTTTGGTTAAGTGATTAAATTCATCATTTCCTAATAATTTAAACTTTTGAGATAATCGATAATTTAATATGGTATCAGAGCAGAAGATCTTGAGTTTGATCTCTGTCTAAGGGGGAGTGTTAAAATTATGATAAAGTGATTAAATTTACAATTTCCTAACAGTTTAAACTTTTTGGACAATTGTTAATTTAACAATATGCCAAAAGCATTTTAGACTTTATCACCTAATCATTTTATTTGTTAGTCATGAAAAGATTAAAATACTTTTTTCTCTTTTTGGTAACTTATACACGTACTTGATAATAACACTTTTTTTCACACCAAGTAATTCGTTGCAAAATTTACAAAAATTTTACTGCGAAAAAATGCAAGTTGACCCGTAACTCAATTGATCCGACTCGTTTTAAACTTGTTTAAGATAACTTGTATTTAACCTGAACCTGAATAACCCGACTGTTTGCCATCTATTACAATTTTGGGAGGTTCTCCTGATTTTTTTTCTTCCATTCAGTTACGGTTAAAACTAAAGAGGAAGTAGACCGTTGCAAAATGGTGACGTTTTAGGAAGATGATGCTAAAATGAAAGAAAACGACTGCATTTTTTTACAAAAGTTGTCAAGTATTAGTGGAAAGTCTGGAGATTGGAGACAACTTCGCTTTGGTTTTCAAGTGAATAAAAAAAAGAGCTAAAACGTTGTCGTTACATTATTAATCCTCTCACAACACACGCACGTGATCTTCTTGTGGATTAATCCATAACTTGCCAATATTTAGAGAGGTTTGTTAGATTTCAACAATTACCTATGGAAGTTTAGGTATGAAAGTTGAAAGAAGTAGCAAACTGGAAGAAAATCATAGTGGCATTTAGGTAGGGTTGGCTATTTTGGAGTCTAGTCAGGTGGATTAACGGAGGTGGAAACTTCTTGACGTTTAATTGTTTGCAGTCTTGTGGGGGGTGTGAGGGCAATGGTTGGAGTTTAAGTCTTCAGGAAGGAGATTCACACATATATACACTTAGATTAGATTAGGCTAGAGTAGAATTTCTATATTATATAAATAAATAAAAAATTGTTTATAGTTTTGATAATAACTGTGGGGGGTATGAAACCGAGAAGCCCATGTCAACGTCCACGTTGGGCCCAAACCCCTATCCGAGGAAAGATCCTCCTTGGCTGAAGGAAAGGCCCTCCTTGGCCATAACTATAGCCGAGGACAAAGGGAGCACTCGGTCCTGATGATGACACCCTGGGTCATTCCACCGAACAGGAAAAGTACTAGAACGACAAAGAACAAAGGAAAGGCTACCATTACTACAATTAAGTACCCTGCACCTAACAGAGGCATGCTTTTCAGCTTTTACAACCACTCCCAACCACTTTAGGTATGGGCTGATGGTACAAGTATCAACCTTATGAATCTCAACCTACATGTGGACATTCAAGGGAGAGTAGAAGCTAGTATAAAAGGAGAAAGAGGCAATCCAGAAAAAAGGGGGGACCCCCTCGAAGTCCAAGAGCAGGAGTCACCCAAACTGCGCCAAAGAGAAAATCTCCTTGAATCATATTCATCTCTGTGCAACCGCCATGACCACCATGACTAACAACTGCCCGCCCGCTAAGACCTAGCTTTTTAGCCCACTCTCTACAAATTTATTGTGTGAACCGTCAACGTTTGAACCCATTTCTGTTTTGGGGTCAATACAATATCAGTCCTTACAATAACTACTACATTTGGGTTTTAATATTGCTTGGGCGGCCTTAATTGGTGATCCCAAAATAGTGGTTCCAGGACTGTAACGATTTTAATTCTAACATGGCAAATTGCAAGTGATTTCATATAATTTTCACAAACACACTATTTTTTCTTCAACACTCATAGTATGTTGCTAGCTAAACTCGTTTCAACCCGGGCCTATAGGACCACAAGAAAGTGAAATTTATGAGTCACACGAAAAGTAAAATTAGTTAGCATTTGCCAAATATTAAAAATAGGAAAGAGCTGATCAAAAAAAATAATAATAAAAAAATAAAAGAAAGAAAAAGGAAAGAGTTAACATATGTCCCAATGATATTTGTTAGTGAACCATCTTAGTGAGGATTGTTAATGAGAAAGGAAAAAAAATAATATAAGAATAACTGTTAACTAAACCCTTGAAAATATTATAATGCTCTGCCTCAGTTAGGAACGAACTCAAGTCCTATGATCCTCTTATGCTAGATTTCCATGGGCCATGGAATCACCATCCTCAAATAGTTGCTAGTGCCTAGTAATAGGAATTAGGAAGTAGTAACTTCAATATTGATTTTCCTACTAGTATATATTTCGAGATTATTACAACTTCACCCCATTTTTCAAAAGAACATCCACCCTACAAGTTACAGGGATAGTATGTAGACTTTTTATAAAAGAAATAAAATCTGCCTTATTTTCACACCAAAAATTAAAAATAAAAATCCCAAAACTTCCACTAATCAATGCATGCAAAACTGTGTTTGTACAGGGCTTGGGCCTGGAAATTATGTTTGAAATTCTAGTTTTGGCCCAAGCGTGAGATAATCCACCTAATCAGCTCAACGTGTAATAAATAATGCTCAGTAGTGTTAATTTCCTGGCACTCGAAGAACACCCCAGCCCATAAGAGAATAGAAAAATGCACTTTTCATTGGACCACACTTTTGGGCCTGCACTTGCACTGGATGAGTGTCTTACCCCTGCGGCCCATCTAGTGCTTGTAATTTTTTTGTTTTTGTTTTTTTTTTTTAACTGTTGTATTTAACTGTGTACATTAAATTATATATTACTAGTATTATTCCTATGCGATGCATGGCTTGGTAAAGATTTATATGTAAGCTCAAAATTTTTAAAATAATTAAAAATAAATTATAAAATAAGTAAATAATTTTAATAAAAATAATTACTTTAAGTTCTAATTGTTTAGAGTTTAGATTTTATTAGTGTTTATCTATTTTTATGTTTTAAAATTTTCTTTGTGATTTGTGTTAATTTCTTAATATGAGATATGGAATGAGTTTGAATATTCCTATTTGGGTTATGTTTAATCTATGTATTATCTAGCACAAACAATAATAAACAAAATAGTTTCTCAATACCGATTTTTTTTTCCTAGTGATAGTCTAATTGAAAAGAATAAACACACTCACAAATTAAATACAATAACCAAAACTAAAAATTAAAACATACACAAAAGAGTTCAAAATTTGAGAATATAAATAAATAATGATAGGCCAAAAACGTATTGACCCATTGTGATGAATTAATTGATTAATTAGCCAAGTTTATTAATTAATCAAATTAACATGTAATGTACGTGGCAGCACAAACAAATTACCAATTAAACTAAGTATGCATCGGAAATTAAATTGACACGGTGATTTTTTTATGAATGGGGAAAACCTACACGGCAAAAACTCCACCGGGTGATTTTAAGGTCACCACTCCAGAGAATCCACTATTATCAAAACAAGTGGTTACAAGTAAAGGAATCTGAGTACCTTATACCAACTTACAGTTGAACCCTTACCCCAATACCCAATTGGACTTGTTTTGTAGTGACAATCTCTTCTTATGATGCACGACTCCCAGAACGTGACTAACCAATTGCGTGGATCCCAATACGTGACTTCAATCACCAACTAGAAAAGGTTGTTGGCTGCAAAGTTCTTCAATTCATCACACGATGAAGATCGAGAAGCTCCTTAGTTACAAAACCCTACGATGCATAAACACAACAGCTTCTTCACAAGAAAGATGAACTAGGGCAAATTCTGTCTCCGATCACAATTTACTTGAACAAACTTTACTTAATACTTGTGCAACTTGTGTTACTTTTGACGACCCTTAAAATAATCCTTTTATATGTTTAGGGTTGTGAGAAAAGAAAGCTCAAACATACAATCACGGACTAGATGAAAAACAAAACAGAAAATCTGAATTTCATAAATCTCGACAGATACCCTATTTATCAAGCTGCTGTCGAGCCACAGGCTGGAACAACTCTTCAAGGCTCGATAGATGCTAGCTGTTGAGCTAGCTGTCAAGATTTAATGAACAACACTTTTCACACTTGAATCTTGGACAGACTTGCATGGCTTTAACACTTGAACTTGAAACCTTGTTTTTTGAAGTATTAAACACATTCTAGATCTACCCAAATACAAGTAAAGTGCGTTTTGTCAAAGGATTAGCCAATTATATAAAATAGTGACATATGTTCCTAACATGTGAATCACATATATCCTAACAATCTCCCCATTTAGCAATCCGTGACAAAACCACAACTAACAAATGAGATATAAGAGAAGTCATAAATCACTCAACTAATATTCACTTGTTGAATACAATAAAATCTATCCTAACACAAACTCTTGAAAAACTTTGCAAGAAGAGAGTCTATGGCAAGAAAGACTTTGACAACCTGTATTTCTGAAACATTTTAAACAAAACTCATCAAGGTATCATAGTGTGAAACATAAATAATAGATTGCATACATAAAATAAGAAACATGTGTATAAAGAAAGAAAAGAAACAACACATGGAGAGATAGGTGAAAAGAAAAACATACATCACTATATAAGGAATATAAGAACAATGTATGTCAATAATGGTCACAAGACCCATGTACAAGAATAATGTATCTCAAATAGAAAGAAAAGAAAAAGATACATCAGATTCTCACTACATCCTTCATATAAACACTCCCCCTGTCAAAAATCTCCTATACTAACCCTCCCCTTAAGTATGACTACTCTTATAACCAAAATTACTCCCCCCTTTTTGTCACGAGTGACAAAGGGTAAGAGTATCAAGTAGACATCTCCTCAGTGCCGGAAGAGATAGCATCTCCATCTTCATCATCATCGTCATTGGAACCATCATCGTCCTCGAATGCCTCAGATGCCTTCGGAGGAGGAGAGGGAGACTCCACAAAGCCACCAAGGCGAGCCTGCCGTCTAGCAATACGGCCAACACGGGTGTTCACCTGATACAACTCAGTGGAGAGTGTATCAAAGCGAGCATCCATGTGCTGAAGCTGCGCCATGATCGCATCCAGAGTCACACCTCCCGCTGAAGTAGAGGGAGCGGAGGTGGATGGAGCTGAAGGAGTGGGAGGAGCTGCTGTACTAGACCGCCTCGAACGAAACTGCGTCTCGCTGCGTTTAACAGTACCAACATCTATAGCACTCATGACAATGGAAGTGCTCGGAAGAAGGAAAAGGAACATCAAAATGGCGTAAAAGTCTCGTGATAGTTGAAGGGAAGATGAGCTTATCATGGGTCATCGAATCCTTATACACATCTATAAGAGAAAGAATAAAATGAGAGGGAAAGTCTATACTAAGGTTCTCCAAAAGAGAAAGCAAAACCAAGCACAGGGCTTTGTAATAGAGTTATAATGAGAGAGAGGATGAAGTACAAAAGTCATGACCATGTTAAGAAAACAAGAGCCTTTAGCAAAGCCCAAACAAGAAGTAAATTGACGATCGCCCCAATCAGATGGACGCTCACAGAAGGTAGAAATGAGCTCGTCTTTAGACACGTTCTTAAGACGATCACAACCAGGGTAGTCAGGATGCTCTACCCTAGGGACACAGAGCACATCGGAGACAATCTCTAGTGTGACAACAATGCACGTACCTCGAGCGCGAGTAATGAAATGAGGTACTGAAAAATCAAATCCATGCATGTTGGAGTAGAACTCTTAGATCAGCACGAATGGACATGTGACTGAGACGTCACACAGTGACTCCTAACCCCGACTGTAGATGACAGTGGGAAGGTCAGTGTCAGAGAAGTCTGACAAGACGACGTGGCGTTCCAAATGAATGCCTTGTCAGGAAAAGTTCTCAAAGAAGTCCGATCTGGCTTTCTCATCACGGAACCGAACAGAGAAAGGGGTAGTGTTAGCGAAGAAGATGCCCCAGAATGAAGAGGGTTTCGGGACGGAGTAGATTTACATTTGAGTGCCATAGAAGCAGACTAACGTAAATGAAGAGAGGGAGAGAGAGAGAGAAGACAATCAGAAAAGTCACAAGCAGTTCAAATATATCAAGATATATTGAAAAGAAAGAACGTATGCATGGGAATGCATGAACATGTGATATGCAATAGAAAAAGCATCATGGGCTCAGCCCAATCCAAACCTACCAGCACACAATCAAATAACAGATATAACACATATCTAAATGCATGAAAATATAGTTATAATGCTCATGAGATGCAATGCATGAAGTTTTTAAGATTAAATCTTCAAAGCCCATCCCAAAATTTTTGCAAAAACCTCTTTGATTTTGAAAAACCCTAAAACTTTCAAAAATCCCAAAAACTTAGGTTAAAAATCATGAAATGCATGAATACAAGGGATTTAGACACTTACCAAGTGAAGAGAAACTTGATTAAGGCTGAAAATCTCTTGGGAATGAGGTTTAGAGAAAGAAAAAAATGTGTTTGGGAGGTGAAACAGTTGAGAGCAATCGAGAGAGATCGAGGAAAGTGAGATCCGAATCGTGCTGACCCTATTTATAGAAGCTCAGTAATTCTCGACAGATCGAGAGGTGTCGAGCTTTAAAGAGGGTCGACAGATGTAGCTATCGAGGAGGTGTCCAAGGCAAAAGGAAGCTTGATGGATCGAGGATCAGTCAAAGAGTTATCGAGGGGACAGAAACTTTCTCAATCGATCCACCTAGCTATCAAGAGGTGTCGAGATTGCGATAAAAAGCAACAGAAGAGCTCGATAGATAAGCCTGGTGTCGAGAGGTTACAAGTAAAGGAATCCCAGTACCTTATACCAACCTACAGTTGAACCCTTACCCCAATACCAAATTGGACTTGTACTGTAGTGACAATCTCTCCTTTTGATGCACGGCTCCTAGTACGTGACTAACCAATTGCGCAGATCCCAGTACGCAACTTCAATCACCAACTAGAAAAGGTTTTGGCTGCAAAATTCTTCAGTTCATCACACAATGAAGATCAAGAAGCTCCTTGGTTACAAAATCCTACAGTGCACAAACACAGCAGTTTCTTCACAAGAAAGATGAATTAGGGCAAATTCTGTCTCCGGTCACAATTTGCTCGAACAAACTTTGCTCGACACTTGTGCAACTTGTATTACTTTTGACGGCTCTTAAAATAATTCTTTTATATATCTAGGGTGGTGAGAAAAGAAAGCCCAAACATACAATCACGAACTGGTTGAAAAACATAACAAAAAATCTGAATTTCATAAACCTCGACAGATACCCTATCTGTCGAGCTGCTGTTAAGCCACGGGCTGGAACAACTCTTCAAGGCTCGATAGATGCTAGCTGTCGAGTTTTAATGAACAACACTTTTCACACTTGAATCTTGGACAGACTTGCATGGCTTTAACACTTAAACTTGAAACCTTTTTTCTTGAAGTATTAAACACATCCTAGATCTACCAAAATACAAGTAAAGTGTGTTTTGTCAAAGAATTAGCCAATTACATAAAATAGTGACATATGTTCCTAACATTTGAATCACATATGTCCTAACAAATAAAAACTTACATAAGAGAACCAAGAACTTAAATGATGTCCATTATTTACTTCTTTATAGTAAATTTCCTTTGGCATAATATCCTACATGCAAATTCAGAAGTAAAGAACAATAAATAGGATGAATTTATTAGATTAAAAGTTAAAACATAAGCATAAGTTGCATTTTGAAAAAAAAAAAATACAATAACATGGAGTGTATTGTGTGAGATTTAATTATAGGGATGACTTATTGGTTAAGAGGAATTGTATCAAAAAACCATGGATAAATATACATAAGTTCTAGAAATTTTTGATAATAGACTTTTAGATGGAGTAGAATTTAAATTTTGAAAACTTAGATGATAAAGTTTTATCTAAATTAAATTATTGTTAAATCTTATCCCTTAGTCAAGAGCTTTGTAGCTTAATATCCTAAAAAATATTAATTTAATAAGATGCGACTTGAGGGGAGAAAAAAAAAAACAAAAACGTGGGTTGTGTCATGTGTGAGATTTAAGTTTAAAATTTTTTTATGTTGTAGTTTGAATAGAGCTTAAATTTATTTTAAATTATTGTTATATTATGCAACTTGAGGGAAAAAGAAAAACAAAAAACAAAACGTGAGTTGTATGAGATTTAAGTTTAGAAAATTTTGATAATAAACTTTTAGTTTGAATATAATTTAAATTTGTTTTAAATTATTGTTAAATTTTATCCCTTAGTCAAAACATGAGTTTTTTTATTTTTTTAAATAGAAATAAAACGTGGGTTGTTGTGTGGAATTTAAGTTTAGAATTTTTTTTGTAATAGACTTTTAGTTTGAATAGGATTTAAATTTGTTGAAATTTAAATGATAAAATTTTACCTAAATTAAACAGTTGTTAAATATTATTCCTTAATTGAGGAAATATATCATAACAAAAAATATATAATTAATTTACTAATTAATGAGAATAGACACTTAGGGCAACCACGGCTTCTAAGCCTAACTTTTATTATAAGTTCTGAAATTTTTGATAATAGACTTTTAGTTGGAGTAGAATTTAAATTTCTAAAACTTAAATTTCTAAAACTTTATCTAAATTAAATTATTGTTAAATCTTATCCCTTAGTCAAGAGTTTTATAGTTTAATATCCTAATAAAATATTAATTTAATAAGATGCAACTTGAGGAAAAACCAAAAACGTGGGTTGTGTCATGTGTGGGATTCAAGTTTAGATTTTTTTTTTTAATAATAGACTTTTATTTTGAATAGAATTTAAATTTGTTTTAAATTATTGTTAAATCATGCAACTTGAGTAAAACAAAAAAACAAAAACGTGGGTTGTGTGGGATTTAAGTTTAGAAAATTTTGAGAATAGACTTTTAGTTTGAATAGAATTTAAATTTGTTTTAAATTATTGTTAAATCTTATCCCTTAGTCAAAACATGAGGTTTTTTTATATAAAAAAATAAAATAAATAAAAAACGTGGGTGGTTGCGTGGAATTTAACTTTAGAAATTTTTTTTATAAAGTTTGAACAGGATTTAAATTTGTTGAAATTTAAATGATAAAGTTTTACCTAAATTAACAGCTATTAAATATTATCCCTTAATTAAGGAAATATATCATAACAAAAAATATATAATTAATTTACTAATTAATGAGAGTAGCCACTTGGCGCAACCACGGCTTCTAAATAATATATATATATATGATATGATTTGGTGACATTACAAAAATCATTTTTAATTCACAATTTATTTCTTCTTCTTTTCGTTGATTTTCCTAGACAACTCTTAGAGTAAAATATACAAGTACATTCTTTTTATTTTTCCTTAGCTGCTTGTTTAGCAGTTATTATGATAAGGGACTCGCTTGATCTATTCTATTACTATATGCTTATGTTGCAAGCTCAATTTCAATTATTATTTGTTTCCATCCCTTTTATTGACCTTTTTTTCCCCTAGCTCGTTCGTTTACATTATCTTTTAATTTTTTCTAAAATTGTTTTAGAACTTTTCTTAGAGTTACGATCTGATTTGTTTTTCCTCCATTAGAAAGTTTATGATCTTAGTAGTAATTACCCCACGCTCCAAAATACATTGCCATTTGGGCATTTTGGTAAACTTCTTTGTAAATTTGACTCTAAAATTATTGTGGCTAATCTATTTATATTAGGCGTAATTTTAAACTTTTAATGTTGGTAAGTATTTACTCAAAAAAAAAAAATATATGTTGGTTAGTATGATCACTTACCAAAAAAAAAAAAAAACTAAATTAAGATTAACCAAAAATATTACTTAAAATGAAAATCTTTATTATTTTTTGAAAACTTGAACTTTAAAAAATAAAATTACATATATAAGTTCCCCAAACATATGATAAGGGTTAAGAGTTAAGACTTATGCGGGTTTGTGACTAGTAAACAGGGCCGGCCCTTCCACTAGACCAATTAGCCCATTGCCTAAGGCCCCCAAGTAGAAAAAAAATAAAAAATAAACAATTTAGTTAGATGAAACTACAAAAAATCGGATACATCCTTGTGACCAAAGAACAAAAAATCTGAAACATCTTTGTAAACATTGATACCCCAAAAATAATATCATCCTTAACCTCTAGACAAATCAAAAATCAACTGGATAAAATGGAAATCCGGTCTAAAAAATTACTCACAAAACAATCTCAAATCAAAACAAATAAAAAATCTCAAATCCCTAAAATTTACTCATACCTTTTTTCTCTCTCAACTAGAAGATGATAGTTTGCAAAAATACTGTCTTAAACTTGAATATTTTCTCAAACATTATATTTATTATGATATTGATGGTTTAGATTTATTTTCAAAGTTAAAAGTTTTAAAAGAAATTTTTACAAATAAAAGAATATACTCCAATTGACACACTAAATTATATAAAAAATGTTAGATTCATTTCCAAATACATGCATTGCTTATAGAATTTTACTAACAATACCTGTTACAGTTGCTTCTGTAGAAAGAAGTTTTTCAAAATTAAAATTAATAAAATCATATCTAAGATCAATAATATCTCAAGAAAAATTAAGTGAATTAACTATACTATCGATTGAAAATGAGATGTTAGAAGAACTTGAATACAAAAATTTAATTAGTCAATTTGCATCTCAAAAGGCAAGAAAAATAGATTTTATATGAAATATATTATAATATAAAAATATTAATTTAATTAATACATAAATATAAAAAAGACCACATTTTAGTTCTTGTCTAAGGCCCCAAAATATCTAGGGCCGGCCCTACCAATATACATGAACCTTCTGCCAAACAACAAACATCTTCTTTACTATTAGAAGGTAATCTCATCTTTACTTCAGAAAGCTGCTCAGTAATTAAGGAGCATCACACTTCAATCCAAAAGTTGCAGCGGGGAAGGATGACATTCACAAGCTCTTCGTTCATCTTCTCATCAGTAAGAGATGGCATATTTCTTATTCCTTCTGGCATGACATTCAATTTGTTGGACACAATGAGAATGTTGTCACGAATTTTTGCAAATATTTTGATGTTGTCTTGGACTTTACTAGGCTCCATATTTTTGGAGATCTGCATGAAGCCCTTCATGTTTTCCTCCAAAAGCTTTCCAGCAAGACCACCAATTTTGTTACACAAGAGCTCATCCTGATCAGCCTTAGTCACAAGACTTTTGGGCGAGCTTATTGTTGAAGCAGAAACAATGGCCTTCTTCATCTTATTCTTCGATTGGCATCGAAAAGCCACATCTCGTATTGTCTTCCTTGGTAATAGCTCTTGAATCCTTGCATATTGCTTTAACTTGGGCAAAGAAGCGTAACATACAAGCCCTTCTTCAAGGATTGAATCCTCACTTTCAGTCCACTCCGTATTTGTCATGCCTTGCTTGTAATTCAAGCACTTCGGGTTCGCCTGGGTCACAGTTACTGCATTGGAGGAAGAAGCCATAAGTCCTGAGCCGAAACTCTAATTTTAAGGATGAAAAGATAATGATGGGGAAAATGCTTGACTAAATTGATGTTCTTAAAAATAACCAGCCAAGTGATAGAGATGGTTGATATAGACAATCTAAGATGCTAAAATATGGAAATAAGGATATTAAGAGGAAAAAAAAACTTTATTTATTTATTTTGAGTGATAAGAGAAACAAATTTTTGTATAAAAGAAAATTTATTTATTTATTCTTTCTTTTGATGAGTATAGAAAGCAAATTTCTTTCATGGCCGACCTCATGAGCATTTGCTTTCCAACGAAGAGTATATCCATTTGTTTCGGAGATTTAATGTTTTATAGATGTAATGGTAAAACCATAGAAGGCAATGTGAAAAACGTGAGACTTTTGAGGTGTCTCACGAACAGAAAGTGTTAATATCCAAAAATAAAATAAGAGTCTAAGACATCACTTATTTATATAATTATTTATATTTTTATATTTTATATTTGTTGAATTGACAAGCTATGTTTGATGTAACACCATTTTCAGGTGAACCCATCCTTGAAACTATTTTTATTTCAATACAACTCATCACTTCAACAAATTATAACAAAAGATACCATATTAAACATTAATGTCTCATCTTAAAATTATTAACCTCTATTAGATCCTAAACAACATTCCATATTTGGCAATGGGATTTTAAATAATATTATAAAAATATATATTGTGGATGAAACTTTAGATAAATTTTAAGTGTTGTAACTTAAGTTCAATTCAAATAGAATTTAAGCATTTGTTGTATTGAACACAAAATATTAGATTCATGGAAATTGTTTATTATTATACTCTTGGAATCATTATTTCTTTTTGAATTCCGCTAAGAATCATTTATTAAGCATGAGTAACAAGATTTTAAATAATGTAAACACTATATATAATTAGATCCATGAAAATTTAAATCCATTATTTAGTGGGAGAAATTATTTGATACACCCGTTGGCCGTTGCATTATATATTCCTCTCACATAAATGTGTGTCTTAAGTTAAAGGAAGTTGTATTACACCAGGTGAGTTGAATAGATTCATATGAAGTGAATTCTCTACCTCAAACTACATGAAGAAAAAATTGATTTATTTCCAAAGATTCTATCTTGATTGCTTTCTTAAATAATTAAATTCTCTTGATTTATTTCCATTATTGTTATTACTCAGTTTCTTATCTTTCCAAGAGAAAAAAGTAGGCTTGCCAGGCCAGGCCCAACACAACCAATTTCTTATAGTTGAATCAGAGTTGCAGCTGGCCCATAAATGGCTAACCTCAAATCCTTATGACTCAATTGATAATTATTTATATTTCTAATAAAAATTTCAATTGAGTTATAAGGCTATTGACATTATTAAAATAAGTTAGAGTATTCCCATTGGGTTATCTAAAACTCTTAAAAATGCATTTGCATATTACTGTTCATCCAGAACTCATAAAACACGCCTCCAAAAGCACATATGTTTCGAGTTCAAATTCCTACCTTCCTAAATTTCAAATTAAAAAAAAAAAAAAAAAAAAAAAAAAAAAAAGTACAAAAAAATTCTCCTAAATTGTAATTACACAACTACGCCTACAACCTACACAAATAAGGGATTTTTTTTTTTTTTTTTTGATGAAAGAAAAAGGGTAAGGGGGCGACATGAGTTGGGGTCTTCATTCCTGGCGTGACCATAGTAGTACCTTACCTATTAGGCTTGGGCCTACATGAGCAGGGGATCCGGATGAGCCATAGCTATGCACCTAACCTCATCAAAGATGCTAGTGAGCATGAGCTGAGAGTATAAAGGTAAATTAAGGGAAATTATTATACTTCAAATGAAACAATGAATGATTAAATTAAAAGTATTTTCTCTTGGAAGTCTTGGGGTTGATTAGGCTCCCGTAGATTTCATCTTCCCTACACTTCTTTTTAAAATGCATCTTATTAATAAAAATCAAATATCTATGTGTGAACAATTACCATGAATTTTCATAATTTATTATATGGACAACTATTCAATATCGCAAATATTTATCAACAATTTTGTAATTTAATGGTATTGAATTTGGCCATGGAAGTCTAATCTCTAAGTCACTATATATGCACAAATACATTCATGAAAATTAACAAAAATCATATCCTTATAAATGAGTAATTACAAAGAAGGGTAATTATTGTACTTGCACCCCTTCGATAATATTGTTTGTACTCCCTCCCTTCTATAATAAGTGATACTTTCTTTTAATAGACTCAAAAATAAAATAAATATTCTAAAAATAGAAATCCAATTTTTTAAAAAACCCAACAAGATTCTTATTCAAAAAGGGAAAAACCATGCCACCTCTAACATAAAGTAAGAGACATTTTAGAAAAATCACTATAATAAAGTTTTTGGTTTCACTCTAACCAATGATGTTGCGCATGTAGAGTTGTAAACAAGTTGAGTATTAAAAGTTCAGAATTATTTATTTAATTTTATTTAGAATACAAGTAAAACTCGAATTCATCACTAAACTATATTGCATGTTGTTTTAAAAAAAAACTAAATTGCATGTTCAAGGTTGGTTCATTTTCACATGGAAAGAACTTATTTTTGTTTACAAACTATCTGATTAACTTATTCTGTGCCCATATATAATTGATTACAACTAAAATTTGTTACCTCTTTACAAATCTATACTAATAATTAATAACTTAAAAATAGTTGAAGTTGTATTATTTGAGGTAATTGGATAGAATGATTTTTAATTATGAACTTATAAAAATTATTCATCAACTTTGATTGTTAAAAAATTATATATAATTTTTACTACGAAATGGACTATTTATATTATTAATAAATTTTTAAAAATAATTCCATATCTTATAAACATATTTAAAAACTTATACAATCCAATCCTAAGTGTACACACACACACATAGAGTTAAATTGAGCCTCATATTTATTTACAAGCTATTTCATGAACATATTATTATATTTGAGCTTAGAGTTTGTAATAGTCAAAGCTATACTTAATCTTAAATATGACTTATTTGCTAAATAAACGAACACAATTAAATAATTATTTTCTTGAATCGAACTCCAACGGTTTATATACAGCCTATTGGTTCATTCACGGATATGTGAATATTAAACTCAATATGTCTATAGTCATAAATAAAATTCACAATCATGCCAATGTGGAAAGTTGTTATTAGTAGGTGAAAAATGTCAATCATAGACCCAATTAAGAACTAATAAAAACTTGTTAATTTAACTCCTATGAAATATATTGTAAACATGAGTAATGCTATATCCTAAACATTTTCACAATATTCATGCAATAAATATTAAATGGTAAACTATAATTGATAAGTAAATAAGTGATGTCAGTATTGAATCTAGATTAAAACCAACAAAAATTTACTACCTAAGTTTTATTGTGAAATTACTATAAAATTACTGTAGATGAAGTATTTCTATTTTTCTCTCTTGCTATAAATCAAAATCAAATATACAGTAAAGATCGTTTTATTAATTGGGAGTGGGGAACAAGTAATTCTTAGATACTCTCGGAGCACAAAGAATTATGCTAATTACTTTCACATTCATTGTGGGGTCCATTCATTAAATTCATAGTAAGGTCCACCATAAATGTGAGAGAAAAGAGTACCATTTCACCATACTCCGGAACCACTTAAGAATTTTCCGTGGAAAACAAGTTAAGTTACAAGAGGTGGCCCAATCAATGGAACGGGTGGAGACCATGGAGGGACGATCAGAAAGTTGTTTACACTTTAACACCTATAAATATGCTTAGACTCTCTGGCTTTAGAAAACAAGCCCAAGCATTATCAGACTTCATTGCTAAAAGAAGATGGAAGATCACATTTTCAAAACCCTGGCAATCTCCTCTGCCATAATAGTTCTTTATTCTGTTATCAGAGTAGTTTACACCATTTGGTGGAAACCCAAAAGTCTGGGAAAGCAATTAAGGAAGCAAGGAATCAGGGGCACTTCTTACAAACTTTTGTATGGGGATATGAAAGAGATTGCGAAGTGCACCAAGGAAGCCTTGTCCAAACCGGTGACCCTAAAGCATCAGATTGCACCACGTGTCTCACCATTTTTTTATCAAATGGTCAAAAATTATGGTAAGCAAGTTTTTTTTTTTTTTTTTTTTTTTGCTGTATAAAATTTTTATTTATGAACCTGGATAAATAATTGAAATTTCATTGGTTGTCTTATTCTTATGTTACCTTTAATATCATCTTGATATACTCAGGAAAATAAAAATAAAAATTTGGGACATTATAACTACATAATTCCAATTATTTATTGGGATACCTTGTCAAATTGTCTTTTTACTAATGAATGGTTGAGATACTATTTCTTTTAATTCTAATGGAAAGTTGGAAACTATGTTAAAGAAATCCTGGACAATCATCGTGGAAATAATTTATTTTGAAAGTGGTGGTTGTAACTTGTAAGGATCCCAATTTTTCAGTATTTACCTGAGTCTTTTAAAGACTGGAAACTGATTCATAAGTCAAATTTTAAGGAAAGTATCTCTGAGTTGGATTGAAACAAGGCCAAGACTAATAATTGGGGACCCAGATTTAATGAGGTTGATATTAGCTAATAAGAATGGTGATTTTGTAAAGCCACCATTGAACCCTCTAGTGGACAGTTTACAACGGTCAGTGGCAACCATGGAAGGACAGAGATGGACCAAGCGAAGACGCCTTATTACACCTGCTTTCCAGCTTGAGAAGTTGAAGGTAGACCACTCCATCCCTTTGTTAATATTCACTGTTTAAAGGATTAAAGCAACCAATTTGATTTACTTAATTAACACTTTCTTGGAGTAATGTTATGCCTTATATAAGAAATTTCTAATCTATTAAATATCTTAAATTATTACAAAAACCAATTAAATTTTTTTTTTTTTGGTAAACTAAAAACCAATTAATTATATGCAAAGATGTTAACACTATCAATCGTGTCAGGGAAGAGTATGATGTGGTTTATGCTATAAGGGGTTATTTTTGGGTACTCCGAGAGTATATTTTCTCTTTCACATAAAAGTGGGTGCCACCCATCATGTAGTTCACCTCTATGTGAGAAGGAGGGAGTAAACTCCTAGACTACCTAATAAATTTCATGCCATAAAACATTGTGTCACAATTCTAATGTAATCAACTATGAGTGATGAAGATAAAGGGCTGAATCCATATTAAGCAAAACACTCATACCAATTGTTGTTCCTAATAGAAAATGGTGCCAGCATTTTCAACAAGCTGTTTAGGCCTGATTGACCGATGGAAGAAATTGATTAGCCCTCAAGGATCACATGAACTGGATGTTGCAGCGGAATTTCAAAATCTTTCCGGTGATGTTATCTCTAGAACAGCCTTTAGGAGCAGATATGAAGAGCGAAAAAGGATATTTGAACTTCAGAAAGAGAAAACTAAATTGATGCTCGAGGCCTATCAGAACATATACATCCCAGGTTTCAGGTACAATAGTATATAATTATATATACATAATATAGGGACAAATTTCTAGGCCTAAATCAGATGTGTCACAAATAGACCATGGTTACTAAAACCTTAAATTGGGGAAATTGTAGCTAACAGAAATACTTGTGTTTAACAACTTGTGAAAGTGATTTGTGATGTTTAAAGAATTCCAATTGGGGGTCTCAGTCAATAATTCAGGGGATTACATAAGCATCAAAATAGGACATTTTTCTTTTTCCTTAGTTTTCTTTTGGACTGAATATTGAATAAACAGTGAAAACCACTTGATGCACCAAAAAATAGAAGATGAAAAAAAATAATTCTAAGAACTTTCTATGGTATTTGTTTATTTAATTTTTTTTTTTTTTTTGGGAGAAACGATAGAAACTTTATTGATTATAATAACACGTATACAAAGTCCAGGAAATTAACAAGGACATGGGGGGACCAGCCAACACCTTATCTGGTCCCAGGAGAAAAAAACTCAAGCAGCAAATACATTATATTAGGCCACAAGTTGGGTAGCCATCAGACGTTGGTACTCCTCAAAGAAACCTCCAGCGCTGTCCAAGATCAGCTTCGGGTGGTATTGGGTCTTCTCAAAATAGTATTTATTCCTTGCATTCCAAATAGCCCAAGCTGTGACCGCCCACCTCTCAAGTTCTCTTTTGCTCAACTTAGACTGCATTTGCTTGAATAGGAGGAACAAGTCACAAGCCTCATTGCTGCACTTCTGTGTCTTTCCCTTGAACAGAGCCCAGACATTCCTTGCAAACAGGCATGTCCACAGCAGGTGGCTGACCGTTTCAGGATGCTGTCTGCACAGCTCACATGTTGGTTCCAATTTCATGCGTCGCCGGTGTAGATTATCTCGGGTAGGCAGACAGTTTGAACAGGCTCTCCACATGAAATTTCGGACTTTCGGCGGCACATTGAGGGTCCAAATCTCCTTCCACGTAGCCCCATGTGTTCGAGCTGCTGAGTGTTCAGCCCTGGGTTGATCCTTTAGGCGCAAAGCAACTTGATAGGCTGTTTTGACTGTGAATTGTTGTGCTCTGTTTTCCTTCCAAATCACGGAGTCGCCTGAGTTTAAGTTATTAAGTGGCAAGGACATGATCTCAGTTTGGGTTCGATGAGCAAAAATAGAGTAGATTTTTCCCCGGTCCCATTGTCTTGTGCTTTGGTCGATAAGGTCACAAACCCGCATGTTTAGTGAGGGTTCATTCAAAGGCACCGGAGAGTGGGATAGCCATCTGTGGGTGCAGACTCCAATTTTTCTGCCATTTCCAACCTTCCACCGTGCACCTTCTCTGATGATTTCCCTTGCTGCCAGGAGACTACACCAGACAAAGGATGGGTTGTTGCCAAGCTCAGCCTCCATGAAAGAGCAGTGTGGGAAGTAGTGTGCTTTGTACACCCTGTAGAATAGAGACCGATTATCCTGTACTAACCGCCACGCTTGCTTTTCAAGCATCGCTAAGTTGAATGCATGGAGATCACGAAAACCCATTCCCCCCTCCTTCTTTGTCGTACATAATTTCTTCCAGTTAATCCAATGGATCTTCCATTCGTCATGATTCTGTCCCCACCAATATTTGGCAAGTAATGAGTTTATATTATCACATATGGATTTTGGCAGCTTAAAGATGCTAATCGAGTATGTAGGGATCGTTTGTGCCATTGTTTTGATAAGAATCCCATGCCACATCTTCGAGATGAATTTTTCCTTCCACCCCATCACTCTCTTGGTAATCTTTTCCTTGCAAGTCTTTAAAGGTGTTAACCTTCGACTTGCCACTAGCCATAGGCAACCCAAGGTATCTATCGCAATCTGTCATCACCCTTGCGCCTAGCAGCTGTTGTATCACTTGTCTAATTTCAAGTCTTGTGTTCTTGCTAAAAAAAAATGAGGTTTTCTACCTATTGATTGCTTGGCCAGATGCAACTTCGTACTGTCCCAAGAGATGTAACAATCTTCGGCATTCACCCATTGTTGCTTGGCAAAAAAAGAGGCTGTCGTCAGCAAATAGGAGATGAGAGATACTCACCCCTTGTTGGCTAGATCGGATCCCTTTTAGCACCCTTTTCTCCTCAACTATTTTCAATAGGCAGATAAGCCTTCTACACACAATAGGAATAGATATGGGGATAGAGGGTCCCCTTGCCTTTATACGCCGCGAAGTATTGATGAAGCCCTTTGGTTCTCCATTGATAAGCACTGAATAAGAAGTCGTAGTAACTATCTCCATAGCCAAGTGAACCCATCTTGGATCGAAGCCTAGTTCACCATTATTTTTTGCAAAAAGGGTCATTCCACCTGATCATAGGCTTTGTTGATATCTAGTTTGAATGCCATTTGTCCCACCTTTCCTTTCCATTTATTGCACATCTTGTGGAGCAACTCATATACTACAGTAGTGTTATCAGTAATTAAGCGGTTTGGAACAAACTCACTTTGAGCATCAGAAATGACATTAGGCAAAATAAGTTTTAGGCGGTTAGCAATAACTTTGGAGAGAATGCGAGACACAACATTACCCAAACTAATGGGTCTATAGTCAGCCATATGCTTTGGGTCATTCTTCTTTGGGATTAGAACAATATGAGTGTAATTCATTTTTTTCAGCATGTGACTAGAATTCAAGACTGATAAAATAGCTACTGTAACATCGGGCCCTACTATGTGCCAAAATTTCTGAAAGAAAAAATGGGACATACCATCAAATCCTGGTGATTTAGATGGGTGCATTTGAAATAATGCAAGTCTGACCTCCTTTGGTGTGTACCTTTGGAGTAGTGTGGCATTCATGGTGGGAGTGACTAAGTTGTCCACTGAGTCCAGCACTACATCAGCATTGGCCAGGTTGGTTGAGGTGAATAACTGCTGAAAGTAGGATTCGACTGTATTGGCAATACTCTCCTCAGTGGTGCCCCACACACCCTCATTATCAAACAACCCTGTGATGTGATTTTTGCGTCAATGTTGGCTGGCCCTCTGGTGGAGAACTTAGTATTTTTGTCTCCTGCAGGTAACCATATAGAGCAAGATCGCTGCCGCCAAAAAATTTCCTCCAGATGTAGTATGTTGTTCATGTCTGCTTTTGCTTCTTTTATTTCATCCAAGACCTCGGGACTATTCAGAGAGCACAACTCCTCCAACCTACGTTGTTTTTCCTGCAGTAAAGTTTTTGAGCATCTAAAGGTTACATGGCTCCAATCTACCAAAGCAAATCTACACTATTTAATCTTATCAAACAGCACTGACATTGGACTACCATGTCCCACCTCGGTCAACCAAGCTGCTTGTACAATATTCTCACAATTTGGGTGGGAAGCCCACTTTTCTTCAAACCTACGTGGGAGTTTAATCTCAACTAATTGCTGCTTAACTGCCTATTTGTACAGATTCATACCCACAAAGAAGAACAAAAGGAGACACAATATAGACAATGAGATCAAAGCAATATTACGGGATATGATCAGCAAGAGAGAGAAAACCATGCGAGATGGACAATTGGAGAACAATGATTTACTAGGCTTGCTACTGCAATGTAAAGAAGAATCTAATAATGGAATGACAATTGAAAATATTATAGAGGAGTGCAAATTATTCTACTTTGCCGGCCAAGAAAGCATGGCTACCTTGCTCACTTGGACGATGATTCTATTGTCTATGCATCCGGATTGGCAAGAAAAGGCTAGAGATGAGGTGCTACAGATATGTGGAAAGAGACCATTAGATTTTGAAGCAATAAGAGTTTGTTTGGATAGCATCAAAACTGAGTGATATCATTCAGTTTTCATGATCTATCATCTAAAACGAGTGGGTTCCACAAATGACAAAGTGTTTGGCTTAGTTTTGGATGATGGTTTCCATCACTCAAAAACTCAAAATTTTGAGTTTGGATGATGGAAACTGAAAACACAATTTTGGTATTTTCACATTTTCAAGTTATGAGTTACATGGCATTTTAGTAAATACATAAAAATAATGGGACCCACCTAAAGTCTTGTCATATCAATTCTCTTTCTTATTTTTCTTTCTTTCTTCTTCAGGTCACACGCCTGGTTCTCTCTTTCTTTCTATTTTTTTTATATTTTTCTTTTTCTTTCTTCCTTCTTCACTCCAACGCCATTCTTCTCTTCTCTTTTCTTTCTTTGTTTCTTCACAGCTGCTTCTTCTTCTTTTTTCTTCATCTCTTCACACCGATTTTTTTTCTTTCTTTCTTCACATCGATTTTTTTTTTTTTTTTTTTTCATTCTTTTTTCTTGATGGGTTGTTATAGTCTTTTCTGGGCATTTTTGGCTTTGATTTTCGGACTAGATTATTTTAGTTTTTCTTGGGTATTTTCTGGGTTTGTGATGTTTGTGCTACTTACTAGGTTTATGACATGAGATCAGAGCTTCAAATATCAACACCAAACCCTTAAAACTGAGATCTTTTGGCTTCATTTTCTAGGTTTATTTTATGAGATCAAAGCTTCTTCTTTTTTTTCTTTTTTTTTTTTCACTTTGCATTCTTCTTTTATCTTCAGGTTGTAGACGTTGGGTTTCGTTTAAAAAGATGAAGATGTGAAGTGGAGAGGATGCATTTTGTTGAGTATTAATTTTTGTGGATCCCACAACTTTACTTAAAATTGAGTTTTTGAATTGAAATACCATTGAGAATTTCCAGCCAAACACACTACCAATAGAGTTATGGGAAAATTGAGTTAGAGATATGAGAATTGAGTAATGAGTTTCAGTGATGAGATTTGAGTGTTGAGTGTTGAAATATGAAAATTGAGTTAGCACCAAACCAAAACAGGCCCTAAATCATCTCAAAATTGTAAGTTCTTTCCTCAACCTGGCTAAATGCTTACTATCTTTTTTTTTTAATGGTAAATTACATTTTAAACCTTATATTTTAGAAGTGGCTTCAAGTTAAACGTTTTAGTTTCAAAGTTATCAATCAAACCCTAAATTTTAAGATTATCACAATTTAAAACTTGTATTTTTGCTAGTTTTAAATTGAACTCTTAATTTTTAAAGTCATATCAATTTAAACCCTGAACATTTTGGATTTGATTTGGGCGTTTGATTAAGTATTAAATTTATGCAATTTTAAAGTTTAAAATATAATTTGACCAATAATTTTTCTTGCTATTCTTTCAATATTTTTACAAATTTACCAAGATTGCTCTGATTGTTGTAGCACTTGTATCATTTCTATTGAAGTTATAATGAACCCTTCCTTAAAATTGCCTTTTATACCCTATACTCAAGGAGTACTGGTTTTAAATTAGACGTTATAATTGTAAAAGTTTTTACTCTCAAAATGTCTCAAATTATATATAATTTAATTAAAAATGAATTTAAAAACATTTTAAAAATTTATTATATTCTACCGAACATGAATTTTAAATGTAATATTCTATGGAATTTAATTGCAGGTAACAATGATATTGCACGAAATCCTTAGATTATACCCTCCTGGGGTTGATCTCTACCGACGCACAATTTGTACAACTAACATTGGAGGAATGTCCATCCCAGCTGGGGTCGACTTTGCGTTACTGATTTTGCTCTTACATTATGATCCAAAATGCTGGGGCGAAGATGTTGAAGAATTTAATCCCGAGAGGTTTTCTGAAGGAGTTGTGAAAGCATCAAAGGATGAAATTGCCTTCTATCCTTTTGGTTGGGGCCCCAGAACATGTCTTGGTCAAAGTTTCGTCATGATTGAAGCAAAGACGGCTCTAGCTATGGTTCTTCAACAGTTTTCATTTCAGCTCTCATCCACTTATACTCATTCTCCTTACAAAGGCATTACTCTTCAGCCACAACATGGAGCTCCAATTATATTACACCGTATCTAAGATGTATTAAATTATATTAGTATTATGTTATTTTTTAATTAATGGAGGGTGTTTATTTCCAACCAAGCAAATTGATAGGTTCTAAGACTTTAGATTTAAATGAATTAGAACTTCAATTTATAATGTTAGCAAACCATGATCAAAACGTTTAGTCTTGTTTTAGACTTGCTCAAAGTATGTTTAAGTGTAAAGTTGGAATCGAGTGTACTGCAGGATTTACTGTGTAAATCTGCCTGGCTCAATCGATCGAAAATTAGACTCGATCGATCAAAGCTCGTGCAGATTATTTTTCTGCAGAATTTTCCAACTTAGCCCAAGTCCATTTGACGTGTAGGGTTTTATGTTTTGCCTTAAGTATAAAAGGAAAAACCCTAGCCATGTTTTGATGTTGCTCTTTATGCTGTGTATGTGAATCTCTTGTGAGATCTAGAGGTGTTTGCCTTCATACACACTTAGGGTTTCCAATCTCAAGATTGATGTCGAGAGCTTGGTGATCAATTCAATTGCTGTTTCAAGAGCTTAAAGATACACAAGCGGGAGTGCCTGTACTTGCAGTGAATCCAAGAAAGAAGTAGTCCGTGAACTCGGAGCTGTCATGTGGTCGTGGTAATAAGTTTCCTACTTGAAGTAGCAATAGGATGTTAGTGGAAAAGTCGCTATTGTGTAAATTTCAATTCTTTCATAGTGGATTTGTTTTACCTTGAAGATAGCTAGGTTAAATCCTCCCCAAGTTTTTTACCAGTTTGGTTTTCCTGGGTTATCATATCATTGTGTTCTTTATTTTCCACACTTGTCAATGATATGATTTATATGTGTTAACCTAGATCTGCATAATATACCTAAGTTAATCACTTGGCTAAATAACTAAGTTAATCTGGTTATGTTTAAGGGGTCTAAAAACGTACAAGTGGTATCAGAGCAGGTTAGCTCTAGTGTTTAGATCCTTTGATCTAAGAGTTGATCCTTGACCCCTATTGTCATGGATTCTTGAAAGATCTTATTGCTAATATGCCATCTTGTCTACTTGTTGTTTTTGTCTCTTGTTGCCTTTGTTAAATCTTTCCTTAAGCATCTTGGTATAATTACATGTGATGAGAATTATTTGTGTTATACTGCTTTAACCGCTTTAAAGGCACGTGATTCTTGTCTTTGGTATTTGGATAGTGGTTGTTCCAAGCATATGACAAGGAATAAAACTTTATTCAAGACACTCTTTGAAGGAAAGATTGGGACAGTCACTTTTGGAGATGGAAGCAAATCTGTGATCAGAGTCATTGGAACTGTGGACATTCCAGGGTTGCCAGTTTTTGAAGATGTCTGGTATGTTGATGTGTAGGAATGATGTGTGGGAATTAGTTCCTAGATTAAAGGGAGTAAACATGATTGGAACTAAGTGGATATTTAAGAAAAGTTAGATGAACATGGTACTGTTATTAGAAATAAATCAAGACTTATTGCTCAAGATTACACACAAGTAGAAGGGATTGATTTTGATGAGACTTTTGCATCGGTAGCAAGACTGGAATCCATTAGGATACTTTTGGCCATAGCAAGTCATCTGAATTTCAAGTTGTATCAAATGGATGTTAAGAGTGCTTTCTTAAATGGCATGTTGCAAGAAAAGGTATATGTTGAACAACCAAAGGGTTTTGTTGATCCTCACAGACCGGATAATGTCAACAAGTTGAAGAGAACCCTCTAAGGTTTGAAACAAGCTCTCAGGGCTTGGTATGATAGGTTGACTGCATATCTCACCGAGCATGGATTCAAAAGGGGATTTGCAGATACTACTCACTTCATACGAAAGGATAAAAATTATTTTGTAATAGCTCAAATTTATGTTGATGATATTGTTTTTTGTGCTACTAATGATTCTCTTGCTCAATCTTTTGCAGATGAAATGAAGGCAATGTTCGAAATGAGTATGGTTGGTGAAATAACTTATTTCTTGGGTTTGCAGGTAAAGCAAACGAATTATGGAATCTACATCAACCAAGCAAAGTATGCTAGAAATCTAGTCAAGAGATTTGGACTTGACAAGGCTGCTCATGCTAGAACACCAATGGCTGCAAATGCAAAATTAACCAATGATCCATCAAGTGAGTCTATTGATGTTACATTATATAGAAACATGATTGGTTGTCTTTTGTATTTAACTGCAAGTCGACCTGATATTGCCTTTAGTATTGGTGTATGTTCTAGATTTCAATCTAATCCTAAGGTTTCACATTTGAATGTTGTTAAAAGAATCATAAAATATGTTGGTGGAACTTATGATTATGGATTGTTTTATAGCAAAGAGTCAAATTTGTCTCTTGCTAGATTTTCTGATTCTAATTGGGCCGGCAATGCCGATGATAGAAAAAGCACCATTGGTGGGTGTTTTTATGTAGGAGCCAATCTTGTTGCTTGGATGAGTAAAAAGCAAAATTTTGTGTCTTTATCTACTGCAGAGGCAGAACACATTGCTGCTAAAAGATGTTGTTCACAGCTTCTTTGGATGAAAAAGCTTTTGAGTGATTATGGGATATCACAAGACACCATGGTTGTTTATTGTGATAATTCTAATGCTATCGATATCTCTAAAAACCATGTTCAACATTCTAAGACTAAGCACATAGAGATTAGATATCACTTTATTAGGGATTTGGTTGAAAGAAAGATTATGGCTCTTGATTATATCCCTACTAAACGTCAGAATGCCGACATCTTCACCAAACCTCTTAATAGAAGTAAGTTTGAGACTCTTCATCAAGTAATTGGTGTGATTCTGTGTCCCTAGTCTCCTTTGGCTTTCTTGGTCCTTGTGCTTCATCGCTCTTCTCTTTGTGACCATTCTTCTTTGTTGTTTTTGTTCTCTTTGTTTTTCTAGGATTTGCATTGCATAACATTCATGCATTTCATTCTAGGTTGTTTTTGTTATTTTTTTTCAAAAAAAAAAAAGGGAAAAGGGAAGCAAAATGTGTTTTGCATTATTTTTCTTAGATTTGAAATCAAGGTTGGCCAATTATATCTTTACATAACATGTTTATGTACCTTGTTTAACTTTGATGAGCTTATTTATTACACTTTACTAGGTTGAGCTTTGTAGTGCATGTTGTGTGGGAAGATGTTTATAGTTTTTGATCACTTTGTCTTGATCTTAAAGTCACATGTCTTTGATTGTTGGACTTGATCTTATTGAGAAAGGCGTAAATAACCATCTCACCACTGTTTAATAGCCAATCATGAACACCTTAGTGCATATCATATGATTTAAGTGCTCAAGAAAGTGTAGTACATGCACAAAAAGAACGTAAGGTGAAACCTCGGTTTAAATAATAAAATTGGTGTGTACATTATTGAACTATAATGAATTCAATCAAATAAAATTTGTGTGTACATTATCCTAACTATTATTAATAAGTTTCTGATCAAATAAAATTGGTGTGTACAATATGAGGCAAATCAAGAAACTTACATGATTGCAAGCTTGTTTTCTAGGAGATGTGGGAGTTATATGATGTAACTCTTTAGGTGATAGTCTCTTTCAAATTTATGTGATGAATTTTGTAGAAATTGTGCTTGATTACTATTCACATATCACCTCACATGTATCTCAAGTTTTTGCTAGTTGCACACACTACACAAGTTACTCTTTGCTAAACCTTGTACATGATTATTGTGTGTGATTTTGTTTTGGCCATCCATTGAAACTTCCTTAAGTTTAATGCAAAATGTGTTTGAAGTTTGAAGAATTTAATGAAAATTGTTTGAAATTTTATTTTTAGGAAATCTGGGTTCAATACAAGTGTTTTTGAAAAGCATTTCATCTCATACTCATGCATTCTATCCATAAAATATTGTGCTTTGAGGAGTTTCTACATTAAAATGCTTTGTTTTTCAAAAATTTGATTTTTCCAGATTTTCGATCGATCGAGGGTGTTTTTCGACCGATCAAAATTGCGATTAAAATATTGGTTTGAATCTATCCAATTCGATCGATACTCAATTGATGCCGGATCGATCAAATGTAATTTTCGATCGATCGAATCGAAAATCGCATAGAGAGTTTTTTAAAACCTTGAGTTTTCACGTGATAAACACTATTCATACTTTTTCAAAAACTCTCTCTCTCTCTCTCTCTTCAATCGGTCAAGGATTCAAGCTCAATTTTTTGTCGTTTTCCTTTTTGCAAGGTTTTTGTCTTCTAAGGCCAGTAAGACCTTTTTGCCCCTCCTTTTTCATTTATTTTCATTGTTCATGCATTTTTTCATGCATTTAAGGGAGATTTTCGAACTTATGAAAAATTGGGGTTTTTGGTGTTTTTGATAATTTCTTTCAAATTTGATCATTGGGTTTTTGTTGTGGGATGATATACAACTGATCTTTGTGAATTAATTTGATCAATTTGTTGATTTGGGAAAAATTGAATTTTCTAGGGCTTGAAACTACCCGATTTGAGGATTTTGTTCAATTGAGCTTAATTTGATGAAATTGGCTTGTTAGATTGATTAATTTGATCATTATTTTATGTTATCTATCTTGTGTAATGATCAATTGATCAATTTGTTGGGTTTTTTGAAAGTGGGTTTTCAAAATTTGGGTTTTTGATATAAACTCTATGCTCAAGCCAATTTTGTGATTTCAAAGTAAAATTGAACTTATTCTCACTGCATTAGAGCATACATCATGTGTTGATATTGTTCATGCTTCATATAGATTGTTATTTTCTATATTTTTGTGCTAACTTGTAGTCTGCCCTTGGTTTTTGTGTTTTTTTTTTCTTTGTCTCTTTTGTGTCTGTCCTTTTGATCCTTAGCATCATGTGTAGGAAGACTAGAGCTAATAGGAAATCCTCTTCTTCTTCTGTCCCCACCTTTGATAGTGAGAGGTTCCTTAGTGAGAAAAATCAGGAAACATATGAGAAGCTGAACACTCGTAGGAATGTATGGGCTGAGCGGAAGGTAGTGTTAGATGAGTTAGATGGTGAGATTCAGATAAACTTTGAGCGTAGGGGTTGGCTTCCTTTGTTGGACATTTCACATCCTCCCCCGGCTGCCTTGATCAGAGAGTTCTACTCAAACCTCTCTGTCCACTCCTATGATTCCAACACTCTGGTGAGAAGTTGGATACGGGGTGATAAGTACACCATTACTCCTTCGGTAGTGGCTGATGCTCTTGAAGTGCCACTGGTCCAGCATCCTGTTTATCCTTACGATGAGTCTCCTCCCCTAGATGACATTATGTCATTTATTACTGGTACTTTTATCCAGTGGGGTTCTGATCCACAAATCACCTCTCACGAGTTAACCGAGATTTACTATCTTTTCTTTCGGATTTCTTGCCATTCGATCTAGCCTATCTCTCATCTGCACACCATTCCTTTGGAGAGATGTGCATTTTTGTATGTGCTTGTCACGAATGCTCCTATGAGCTTTCCTCATCTTTTCATTCGTTCTTTGATTGAGGTTCATAGGAGTAGTTCTACTGCTCATACTCTTTTCTTTTCGGTTTTTATTCATCAAATTCTTTTGCATTTGGGTTTAGAGGAGTTTCCAGCGTCTAAGCCTATTTATATTATCGCTCCTATAGGTGCCACCTTTCTTAGGCAGAAGGCTGCTCAGATGCGAGCTAGCTCTAAACGCCCTAGAGTAGATTCTTCCTCTTCTGGTGCACCTCCTCCTCCTCATCCTTCTTCTACTTCAGGTGATCCAACTGTAGATGCTTATGTTAATCCGACTACTGCTACTGCTGTTCCGCCGCCTTCTACTTCGGATGATTCGAGCATTCGTCATATGTTGGAGACTGTCATGATCGTTCAGGCGGCTCATGGTCAGCTTTAGGTGAACATGCTTGATGAGCTTCGATCCTTGAGAGCAGATTTGGAGAGTTTTCGCCGATCACCTCCGTCACCTCCTTTTGATGATGAGTGAGTATCCTTTGGCAATTCATCACAAAAAGGGGGAGTACATATGTAGAGAAGATTTTGTTGATAGGGGAGATTTTTTTGTTTGGGAGCTGTGGTGCTTTAGATTGTATCTAGGTGCTTCATCATGTATTTATATTTTTTTTGACTTATGATGTATTTTGTTTTATTTGAGTTGTCTATGATAGGGAGGGATACTGTGATGTGTTTATTTCTGTTTCTTATTTCACATTGTGCTACATTGATTATTGATTTATATTTATGAGGTTATTCATGATATATGTCTTGTAGTTTATGCTTATGTGAAATCAAGAATTTATTTTGTTTTACTTGTATTTTTCACACATGCATTTATGTGTTTGTTAAGTGTTACAGGAATATACAGGTTGATTCAGTCGTGCTGCTGTCTACAATTGCAACTGATAGATAGTAGTTAGGTTGGATCCGTTTGATGGGCAATGTTATTATAATTGGCTGTTTTTGTAAACTTTGAGCATTTTGTTTAGTTTGTATTTTGTCACGGATTGCCAAAGGGGGAGTTTGTTGGGTTTTAAGACTTTAGGTTTAAATGTATTAGAACTTCAATTTGTAATGTTGGCAAACCATGATCAAAATATTTAGTCTTGTTTTAGACTTGCTCAAAATATGTTTAAGTGTAAAGTTGGAATTGAGTGTACTATAGGATTTACTGTGTAAATCTGCCTGGCTCGATCGATCGAAAATTAGACTCGATCGATTGAAGCTCATGCAAATTGTTTTTCTGTAGAATTTTCCAACTCAGCCCAAGCTCATTTGACGTGTAAGGTTTTATGTTTTGCCTTAAGTATAAAAGGAAAAACCCTAGCCACATTTTGATGTTGTTCTTTATGCTGTGTGTGTGAATCTCTTGTGAGATCTAGAGATATTTGTCTTCATACACACTTAGGGTTTCCAATCTCAAGATTGATGTCGAGAGCTTGGTGATCAATTCAGTTGCTGTTTCAAGAGCTTAAAGATACACAAGCGGGAGTGCTTGTACTTGCGGTGAATCTAAGAAAGAAGTAGTCCGTGGACTCGGAGCTATCAAGTGGTCGTGGTAATAAGTTTCCTATTCGAGGTAGCAATAGGATGTTAGTGGTCTAAGTCGCTATTGTGTAAATTTCAATTCTTTCATAATGGATTTGTTTTACCTTGAGGATAGTTAGGTTAAATCCTCCCCAGGTTTTTTACCAGTTTGGTTTTCCTGAGTTATCATATCGTTGTGTTCTTTATTTTCCGCACTTGTCAATGATATGATTTATATGTGTTAACCTAGATTTGCATAATTTGCCTAAGTTAATCACTTGGCTAAATAACTAGGTTAATCTGGTTGTGTTTAAGGGGTCTAAAAACGTACACAAATAAATTGGACTCATGACTAGCCAAACTGAGACAAGTGTGGTTGATTAAGGCTTGCTCAGTGAACTGGAAAAGTTTTGAATAAATAAAATATGGCTTCGATCACTCTCAAGTTATCTCCCTGATCCAAATATGGCTTTTTGTACACTTGTGTAAGTTGTAATAAAAACTTTTAGTCACTTCCTATTGAGATCGGTAAAATCATTTCCTGAGTTTCTAATGGAATTTCGTTTTCATTTTTGGTTTGATATGTGGTATTACCGTTGTCAACGTGGTAAGATATGCTACCACTATTTGGGGTTGTGTTAGAGATAGAGTTTATTTCTTCACTTAACTGGTGAAATGAAAATCAACTTCTAAGATAACGTTGAGAATATTTATTTTTATTTTTTTGAAAGAATGAGAATTCAAACTTTTAAGTGTTAGTAAAACTTGTTAGGGCATTGTTTCAATTATTAATAAAAATCGTAAATTACAAAAACCTTTCTTGATGCATTACAAAATGATACTTCTCTCTAACTAATGTCAAATTGACACTTACACTCTACAGATTTGTGAGAAAGCAACATAGATTTAGATCATGAGAAACTATATTCAAATAAACAATTGGTCTCTCTCCAGCCCATTCTTTTTATCCGTAAATAAGATCAACATGATAAATTAATCATTATATTTTCCCCAATTATGACTTGGTTATTATAATTGTTTAGTAAGATCTAAATTTTTATAGAAGGAAAAAAAAAAAAAAAAGGGGCTCGCTGGTGTAATCATCTCCCAATGCCCCATGGTATATATATTCCCACTTAGGTTTTTTAGTAAGCCCATTTTTAAATTTGACTATAAAATTATCAGGGCTAATCTATTCATATTAGCCTTTATTTTAAACTCTAAGTGTTGGTAAGTCAAATCACATACCAAAAAAAAAAAAATCCGAGACTAAGATTAATCAAAGATATTACTTAAAATGAGAATCTCTATTTTTTTTGAATACTTAAACTTTAAAAAATAAAATTACAAATATAAGTTTCCCAAACATATTATAAGGTTTGAGACTTTCCCGCGTTTCATGCGAGTTTGCGACTAGTAAAAACGAACCTTCTACCAAACAACAAACATCTATCTTTACTATTGAAAGGTAAGCCCATCTTTAATACATAATGCTGCTCAGTAATTAAGGAGCATCACACTTCAATCCAAAAGTTGCAGCGGGGAAGGATGACATTCACAAGCTCTTCGTTCATCTTCTCAGTAAGAGATGGCATATTTCTTATTCCTTCTGGCATGACACTTAATTTGTTGGACACAATGAGAATGTTGTCACGAATTTTTGCAAATATTTTGATGTTGTCTTGGACTTTACTAGGCTCCATATTTTTGGAGATCTGCATGAAGCCCTTCATGTTTTCCTCCAAAAGCTTTCCAGCAAGACCACCAATTTTGTTACACAAGAGCTTATCCTGATCAGCCTTAGTCACAAGACTTTTGGGCCAGCTTGTTGTTGAAGCAGAAACAATGGCCTTCTTCATCTTATTCTTCGATTGGCATCGAAAAGCCACATCTCGTATTGTCTTCCTTGGTAATAGCTCTTGAATCTTTGCATATTGCTTTAACTTGGGCAAAGAAGCGTACCTTACAAGCCCTTTTTCAAGGATTGAATCCTCATTTTCAGTCCACTCTGCATTTGTCACGCCTTGCTTGTAATTCAAGCACTTCAGGTTCGCCTGGGTCGCAGTTACTGCTTTGGAGGAAGAAGCCATACGTCTGGAGCCGAAACCCTAACTTTAAGGATGAAAAGATATTGATGGGGAAAATCCTTGACTAAATTGATATTCTTAAAAATAACCAGCCAAGTGATAGAGATGGTTTATATAGACAATCTAAGAGGCTAAAATATGGAAATAAGGATATTAAGAGAAAAAAAATCTTGATTTATTTATTTTGAGTGATAAGAGAAACAAATTTTTGTATAAAAGAAAATTCATTTATTTTTTCTTTCTTTTGATGAATATAAAAACAAATTTCTTTCATGGCCGACCTCATGACCATTTGCTTTAAAACGAAGAGTATTCATTTTGCGTCGGAGATTTAATGTTTTATAGATATAATGGTAAAATCGTAGAAGGCAATGTGAAAAACATGAGACTTTTGAGGTGTCTCATAAACAAAAAGTGTTATTATCCAGTAATAAACTAATTAAGAGTTTAAGACATCACTTATTCATATAATTATTTTTATTTTTATATTTTACAGTTGTTGAATTGACAAGTTATACTTGATGTAACACCATTTTCACTTGATCCCAACCTTGAAATTATTTTATTTCAATACAACTCATCACTTCAACAAATTATAACAAAAGATACCATATTAAACATAAACATAAATGTCCTGTCCTAGATTTATTAACCTTTATTAGACCCTGAACAACATTCCATATTTGGCAATGGGGATTTTAAATAATATTATAAAAATATATATTGTGTATGAAACTTAGATAAATTTTAAGTGTTGTAACTTAAGTTGAATTCAAATAGAATTTAAGCATTTGTTGTATTGAACACAAATAATGTTATATTTTCTTAAATACAATTAAATTCGATTATGTGTTACATTGGTTTATGCAACTATTTATTTGAATTTAATTGAAAATATTAAAATTCAAAATATTAGATTCATGGAAATAATTCTAAAAAAAAAAAAAAAAGATTCATGGAAATTATTTCTTATTATACTCTTGGAATCATCATTTCTTTTTTTATTCTGCTAAGAATCATTTATTAAGCATGGGTAATGAGAATTAATTTAAATAATGTAAACACTATATATAATTAGATTCATGAAAATTAAAATCCATTATTTAGTGGGAGAAATTATTCGATACACCCGTTGCATTATACATTCCTCTCACTTAAATGTGTGTCTTATATTAAAGGAAGTTGTGTTACACTAGGTGAGTTGAATAGAATCTTATAAAGTGAATTCTCTGTATTCAACTGCATGAAGAAAATTTTGATTTATTTCCAAAGATTCTATCTTGATTACTTTCTTAAATAATTAAATTCTCTTGTTTTATTTCCATTATTGTTATTAGTCAATTTCTTATCTTTCCAAGGGAAAAAAGTAGGCTTGCCATGCCCGACCCAACACAACCAATTTCTTATAGTTGAATCAGAGTCGCAGCTGGCCCATAAATGGCTAACCTCAAATCCTTATAACTCAATTGACATTTACTCATGTTTCTTATAAAAATGTCAATTGAGTTATAAGGCTATTGATATTATTAAAACTAGTATGTAACCCGCATGATGAATTGTAGTGGTACTATTGATGTTAGCTTAGGTTATAAAATATATATGATATTAGTTCGACCAAGACATTTGATGGTACTAAAATAGTTTTTTCTTACAATTTTCATGATATTGGTTATGTCAGGTTTCTCTTTACACTACTATTATGTATATAATTTTAAAAATCACTATTGGATACTACATATACAATATCTATTCACAATCATTGTCCGGGAAATTCTACTAAATATAACAACAAAATAAAAGAATAAATTGGTCAAATAGTATATCCTAAATTGAATGAGAATAAGTGTATGGGATCGTTCAACTCAATTACAATTTGTTACGTTTAAGATCCTAACATACAAAATATCTGAATAGAAATAGTATAAAAAAATTATTATGCTCATTAGTTTAGAGAAAAAATAACAACAAAAATCTAAACAATTTAATTTGTATGGAAAGCTAATAAAAGCAAAATTCAATTTTGAATCTAATTAAATTTTCTCTAATTGGTTATATATATAACCTAGTTAGTAATGGACCATATGTAGTCATGGTATATATATATATATATATATATATAGAGAGAGAGAGAGAGAGAGAGAGAGAGAGAGAGAGAGAGAGAGAGAGGTACTAAATAGGTACTACCGTACTATAGTATAGAAGATGATCACTTGTTGGGATGGTCAAATCCAATGAGTAACAAGTATTTGGGTATTACCAGATATGTCATGGGTAAAGAGAATCGGGTAAGGTTTGGGTAAAGTATGGGTAATACCAATACCCAATCCATAAAATATTAAACTAAAAAAATTCAACTCTTTTGAAGAACACCTAAAAATAAAATACAAATTTTTCCAGCGATAAAGTTCCTGAACCACTCTACCTTTCTTACTTGACAACCTTGGCAACTTGCAATTCCCATGACTACCATAGATTTAAGTCATTAGGTTGGATAGATCAAAAGTTTTCTGAACTATTTTTTTCCTTAAAATTTTTTCAAACACTTGAAGAATACATGGACTCAACCATGTAAGTGAATACTTTCGCAATTCGTGTTTCAAGAATCAAAATGCCCAAATGAATTTTTAAACTCCTATCTTCTCTCAATAGTCTTTCAATGCTATCCAAACCAGTACACCCACTACACCTACAAGTCACTGATTGATTTCATATCAAATTGATGTTTGGCTCGTTTTTTATTTTGATCAAAAATCTGAGTCACAAGATAAAGCCTCTTCGTATCAAAACACAAAACTCACGTACATGTCAACAGTATATAGCTCTAAACTATATACGAGACAGTGGTGGAGTTAGAATTTTGTGTGTCGAGGGCCGACTAGCTTAATTCCAAAGTAGGCTAAAGAATGTTATTATTGGTTCTAATTTGAATCTACAATTTAAAAACAAAATCAATAATAATCTATCACTTAAGATTCGTTGTAAAAATATTGTGTACGTGTCATTTCTAAAAAAGAGATTTTATTGTATTGATGTCCAGATAATTACTTGTGTTTTTTTTTTTTTTTTAACTAAAAGTTAGAAAAGAAGATAAATTTAATTGCAAGATTGAAGGGGCTGGGAACTTATATTGGGAGATTGGTTTTCATATATTTCGGGATCTCAGACATATAGATGCATCTATTTTAATTTTTTTTTTTTTTAAATATTGGGGGGCCAAAGCCCCCTTCGACCCCAATGTGGCTCCGCCACTGATACAAGAAAGTATCAGAGGAATGAGAGAAAAGAATAGGTAACAAAGAAAAAAGAATAAAGAGAATCACAAAGGCGTCATATTGTATTTTGTTGCATCTTTTAGCTAAATATTTGAATGTCCAATCGAAATAAACCCACACCAGTCAATTTCATGCAACATTTAAAATCTGATACATGTCGAAGTTTCATCAAGATGACACTATTTCGTTCTTTAACTATATGATATCCAACAAACTCTTTTCTTTTCACTTATTTATTTTCAAGGCACAATGGCATTAGTTATATCGATTAGTGACTCCATTTGATAGTAGAACCATGAACAATAATATAACAGTGTACTACTTTGATGATTAGCTAAGTAGTGCCATTAATTTACCGTAGAAATCTTTGGGGAACAATAGTTCTTATAGTCCGACACAGTGTGGTCATATGAGATATGACTTTTATTCTAAAATTATTATTTAAAAAAAAAAAAAAAAAAAAAACCGGGTTCAAAGCAGTTATGAATATGCATGGATAAAAAATCAGGTACAAGTACTTAACTGGTATTAATATTTGAGTATTCATGGATAAAAGTTTTGGGTCGAGTTTGGGTATACTTGACCCAAACTCAGTCCATGGCCAATTGGCCATCCCTAATTCACTTGGGTATCAGTACACTCTTGCGGACTAAGCCATGGTATTTTCCCTCTCTTGGGACCAACGCATGAGGACCCAATTTTCACACCCATCACTTTCTTACATTTACAAATGGTCTCCCAATTATTATTCCCTCTTTTTCATAAGTCAAAGTAATTACTTGGGCTGCAAATTGGGACTGACTTTGATTATGTGGGCTGCAAATTGGGACAAAACTGGATTTGGATGGCTTTTGTTGGACCATCTTTAAAAAAAGTAAGCAAGAAAACACTAATAATTTCTACAACAAAAAAAGGTCTCAATTTGCAACGCACAAATGACTTCTTGAACCCCAAGCAATATGTTGATCAAATTTCGTATATAGACAATACAGCAACAGCAACAATAACACATAGGGTTCCACGAAATGAATATGAGTTTGCGAGTAAAGTGAACAATGAATGATTGTTTTTAGGGAATTTTTTTTTATGAAAGAAAAAATGGGTAAGGAGGCGACCTGAGCTGGCGTCTTCAACTTAGGCATGACTATTGTAGCACCTTACTCGTTGAGCCCGGGCTTGCAAGAGCAGGGGATCTGGATGAGCCATAACTGTACACCCTACTTCATCGAGAACGCTAGTAAGCATGAGCCAAGAGTATGGAGGGAAATTATTATACTTCAAATGGAATGGTGAATGATTAAATTATAAGTATTTTTTCTTGGAAGTCTTGGGGTTGATTAGGCATCTGTAGATTTCATCCTCCCTACACTTCTTTTTAAAATCCATCTTATTAATAAAAATCAAAAATCTATGTGTGAACAGTTACCATGAATTTTCATAATTTATTATATGGACAACTATTCAATATTGCAAATATTTATCAAGAATTTTGTAATTTATTGGTATTGAATTTAGCCATGGAAGTCTAATCTCTAAGTCACTATGCACAAATACATTCATGAAAAGTAACACAAATCCTATCCTTATAAATGAGTAATTACAAAGAAGGGTAATTATTGTACCTGCGCCCCTTTGATAATAGTGTTTGTTCTCCCTCCCTTCTATAACAAGTGATATTTTCTTTTAACAGACTCAAAAATAAAATAAATATTCCAAAAATAGAACTCCAATTTCTTATAATAGACTTGGTTTTTTTTTCTTTTGTATTTTTTTTATTTTATAAAAAGACCAACAAGAATCTTATTCAAAAACCATGCCACCTCTAACATAAAGTAAGAGACATTTTCGAAAAATCACTATAATAAAGTTTTAGGTTTCACTGTAATCAATGATGTTGTGCATGTAGAGTTGTAAACAAGTTCAGAATTGTTTATTTAATTTTATTTAGAATAAAAGTAAAACTCGAATTCATCACTAAACTAGATTGCATGTTCAAGATTGGTTCATTTTCACATGGAAAAAAAAAAAAAAACTTATTTTTGTTTACGAATAACCTAATTAACTTATGCTATGCCCATATATGATTGATCACAACTAAAATTTGTTACCTCTTTACAAATCTATTCTAATAATTAATAACTGAAAAATAGTTGAAGTCGTATTATTAGAGTTAATTGGATAGAATGATTTTTAATTATAAACTTATAAAATTTATTCATCAACTTCAATTGTTAAAAAATTATATATAATTTTTACTACGAAATGTACTATTTATATTATTAATAAATTTTAAATAATAATTCCATATCTTATAAACATTTTTTCAAACTTACACAATCCAATACCAAGTATACACACACACACACAAAGTTAAATTAAGTCTCATATTCACAAGTTATTTCACGAACATATTATTATATTTGAGCTTAGATTTTTTAATAGTCAAAGCTATACTTAATCTTAAATATGTCTTATTTGCTAAATAAACGAACACAATTAAATAATTATTTTCTTGAATCGAACTCGAACGGTTTATATACAACTTGGTTCATTCATAGATTTGTGAATGTTAAACTCAATAAGTCTATAGTCATAAAATAAAAATAAAAATAAAAAATTCACAATCGTGCCAATGCGGCAAGTTGTTATTAATAGGTAAAAAAAAGTCAATCGTAGACCCAATTAAGAACCAATAAAAACTTGCTAATTCAATCCTCGCCTATACCAAAAACTGATTGGTGTCTTGATCTGATGATAAAGAGCTATTATCAGGAGCGGATGCCATAAGTTGAAACTCTCTCTCTCTCAAAAAAAAAAAAAAAAAAAAAAATTCCTATGAAATATATTGTAACCATGAGTAATGCTATGTCAAAAACATTTTCTTAATATTTACATAACAAATCCTAATTTTAATTGAGTGATGTCAGTATTGAGTCCAAATTAAAACCAACAACAATTTATTACCTAAGTTTTATTGTGAAATTATTATGAAATTGTTGTATACAAAATATTTCTCTTTTTCTCTCTTGCTATAAATGAATCAAATATACAATTAAAATCGTTTTATTAAACTAGGAGGGGGAACAAGTAAAGTTACAAGAGGTGGGCCCAATCAGTGGTGTGGGTGGACTCCATGAAGGTATGATCATAAAGTAGTTTACACACCCATAAATATGCTTAGACTCTCTGGCTTTAGAAAACAAGCCCAAGCATTTTTTAGACTTTCATTGCTAAAAGAAGATGGAAGATCATATTTTCAAAACCCTGGCAATCTCCTCTGCCATAATCTGTATATATTGTTTTTTTCCTGTCAAAAATACTCCTAAATTAATTAACCAACAACTTAAAAATGGAGTTAAAATGGGGATATTTGCAGACTAGCTGTGTAAGGGTCAACAATGTAATAAGTTAACCAATGTTTGGAATGATTAAGGAAAATAGCATCTCAAGTTTTAGAAACTCGAGATGTTGTTTAAATCCCAACTGTTCAAAACTTCACATTACACTTGCTGTGCAGTTGCTGATCTGGACTAAATGCCACATAGATCTCGAGTCTTTAAGACTCGATTTTTACAAAATAAAAATCAAGTCTTAGAGACTCGATTTTCTTAAGAAAAAACATTTTATACTCATAGATATCGAGTATTAGAAACCCGATATTTTTTTAAAACTCGAGTTCTACTAGGGAAAATTTTATAAAAACACATGCAGTCCATAAAATTTTATAAACACAGAATCAGCCCTCCCTCACCACATTGCCTCTCACCCATAACACTCAGCCTCACTAACTCACTGCCTCACTCACCACATTGCCTCTCACTCTCACTCACCACATTGCCTCTCTCACTGCTCTTCCCTCTTAACAAATTCATATCTCAAGTAAGGGTTTTTTGATTTGATTGTCATTGTAGTTGGGTATTAGTTGTTGTTGGGTGTGGGTTAAAGAGTTTGACTATTTATTTTGTAGATAGTTAACATTACTTAGTTAAGATACCAATATTGTGAATTATAGAACTTTGTTTTGTTAGTGTTAATTTTTTGAGTATTTATTTGCATGGTTTTTGTTATCAAAATTTTATTCATAATTTCTAGGCTCTTATTTTTATCATGATCTTACAAGTTTCTTGACATTATTCATCATTGTTTTAGATACGAAATGGGTAGTGAATGAATTGTAATGAATGGGTATGAAATGGGTATGTAATAATGCCCTTTGAATGGGTATGAAATGGGTATGCAATGAAATGAGTGACTTATGGATATAAAATGAATTGTAATGAATTGGGTATGTAATTCATGCCCTTTGAATGTGTAATGAAATGGCTTTTTTTGTATTCGATATGAAATGGATATGTAAATGTTATGGGTATGTAATTAGATAAAATGTTGTATACTTTTACATTTTGGCTTTTTTTTTTTTTTTTTTTTTTTTTTGCATTGGGTATGAAATGGGTAGTCTTAGCATGATGGAAAAAGGATTTGGGTATGAAATGTGTAACGAATGTGTAATGAAATTCATACCCTTTGAATGAATTGGAATTTGTATTTTGTGTAGTTTGACTAGATAAAATATTTTTTAACTAATATAGTAACTTGACTCTAACAAGTTCATAATGCCTGAAATTGATATAATCTTATACCACGATGGTCCGCTTAAGAAGCCAATGCAAACAAGGGATTGCCATTTGAAGGGCCGGGTATAAAGACCTATTATACTCAAATTGATCGTAGGTTGAAGACCCTTGATGAATTGAAGATGATAGTTATAGAAAAATTGTGTGCGAATCCTACTGTACACAACATACAAATTACTTATCATATGCCACATGAAGTCTTGCCGCACCATATTTATTACAAGTATATGGCAATAGAAACAGACAAACATGTAAAGATCATGTTTGACAAGTTGGAGAGAATACCTGCAGTAAATGGTATTGAGTTGTACATATAGTTGGAGCCGCGTGCAGAAGTTGGTATCGAGGAAATCTAGCAAACAACCACAAATTTACAGGTTACAGTTCCGGATGCTCAATATGAGTATTCTACACATGTAAAGGATGATGATGTTCATGCCAATGATGATGATGATGATGATGACGACGATGAGAGTGATGATGACAACTATGTTGATGAGACTACTGCCATTAACGGTGAAGATTTTGTCAATAGAAATGAGTTTGAAGAGAAGATTGAACGAGGGGACTTTGGAGACTTTGAGAGGGACGTTGATGACGATGAGACATTGGACGGTAGTGAACCTGATGTAGACAATGTTATTAGTATCCAAAACATTACGGACACAATCCTTTCCTCCGCACCTCCTGCCTTGTTATTTTCTACAAATACTTGAGAAAATATGGTTGATCCTTCACATATTGAGATACCATTTGTGTCTACTTGGAGAAAGGGGATGAATTTGTGCAAAGTGTTGACTTTTGCCAATAAGTGGAGGTGAATCGCGTATTAACAATTTGTACCCTCAAGGAAAACAAACATTTTATGATCAGTAGGTCGACGAAGAAAAAACTTTGTGCGAAATGCATGGTTAAGTCATGCAAGTGGTATGTCTACCCAGTCATGAAGCCCAATCTCCACGGACTATGGATGGTCACTGTGTATGTGGGTCCTTACACGTGTATACGGCTTGGGGTGCGAAATGATGATAGAATGATGAATTGTAATTTTATTGCATCAGACATCCTTAAGAAGTTATGTGAGGATCACACTACCCCAATTAAGCATCTCAGATTTATGATAGAGTCGAAATATAAGGGCCATAAGCCTTCTTACTACAAGGTATGGGATGCGAAACAAAAGGCAATTGAGAAGATGTTTGGGAATTGGGAAGAGTCTTACCAAAGGTTGCAAAAGTTGCTAATGGTATATATTGATGAGGATCCGACTACCCAGGTGTTCTATCGTACCACACCCACCGGTGAAGATGACACCGTATTTTTGCATTATGTATTTTGGTCTTTCGGTCCATGCATTGATGGATTCAAATATTGCAAGCCGGTAATCAGTATTGATGGGACCCATCTGTATGGTAAATATCAGGGAAAGTTATTAGTCGCAATGGCAACCGACGCTAACAACAAGGTATTCCCTCTCACCTTTGTTGTTGTAGATTGTGAGTCAGGGTCCAGTTGGAGGTGGTTTTTACAATTACTCAGAGATACGATTGGCCACGTGATACCTAACGAAGGCATTTGCATAATTTCTGACCAACATCTCGGTATCAAAAACGCCATTGCAAACTGGCCTAGATGGGATGATGGAAGAACACGGGTATTTCATAGATATTGCCTTCGACATATTGCTAGCAACTTCAACACACATTTTCAAAACTCGACTCTAAAGTCAGCGGTGTTGAAAGCGGGATATGCTACTCAGGTAGTTAAATTTGATACCATAATGGAGTCCATTAAGCAGGTGGAAATTAAGGCCATTAGGAATAAGAAGAAGGTGACGGGGAAGGATGGCAAGGAAAATAATCAAGATTATCTTCCATACACATACCTAATGAGCGAGTCTGTGGATATGTGGACCCAGTCACATGATAGTGGGAGACGTTTTGGGGCAATGACAACCAATATATCAGAGTGCTTCAATGGAGTACTGAAAGGTGCACAGAACCTTCCTATTGTCGCAATGGTTGAGTTCACTTGGTCCAAACTTGTTGAATATTTCCACGACCGGCACAAAGAATACCATTATGAGTTGTCAGAGGGTAAGAAATATAGTGAATATGCCTTCTCCATGTGGGAAGGAAATAAGCGTAAATCTAAGAAACACTATCTCAAGGCATTTAGCAATGAACATATGATATATCAGGTAGTTACTTCATTCAACATGTGTAGCACAGGAGGGGGAAACCACAGTTATGAAGTTCGGTTACGAGAAAGAACATGCAGTTGTGGGAAATGGCAAAACATAGGGATCCCGTGTTCACATGCAATTAGAGTATGTGATGCGGTAAAAATTGATTCGACCACATATATTCACCCATGTTATGGTTTGGACTATGCCCTTAACACTTATGAGCATGCATTTGCGATTCCTAAGTCACAGTCATTGTGAAGGGATCCCATGGGGCCAAAGTGGTTGCCAAATCCAGCATTGTTGCAGGCCAAAGGTTGACCAGTGAAGTCAAGAATAAGGAATGAGATGGATGGAGTAAGGAATAAGGATCGAGAACCGGGATGGCGGAGGGAGGACGCAAATTTGATAGAGAGTCAACCCAAGCAAACATGTGAACTGTGTCATGCTTCCGGGCATAACCGCAGAAAATGTCTGCAGTCCCATGGCGCTTCCACAAGCGGTCATGTTCCACACTAGGTAGGTAGATGGCAAAAGGTTATGCATCGATTATATAGTTGTTGTTCATTCTATGTTTACCTAATTTTTACTATCTTGTCTCCTAACGTGATTAGTCTACATTTTTCAGGCATACTTCCATGGACAACGTTTTTGTTGTGCAGACCGCCGATCTTAGGAAAAGTGACTACGTTGTATTGGCACAATTAACTTTTTGGTTTTTGTTGAATGTACTTGTAATTCTCTATCCAATGTACCTCTATGAAGATTGTGATTTGAGTAGAACTGCAAATTAAGCGTGGTTGGGCATGTTTAGAATGTTGATATATTGAGAATGCCTTTTGTTGTGATTTAAGTGCATTTACATTGTAAAGCTATGTTTATGTAGAGAGCGTAACAGTTTCTGTAGTTTGGTGCCTATTGAGAACGCCATTTGATGTAATTTAAGTGCATTTACATTCTTAACTTCTCTGCCTGTCAATGAGTGTTTGTGGTTTACATTCTCAACTTCTCTATCTCTGTTTCTCAGCTTCTCAGCAAGTGCATACATTTCTGGTTAGCTTGCATGTCCAGGAAAGGAAAAAAAAAATTCCCAGTGGAACTCGAGTTTCATAGACTCGAGTTCCCTTGAGCATTTTGAAAATAGTAAAGAACTCAAGTTTCTAAAAGTCACTTTCAAGGAAATCGAGTTTTAGAAACTCAAGTTCCATATGGTGTGAACGTTCCAAAAACAGAGCATGCTCTCTGCTTGAAACAAAGCTTTTTGGCAAATTCTATGAATCTCGAGTTTCTAAAACTCGATTTCCTTGCATATTTTTTTTTCAAAAAAAAATTGTACATATGAGTTTTTTTGGGTAATGCTTGTTGGAAATCGAGTTTCAAAGGGTCGAGTTCCTCTCATTTTTTTATTTTTTTAATCTCGGTCAAGTTTCTTTTGTACATATGAGCTTTTTTTCTTAGCTAATGCTTTTTTTTTCTTTCTTTTTTTGTTGGTTATTGCTATTTATGGTGGGGTATATGTTTTCGCAGTGGCGGAGTTAGAAATCCCATATTGGGGGGTCGAACTATTGTGTCAAGATTAACTCAAATCACAAATATAAATTTTAATTTGCTTATTCTAAAGTAAGTTATATGCATATACACAAATTATCAACTTTAATATGTATATATTATCAATGTTGCATATATTATCAACCAAATTGCATATATTATCAATGTTGAATGATTTGAATGCATTAATAGGATTTGAAATTGAGCTAACAATTAGGGGTCCCATTATTTACTCACAAAACTTACATAGAAAAGCTTCGAGAGCTCTCCAAGACCTCTCTTGTTTGTCTGGTCCCTTGATGAAGGAAGGCGCTTCCATAATTCTTCCGTAACATACGGCATAAAAGGATGAAGCAATTGTAGCCCATTGTCAAGACATAACCACAGTGTGTCTCGAGCAAAACTCCTGTCAGTCTCAAACCTTGGATCACTCCCAACAAAGAAAGGCTTAATTGCTTCAATAAAAACATCACACAGTTGGTATTGCCACCATGAATACACAATACTTGGTACATCTGAGAATTTATACAACTCCAAAGCCGCAATAGTTTTGAATATGGCTTTGTTCAATACTGAGAGTATCCATTGACAGCTAAATGACAATTCATCCGGATTTACATTTGTGCTAGGAACATAATCATCCCCAAGCTTGGTCATAGCAAATCGTACAACATTCCACAATTTATTACACTACTGACGATACCCCATCCTCCAGCCTCTTATGAAGACCTTCCAAGGATATCCCATTTATTACTTCAAGCGGATCAATGACATTTCCCAAGGACCTAGACATCTTACGCCCATGTGCATCATGAATCATGAGATGCAAATAAACCTACATAGAGTTTAAGGTGCTTCAATCAAATCACACTGGCAGAACTCTTGCATAGCTTATAGTCTACCAAACCATGACTACAGATTCATTACCTTTGCAAGGTAACAAACACATGGCTCTTCCCCCAAACACGAGTATGCATGCACCACAATGAGTGAAGCAGCATGGTAGGTTGATATTATTGTAAACCATGTTTGGCACAATTTGAGTTTTTATATACATGAAAGCACATGTAGAGAACACTTGCACGCACGTATGCACATGCTGCTTCAAGAACTACCCTCGTACATGTGTTGGGGCTGATGAGGAATCCCATAATAGCTAATCGGGAACAAGATTAGGTATAAATTGAACTGGCTGTTATGGGAAACAAACCCAGTCTTTATTTTTCTTCTTTTTTAAAGTAATAAAATAAAAGAAAGAGAGGAGTGAATAAAACACATCAAGGGCAGTAGAGTTGGAATTATATTTTATTTTTTGACAAATTCAATACTGAAGGAAAATTGGTCTTTGTATGTATTACAAATAGATCATGCTGCATTGATAAAAATACATGGTGTTAAGGATCTATATAGTACATCCAGGTAATAAGGTTAAAGGGAAAACAATACAGGTAATTAAACACCTAATAATTGTTAGCAATGTAGAACTGCAATTACAAGGTCACTTTAATGGACCTGAGTGATTCAACAAAAGGTATTGAATTGTCATCTGACAAGAAAACCCTGCCTAGCTACTTGTTACTGATGTCTATTTCATCCTGCAGAGTGTAGGTCAACTTCGAGCCACATTGTACTTCTCGTCCCTTTACCACATCAACAGAAGACATGACATTTCACAAACTTTTGTTTCATAGACTCCCCAATAGTCGCTCCAACCTCTGATCGTATTATCTCCATTCGAAACAATATCTGCAATTCATATCTAGTTTTTATTAAGGAAAACAAAAATGCAGTAGCCAATGGGAGCCAGATTGTTCACCTTAAACATCAAATAAGTAGTGTATGGTGATGCAGAAATTAGTGAAAATGAAAAAGGATACTCTCTGCTATATCACCAGTACCAATTATTTCAAACATTACTAATGCTAGCTGAACATGCTATCATCACAAGAGTGGAAGAGAGAAATTTCTATTAAAACCATTGGAATTGCATGATAAATCAAAAGAATGGTTGGTGTCCTACAACTGTAAATATTATTTTGTTGATTATTCTACTGAGGTAAGCACAAAAGCAAAGAAAAAACGGCACTTACCTGATTTCAATTACACCCATCTGAAACAGCAAGACCAGTCCGCAAACTTTTTCATCTTTCTTTAAAGTTGCTGTCCAACAGCAAGATTTTGCATGTTTCACTTTACGAATGGATTTATTGTTTCCCTAATAAAATTATATCAAATTAGCTTGCAAATGGAAATTTTATAATACTGTAAGTTAAAATAAATAAGGCAGATAGAGGGCCTGAATCACAGATTTCGTAGAGTACAAGTGCAATGAATCCTCACAACAAAGCAAAAGAATTGAATCCAACAATCTTTCCTCAGAACATGCAGTTTCTGAAGAGGGCTGTTGTTCACCTTCATGTGAATTTATGCTAACTGTAGTACTATTGGGCATAGGTTCGTTCTTGGTAGCACTATCCTCATGGGACTCCAGCTGCATCTCAATGGATGATTTAGAGACAGAGATACTGACAGCTGGAGTACAAAATATCTTAGAATTTTATAATAAGCGAAACCAAACTTAAAATTATCTAATTGCTCCTGGAAGGAAATTGTACTTGCCTATAACATACATTGAAATTGCAACTGATGGCTTTTTAAAGTGCCATGGCTGAGTGCTTATAATTTTACCAGTACCACCTTCAAACAAATTAATCTTTGCATCCTTGGTTAATACAAATATTACTTCCTCTGCAAAGTAGGCTGGGACTTTTGTTTCAGAGTGCTTAGGGCTTTTGACAAGGCTATGAGTATATGTAAGTTCTTTCCAAGTAATTGAAATTATTGGAAAGCTAGAGCAAGACACACCATCTATCCAGAACAAAACCGACGATGAACTTGTGTTGAGCGCTACAACCTATAACAGAGGCAATATGTTCAGAAGTCCTGAATAAAGAAGGTTGAAATTACTGGCTAATCACCAAACTCATTACAACAATAAAGAGGTGAAATAAAACAACTAGATGACATCACTCACATGACCAATTTCAAATCCCACAGCAAGTTTAGCTCCACAATTTGCAAACTATAGTGCTTGTATTGGGGAATTAAGAGGCAAAAAATGGCTCTACATTGAGGTCCTTTTCCTTGAGGCAAAATGTAAACTGTGAAGCAAGTTGAACAATCTTAATTTGGGAAAATAAGGATTTTATTGTTGTATTCCAAGATAAAGGAGCAAAAGATATCCAGATACAGAAACTATATCAAGATATTGCAGTACTTGAATAAATAAAAAATAGGTTCAGAATAATCTCATTATCGGTTTAAAGGAATCAATGGTGGTATTATTAAAAAGCTAGCTTGTCTTCAACTGTCTACAATTTGGCTGGCTAGCAAATCAAGCAAGGGAAGCAAAAGAGTCCTAGTCTTAGTTCAGAGATCTGCAAAGGAAACTGGTCCACTCTTGCTCACAGAAAATCCTTGATTACCGAGTCACAAGCATGACTTTTCTTCTTTAACAACTCACGTACACACCATTTAATCACCTAACTTTTTAACTTGTTCATATTCAGCTAATGGTTCTTCTAAACTTCGTAATCAAATACAGGCATCATCTGTAAATAAGTTAATTTTCAATATCATAATTACATATCACATTCTGCAAATTTTGAAAGATTAATTTAGAAGCTTAACCACTCAAATTTTGGACAACCAATCTTTCTCCAATCAGCATTAAACAAAATTGTCCTTTCCCAAAAATACAATAAGCAATAGTATTTAAGCATGCCTCACGGCCTTGAATGTAGCATCCAGTAAAAAATCTCACCAGACCACATCCGTTGCCAACAGCAACCTTAAACTGATGGAGCAGAAGTCCAACTTTGTTACTGGAGCACTTGAACCAGCCACTTTCACACCTTGTACCTACCAATCGGATGACATTTAAGATTCATATTAAGATTGATAATATTCATATTAAGATTGACATTTTCTTTTTTGTCAAAATGGCAACAGTATTCTCCCTTGACTCTATCAAAAGAACTTGCAAACATTAAAATCAACTGAATACTAAATGTACTTACCTCTATGTGTTTGTAAGGCAATTGCTTTGGGGATATCAGAAGTCCTTCAATACCATCTCCACCAATAACTTTAATTCTCCCATCCCTGCAGTAGAATCAAAGTGATAAGGACACCATTTTGTGTCCTGCATTCTCCATTTGTTAATTTAAGTCAAATGATGCAATTAAGAGTTCTAATGTCATGATAAATGTCGTGCACACAGTTATCACTTTGCACAAGGGAACTTTTGTGCAGCAAGGTTAAATTGGCTGATAGCGATACCAATCCCACCAACCAATACGAAGTAAACCACTTTACGATGCTTCATAATTTCAATAACCAAACATTTGATTATGACTTGTTTTGTAATAACAGAATACATGGGCATAGATAAACTGCTACCTATTCCTCAATTGTATATAATTGACAATAAAGAGCACATTCAAACTAGATGAACCTAACTTGTAATATGGACATTTAACATGCCCCAAATCTTGCCCATTTATAATTGGTGTAACAAAGTGAAAACTGAAATACCTAGTTGTATATGTTGGCAGTGGCATCTGTACTAGAATTGTGTTTGCAGTGATGCTTGAGGCAAACTCAGCACGCACTTTCAGAATTACTTCAGCCTAAGAAAAAAATTGTAAGCTTTTAATATGGACTGTATAACTTACTAAACCACTAAAGGAAATTCATACTACCTTAAGAGGGCCCGCTTCTTCTATCAATGCATTAATACGAAAAGGAGTCCTGAATTCCTGAGTCATCATGACTGGAAATTCACCATCTGGTGGTACCTATTTTTATAATGGTGTAATACATTATTCTTAGCACAAACACAAAAATAAGTCTTTGCAAATACATCATTATCTCAGTTACACTCACCAGGGCCAGAGTCCTGTCAATGTCGAAATTGTCAAGATGTACAGATTCATGGAAATTACAGTCATCTAGAATCACAGACCCGGAACCGGATGAATTACCATAATCTGTACCACACAAGGCAGCACAATAAGATCATGCAAGGAAGACTTCATAGATGGAAAAAATCACTAATAAACATTCTTCTTGAAGAAATAGCCAGGATTAACCCCATAGATCACACTAAAAAATAATATTAGCACAGATTACCACAACAGATATCATTTATAAAAATTTCAAGAAAAAAGGGGAGAGAGAGCATTAAACAGCTTGTGTACTGAGTACTGACAGGGTCAGCCCATATATAGATGAACTACAAGTTCTAACTTAGCTTGGAATCTACTTGAAGTAATCAATTTGAATTCCTTTTCGGGAAACAATATATAAAGAAGTCTTAACAATACAGGTAAATACGGTTTACCATTATTCATCAATTAAAGTAACACCTCTTGGAAAGGCATCAGTGAAGGAGATAATTTTAACTCTTTAGGCAAACTAAAAGTCCTAGTTCTTGCATTCACAACACACACACACGTTAACGTATCATAAACTCCAAACTAGATAAGAGGTTCAGTTAATGTAGCTTGTAACCCCTCTTGGACAGCCCTCCATCAGTGAAAGAGAGAAATCTAGCACTTTAGGCAAACTAAAAGATCTAGTTATCACATTCACAACACACACACATGTAAACATATGATAAACTCCAAACTAGGTACGAGGTTCAGTTATTGTAGCTTAAAACTATCATACAGAATCCAACATACATTTAATCCACTTGTAAGACAAACAACCTGAAAGAATAACAAGAGTTAATGCCAAAGAGTATTTGAAAAAGATTTCTATGTTGTCCAGCAATACCATAGATTGAACTTCTGCCTCTTCCTATACTCAGGTCATCATTAAGAGCAAGCCGAATTTCTGGATTTCCTGAAAGATAACTCTTCATTTGAATGGTGCCATCAATCTCAGAAGTTAGTATATATCCCTGTATAATCCACAGTAAGTAAACAAGTTTTGAACTTCCAATTCATACAAGGACAAAATGATAAAATATGGCGATACAACATAGAATCATAAACAAATTGGAATAAATATAAGCAGAAAGTTCCATCTCTAGATTGAATAAGAAAACAATTTATCCCTGGATCACAATTACTTGTAGATAGTTTCCCAATGCAGTATTATAAGTTGTGCCACTCAATGCTAACAAGGAAAATGTGACCACAACTTAACTAGTTCATTAATTTAAGAAGAAATTGTTGTCAAGCAAAAACTTGGAACCTACAAAATTAGTAGAATGTCTCAACCCCTCCCACCCCCCCCCCCCCCCCCCTTCCTTCTTTTCTGTGGGTCTGCTTCCTTTTGATTATAGGTAAAGTAGAAAATGCAGTTATATACCACGACGAGGAATTTAAACTACCAGTCCTTGTAGGCCCATCCAACCCCACCTAAGGAAAAATCTTTGTATCATCATAACAAAAATGACAATTAGCAAGATAATAAATAAAATAAATAAATATCTACTTGCATGCAAGTTAAAGTACTGGTAGTAATATATATATATATATATATATAAAAGATACTAATGGGCAAGTGAACTACTAACAATGTCTTCTTCTTTTTTTAATTCTAAAACTCTTATTAACTAGATTTTTTTTTTTTTTTTTTGGTTAAAAAAATGTGTTCAAAAATTGAAAGCCATTTTTAGGAGAACCCATAGGCAGTTCAGCCTCCATTCCCCAAACTGTTAAAATTGGCACCTCGCGGGTCTCCAACGGAGACGTTCAAGATTCAAATCCCCCTTCTCCATTGATATTATGGAATTATCCATAGTAGGTAGACCCCACATATAAGTACGGTTGAAGTTGAAGTTGTGAAGCAAATTAGAATTAGATTCAGAAGTAGAGTAACCTGAAGATTAGAGGACTTTCCAAGCAAGTCAGAGCCAGCAGCCATTAGCTGATTACGAGCCCAGTTTTCCCATTCCACCAATTTCTCATCTTCTCCTTTACCACCCACTTTCTTCAATGCCAATGGACATTTTGCCATTTCCTTCGAAGGCCTATTATTCCAAATTCAATCACACAATTAGACAGACTCAAAAGTTCAATCTTTTGTCATTCAAATTTCAAAAAGTTGCAATTTTTTTCACTGACTCACCCAGTCATGTTGCTTCGAATTGCTTTTGTAATTGTAAATCCTCTGTGGAGTTGCAGCATGAGCTTGCATTGTAAGAACAAAACTTCAGTGTGGTGTTCAGGCTTAAGGGTGCCACTACACCAATTAAATCAGTAGAAATGACAAGTCATTCAATTCAGAATTTCAATGGATTCTTAAACATAAGGCACTGAAATTTAAAAATTAAAAAAAAAAAAAATCTGCAAAATTTAACTGCAGAAAACAAAGAGGGGGAAAAATATGAAAGGAAATTAAACCCACTTGAATCAATGCATAAGGGATGTGAAAAGGAAGCATCAATCGCAGTAGCAAGCTTCAAAATAGGAGGGTACTAGCAAGAAGGCAACCCATCTCAGCAAACAAATAGACAAAAAACAGATATTCTACTATAACATCCCTCCCTTGAATCTGCTTCAGAGTCTAAAGCAGCAGTAGAACATGACTAACTTCCAAAAATTAATGGCCGATTATATAAAAAGAGAAGATTTGCTGGCTCTTGAACATGCTGCCCATTACCAACTTCTCTGTATCTTTCAATTCACTATTGGCCCATCTACACCTTCTACCTTTGACTGTGTAGATATACCATGTCAATCACTTGCAAACAGAACGCAGCTCTTCAACAATAATGAAATATGAATAGAATGAACTTATTGCTAAAGAATGTGACCAAACTTTTTACTTCACAACATACATCGTTATCACCTACATGGCGTAAAATGATAATAAATGGTAGACTAACCAATTTTGCATTTTTTAACCCTCATGTAATGTTTGGGCGTGGAAGGAGGCGGCGGGGCATCGTCCTTAGGCTCATCATCGTGCTGTAAAGACATTAGATGCATACAATCAATATTCGGTGTAATGATAAGAATAAAGTAAACTGCAAAATATATCATTACATTGTAATTAATGTTATCATACAATAGAGCTGCCTTTGTGTCCTATTTTGTGTCCACTTGTCCCACAAGTGGGTGCTCTTCTAGCACATTGCGGTCTACCTCGTGAGGGTGAGGGATGATGAGGGGGATGCTCGTCCGATACATCGGTATCTGGCTATAGAGTGTCAATCCTAACCGGAGGTCCTAGAGGGTCGGATGAGGATGAGGTAGGTGGGTAATGATACTCTGTGTAAAGGCCAGGAGTGGGGATCATTGTCATGGGTTCAGTACGGGGTGGGTCTATGGGCAAAGTGGGTGCACTGGAGCTGGTGGGTGGGTATGAGGATGTCTCAGAGTGCATAGGAGGGGTCAAATGAAAATGAATACCGAGATCAAAACTGGGCTGTGAAGGTGGGGTGGGTGAAGGGACCTCGGGCTGGGGAGATGCATCTACCATGGGTGGAGGGACCTCAGATTAAGGAGATGCATCTGGGATGGGTGCAGGGACCTCGAGCTGGGGAGATGCGTGCGGGATGGGTGCAGGTATCTTAGGACTACTTACAACTTGAGGGGTTGTTGCACACCGACCACGACCCCTAGCTGCACTTGTGTTTGGGCTTGCTGTAGTAGACAAACCACAGCCCCTAGCTGTGCTTGTGCTTGGGCTTGCAGTAGCACGCCAACCATGGGTCGGTGTACTTAGGGGTGCTGCGCTTGTGCTTAGGGTTGCAGTAGCTGCTGATTCAGTCTCATGCCCATTGTTTGTTTGCCCATTTGCTGCAAGACCACCACCAAGCCCAACCACATTATTTAGGACGCGCCGAACATGGTTATGTTCTCGGCTGCCTACAGGAAGCATCTCCAATAGCACTAAATGGCTTTCAATCTGAAACGAAGAAAGAACCAGTACAATCAGATTTGAGACATTTATGTATCAATTATAGAACGGATAATATAGTACTTATTAATCTACTGAAATACTCAACTAAGAACTAAAAGTTTTATTAGAATACATTTTTAATTGGATGTCAATCAGATTAAACCAGATTTGCCGAAAAAAATAAATCAATTGATTCTACATTCGTACATGTATTGAAGAAAAAACAAAGCAGACAATAAAATCTAATTAGAACACATTACCATTATATGTAATTTAGCGTTGTTTTGGTCAACACACTTTCGAGTGACCGGACGATACCAGCGGTAATAGGCATGATCGCGGGGCATCTCATCAATTTGAGGAGGTGCATGGCAAAGTCGTTGTTGTCTCATATCCCATGTAAGGATATACGGTCCATGCTCCTCCCTCCAATTTTTTCCACCTTCCCACGCAAGTCTATTCTATGCAGTCTATCATTGTACACAACATTGTCGAGCCGCTCTTGCGCCAACCCAAACTGTTGAAAGACACGGTCTGGGTGGTGTGTCTCTACTATGCAAAAACACACGAGTGGTACCCTTGTCGTCCACGTTTCCCTCCCTGCAACGCAAAAGGCAGGAAGGCGGCCTAAGTCTGCCTCATATGGCTGCCACATAATCTACAATAGAAACAAAAAACAATTATCATAACATCTTAAAATGTGAAACAAGGGAGAATACATAGATAAAGGGAAAAACAAAACTTAAAACAGAAGATATGTTAAAGCAATGATTTTAACATATTCTTAAGAAAAATTATACATTCGGATCCAATCTTTAGGCAAGAAAAAAACAGAGAAATGAAACATCAGTGAAGTCATTTAAATAAATATGATGAAACAAAGAATAACAATCTTTATTCAACATAACCAAACAGAATTTTTGTATATTATTACCTGGCCTAGCTGCATTCTAACTAATTGCTCGCGATAGTGGATCAACGCCATGCCGGATGGCCTACTCTTCAGGCTTGGCACCCGCACCCACCTACAGGTTCGAGCGAATAACATAAGATAAGATAATACTACTTAGTTACTAAGAAGAGTACATTGCATAACACACTGAATATCATGAAAATACTTACTTAAATGCAAGTGGAGCTTTTAGCCTTGGGCCATAATCAGATCCAGGTGGGGGCTCTATCCTCGGGCACAAGAATGGCAACCTCGCCCATGCCCAATACTGGACCTATTGCAACGCCCCACCAATCTGCGATGCCTCTTTATGGCTTGCCCGGCACAATTCTCTGTACAACCATGCCAAGCAACCACTACCCCAACTATACTGTGGCGGATCACGAAAGTTCCGTAGGAACTCCAAGAACATCAGATGCACCCTATCTCCCGACTTGTCCATGAAAATCTTATCCCCTAGTAGCGCTAAAATATAGCACCGGGCATACTGATGTATCTGAATGACCCTCCTGTGATCGTCTTTATCTCCCCGATCACATTCTGCGTAGGCTAGGACGTGTGATCCTCGTCTCTGGGCGAGGACTCGCACTGGTTTTTGTTACCGTCTCTAAACCTGCTAGACTCCCCCTTCTTTACATACTTTTGCAGTTTTCCCTTCCGTATCAACTCATCTATCTATTCCTTTAGGTCCCGGCAATCTTCTGTGTAGTGGCCATGATCCTTGTGAAACTGGCAATACTTCTTCTTGTCACAGACGTTAGGGGATGAATGTAATGGCCTTAGCCATTTGAGGTGGTGCTTATCCTTAATCTGCGTCAAAATTTTATCAACAGGCATAACTAAAGGAGTGAATTTTACCGTTCTGGGAGTTTTCTTGTCTTTCCTTCTACCCCCATCATTAGTTCGACGATCTGGACGCTCCCTTTTTTGTCCTCTATGATCGTCATCCTTCCTTCCCTTGTCCCCCGACTTTTCCACATCCTTTATGGCGGCTAATGCATCCTCAGCGTTCATGTACTTCTGTGCCTTCATGAGCATCTCCGCCATTGTCTTAAAAGGATTCTTCACGAGTGAAACCACGAACTCTCTGAACTTCAACCCCGCTTTAAAGGTTGTCAACTGCACCTTATCGTCAGCTTCGTCCACCTCCAGGGTCTCCCGAGTAAAGTGTTTCACGTACGACCTCAGGGTTTCTTTCTCTCCTTGTCTAATGGTGAGTAAATGGTCTGCTGGCCTCTTCGGGCGTTGTCCTCCAATGAAGTGTCGCAAAAAGGCGTTGCTCAACTGCTCGAAGCTGTCGATGGACGATGTTGGTAACTTTGTGAACCACTCCCTAGCAGCTCCTTTGAGAGTGGTGGGGAAGGAACGACACAATACTTCGTCAGGAGGCTGTTGAAGGCCTAGTGTCGTCTTGAAGGTGTTGAGGTGGTCCTAAGGGTCTTTAAGTCCGTCAAACGGCTCAAGCTAAGGCAAGCGAAACTTCGATGGCACTGGACATTCCAAGACTGCCGTGGTGAAGGGCAAATCTGTTGCCCTGACCATTCTATCCAGGCTTCGATCTGTTTTTTCCTTAATGGCGTTCCTCAGTTCGTCCATCTCCTTTCTCATCTCCCGAAGAAGATCCAAGTTTTGTTCATCTGGGGTAACCGGCCTTCGACAGTCACTCCTTCTATGGCTATCCACTTCGTCCTCTTGATTAGCCCTAGACCAGTTCTCCTCCTGCTGAAGCTGTAACCTCATTTCTTGGTTCTGTCTGGTGAGCTCCTCAATGGTGGTTGCTAGAGCCTGGACTTGCAGAGCTAAGGCTGCAGAATCCTGGTTGGACTCCATCTAAATATAGAAGTTAATGGAAACTATGCTTTCGAATCTGAGTACGAAAATGTCGTCCCCACAAACGGCGCCAAATTGATGAAGTGCAAATTCGTCATTCGAAGTAAGTGCGTCCAAATGGAGCCAAGCCTTGTCTCTGTGACTGTAGAAATGGTAAGGTAGCTCCCTCAGAGTGGTCACCTGTGTGGTGCTTGCCACAACGTCTCTGATGCCAAAGTCAGTATAAGGAAGCTCTTTGGAAAAAATAAAGCAATGTAGTGGAACGACAATAAGTATTTCTAGGTGTGTTTATGTACCTTGTGCTAGTGCTTGTGAGGGTCTTATATATGTTTCTACAGCCCCTAGCCGTTGTGGCAGTAATTGTGGCTTTAATGCCTCTCTTGGTAACACCTTGTGCTCAATAATGCGGACTTCAATGGGCTTCCAACGATCCATACAGCTGTCTTTGTAACCGCCCGAGGTATTATTGCCCGTATTGAATAGCTTTGCTACCTTCGTCAATGATGTGGACATCTGATCAGCTCATCTTAGGAGATGACCTCGTTGGTAACGATGATATCGTCCATGAAAGTTGAGTTCGTCAGTCCCATCATCAATAATGGATTGACAATTGAAGAAATTATAGAAGAGTGCAAATTATTCTACTTTGCCGGCCAAGAAACCACGGCCACCTTGCTCACTTGGATGATGATTCTATTGTCTATGCATCCGGATTGGCAAGAAAATGCTAGAGATGAGGTGCTACAAATCTGTGGAAAGAGAACATTAGATTTTGAAGCGGTAAATCAACTCAAAATTGTAAGTTCTTTCCTCAACATGCCTAAATGCTTACTATCTTTTTTTTCTTTTTTTCTTTTCTTTTTTTTTCCTTTTCTTTTTTTTTTATTTTCTTTAGGCGAAAAGCACATTTTAGTCCCTACATTTTCAGGCAATTCCCATTTTAGTCTCTACATTTTATTTTTGCCGCTTTTAGTCCCTATCCTGAAAAACGCTTCCCATTTTGCTCCCTGCCGTTACTCATTTGACAGAAATATCCTACGTGGCAAACGGTCCAACAGTAAATGCTGACGTGTTTATTAAAATAATATTAAAAAAAATATTTGCATTTTTAAAAATGCCACGTCAGCAATTTAATTTTTTTAAAAAGCCACATCAGATAAAAATAATATAAAAATTTCTAACCTAATTATTTTTAAAAAAAAGAAAAGAAATTAGTTAAATTATTTTTTTTTCCTTTTTTTTTGAAGAACGTGAAGAACCCAGAACTATGTGTTCTTCATTTTTGGAAGAACATCATCATGTTCTTTGTGTTCTTCCCCAAAAGATTGACTCATATTCTTAGCAAATTAATCCTTATTTTCTTCCCTTTTCTTTGTTTTCCTTTTCTTTTCTTTTTTTCTTTTTTTTTTTCATGTATTTTCTTGGCATCCAAACCCAAAAAATTCTCATTCACAAACCCAAAAAATTTTCACACACTCAAAAGAAAACCTTCAAACCCCAACACTACCTTATCAAACCGGTTCCCCTCACTTCTAAATCTCAAACCTTCCTCTCTCTTCCAAAACTCTCACAACTCTTTCAAACTCCATGGCCGGCCTCCTCTACTCATCGCCACTATTGTCACCACCACAACCAGCGGTGGTTCTCTTCTTTTCTTTCTCTGAACGACCTACGCTCTCTCTCACAATTGTCTCAAACTCAAACCCAAATAGCTCAAACTCTCTCTAACTCACAGATAGTTGTTTCTCTATCCCAGATCGGTAAGTCTCTCTCTTTCATCTCTCTATCTCTCAGCTCAGTGGTGTAGATCGTGGTGGAAATATGTATTCCGACGGTGGGTTTGTGGGTTGTGACTTTTGTTGATCTGGGTTTGTGGTGTATGTTGATTTGTGGGTTTGTGGTGTATGTTGTATTCCGATGTTGATTTTCTAGGTTTGTGGTGTATGTTGAGTTATGGGTTTGTGGTATGTTGTATTCCGATATTGATTTTCTGGGTTTGTGGTATATGTTGTCTGAATCCAAATCGACTACTCATTTGGAGAAGATTTCGAATCCAGAGTGGAATCAGGTATACGATTTCTCTAAAGATCTTATTCAAGCTTCGCTGGGTTTGGTTGTGCATGGAGGCCAAAAATCTAGGTTTGAGTTTTGAGTTTTTTGTGTTTGCTTTCAAAGTATAAGAAAATCTTGTTGAATGTTTGTGTTTTGTAAATTTTTATGGGCATATCTTTTTATTTTGTAAATCTGAGTGATTTTATGGTTTTGGTTGCTAAGAAAATGCAAGAAAAGAAAAGTAAATTTTTAATTTTTAATTTTCTGGGCAAGCTTAGTTGGGGAAGAAAAATGAAGAACACAGTTCTGAGTTCTTCATGTTCTTCCAAAAAAAAGGAAAAAAATTAATTTAACTAATTTCTTTTCTTTTTTAAAAAAATAATTAGGTTAGAAATTTTTATATTATTTTTATCTGATGTGGCTTTTTTTAAAAATTAAATTGCTGACGTGGCATTTTTAAAAATGCAAATATTTTTTTTTAATATTATTTTAATAGACACGTCAGCATTTACTGTTGGACCGTTTGCCACGTAGGATATTTCTGTCAAATGAGTAATGGCAGGGACCAAAACGGGAACCGTTTTTCAGGATAGGGACTAAAAGTGGTAAAAATAAAATGTAGGGACTAAAATAGAAATCGCCTGAAAATGTAGGGACTAAAATGTGTTTTTCGCCTTTTCTTTAATGGTAAATTACATTTTAAACCCTATATTTTAGGAGTGGCTTCAAGATTAACATTTTAGTTTCAAAGTTATCAATCAAACCCTAAATTTTAAGATTATCACAATTTAAAACTTGTAATTCTGCTAGTTTTAAATTGAATTCTTAATTTTTAAAGTCATATCAATTTAAACCCTGAACATTTCGAATTTGATTTGGTGGTTTGATTAAGGGATTAAATTGATGCAATTTTAAAATTCCATAGTTCAATTTGAAACTTTAGAAAAGGGTTTAATTGAAACCAATCCTAAAGCATAAAGTTTAAAATATAATTTGACCAATAATTTTTCTTGCTATTCTTTCAATATTTTTACAATTTTACCAAAATTGCTCTGATTGTTGTAGCACTTGTGTCATTTCTATTGAAATTATAACCTTGAAATTGCCTTTTATACCCTATGCTTAAGGAGTGGTTTTAAATTAAACGTTATAATTTTAAAAGCTTTTACCTTCAAAAGTCTCAAATTATATATAATTTTTATTAAAAATGAATTTAAAAACATTTAAAACGTACTATTTTCTACTGAACATGAATTTAACATGTAATATTCTATGGAATTTAATTGCAGGTAACAATGATATTGCACAAAGTCCTTAGATTATAACCACCTGTGGTTGCTCTCTACCAACACACAAATCGTAAAACTAACATTGGAGGAATTTCCATCCCAGCTGGGGTTGACTTTGTGTTACCAGTGTTGTTCTTACATTGTGATCCAAAATTTTGGGGCGAAGATGTAGAAGAATTTAATCCTGAGAGGTTTTCTGAAGGAGTTGTGAAAGCATCAAAAGATGACATTGCCTTCTATCCTTTTGGTTGGGGACCCAGAATATGTCTTGGTCAAAATTTCGCCATGATTGAAGCAAAGATGGCTCTAGCTATGCTTCTTCAACATTTTTCATTTCAGCTCTCACCCACTTATACACATGCTCCTCACACACTCATTACTCTTCAACCAAAACATGCAGCTCCAATTATACTTCACCGAATCTAAGATGTATTAAATCATATATTATTATATAAGTTCTTAATTATTTGAGAGTGTTTATTTCCAGCCAAGCAAATAAATTGGACTCGTGACCAGCCAAACTGAGACAAGTGTGGTTGATTAAGGCTTGCTGCTCAGTGAACTGGAAAATTGTATTTTTCCATTCTAATCAAGTTTTGAATAGATAAAATATGGCTTCACTCTCAAGTTATCTCCCTGTTCAAAATATGGCCTTTTTTACACTTGGTAAGTTGTAATAAAAACTTTTAGTCACTTCCTATTGAGATCGGTAAAATCATTTCTTGAGTTTCTAATGGAATTTCGTTTTCTTTTTTGGTTTGATACGTGGTATTATCATTGTCAAAGTGGTAAGAAACACTACCACTATTTAGGGTTGTGTTAGAGAGTTTATTTCTTCACTTAACTGGTGAAAATCAACTTCTAAGATACAGTTAATTAGGGAACAATAGTTCTTGGTAGTCCGACATAGTATGGTCATACAACTATTATTCTAAAATTATTATTTTTTGAAAAAAAAAAACCAGGTTCGAAGCAGTTATGAATATGCATGGATAAAAAATCAGGTACAAGTACTTAATTGGTATTAAAATTTGAGTATTCATGAATAAAATTTTCGGGTAAAATTTTGGTATACTTGACCTAAACTCGGTCCATGGCCCATTGGCCATCCCTAATTCACTTGGCTATTAGTATACTCGTCATATCAATCAAAAAAAAAAAGTGATTACTTGGGCTGCAATTTTTCCGTCTTGAGACCAACGCATGAGGACACAATTTTCACACCCATCACTTTCTTACATCTACAAATGGTCTCTCAGTTATTACTCCCTTCCTATTCATAAGTCAAAGTGATTACTTGGGCTGCAAATTGGGACAGACTTTGATTACGTGGGCTGCAAGTTGGGACAAAAATGGATTTGGATGGCTTTTGTTGGACCATCTTTAAAAAAAGTAAGCAAGAAAATACTAATAATTTCTGCAACAAAAAAAAAAGGTCTCTATTTGCAACGCACAGACAACTTCCTGAACCCCAGAAAATATGTTGATCAAAATCCGTATATAGACAATACAGCAATAGCAACAACAACAACACATAGGGTTCCACGAAACGAACATGAGTTTGTGAGTAAAGTATACAGTGAATGATTGTTTTTAGGGATTTTTTTTTTATGAAAGAAAAAATGGGTAAGGTAACGACCTAAGCTAGCGTCTTCAACCTAGGCGTAACCATAGTAGCACCTTATCTGTTGGGATCGAGCCTGCAAGAGTAGAGGATTTGGATGAATCATATCTGTGCACCCAACCTCATCGAGGATGCTAGTGAGCATGAGTTGAGAGCATGAAGGGAAATTAAGGGATATTATACTTCAAATGGAACAGTGAATGATTAAATTATAAGTATTTTCTCTTGGAAGTCTTGGGGTTGATTAGGCTCCCGTAGATTTTATCCTTCCTGCACTTCTTTTTAAAATCCATCTTATTAATAAAAATCAAATATCTATGTGTGAATAATTACCATGAATTTTCATAATTTATTACATGGACAACTATTCAATATTGCAAATATTTATCAAGAATTTTGTAATTTATTGGTATTGAATTTGGCCATGGAAGTCTAATCTCTAAGTCACTGTGCACAAATACATTCATGTAAATTAACACAAATCCTATCCTTAAAAATGAGTAATTACAAAGAAGGGTAATTATTGTACTTGCTCCCCTTTGACAATAGTTTTTTTACTCCCTCCCTTCTATAATAAGTGATTTATTTTAACAGACTCAAAAATAAAATAAATATTCTAAAAATAGAAATCCAATTTCTTATAATAGGCTGGGTTTTTTTTTTTTTTTTTTTTTTTTTATAAAAAACCCAACAAGATTCTTGTTCAAAAACCATGCCACCTCTAACATAAAGTAAGAGAAATTTTACAAAAATCACTATAATAAAGTTTTAGGTTTCACTCTAACCAATGATGTTGTGCATGTAGAGTTATAAACAAGTTGAGTATTAAAAGTTTAGAACTGTTTATTTAATTTTATTTAGAATACTAGTAAAACTCGAATTCATCACTAAACTAGATTGCATGTTCAAGATTGGTTCATTTTCACATGAAAAAAAAAAAAAAAAAAAAACTTATTTTTGTTTACGAACTACCTGATTAACTTATGTTGTGCCCATATATAATTGATCACAACTAAAATTTGTAACCTCTTTACAAATCTATACTAATAATTAATAACTAAAAAATAGTTGAAGTTGTATTATTTGAGTTAATTGGATAGAATGATTTTTAATTATGAACTTATAAAAATTATTCATCAACGTTGATTGTTAAAAAATTATATATTATTTTTATTGCGAAATGAACTATTTATATTATCAATAAATTTTAAATAATAATTCCATATCTTATAAATATATTTACAAACTTACACAATCCATCTTGAATGGTTAAATTGAGTCTCATATTCACAAGCTATTTCATGTACATATTATTATATTTGAGCTTAGATTTTTTTAATAGTCAAAGCTATACTTAATCTTAAATATGACTTATTTGCTAAATAAACAAACACAATTAAATAATTATTTTCTTGAATCGAACTCAAACGGTATATATACAGCTTAGATCATTTACGGATTTGTGAATATTAAACTCAATAAGTCCATAGTCATAAAAAAAAAAATATTCACAATCATGCCAATGCGGCAAGTTGTTATTAGTAGGTAAAAAAAGTCAATTATAGACCCAAAAAAGAACTAATAAAAACTTGCTGATTTAACTCCTGTAAAATATATTGTAAACATGAATAATGCTATGTCTCAAACATTTTCACAATACTTACATAACAAATTTTAAATGATAAACCATTATTGATAGGTAAATAAGTGATGTCGGTATTGAGTTCAAATTAAAACCAACAACAATTTATTATTATTGTTGTAGACGGAGTATTTATCTTTTTCTCAATTGCTATAAATGAATCAGATATACAGTTAAAATCGTTTTATTCGGAGTGGGGAACAAGTAAAGTTAGAAGAGGTGGGCCCAATCGGTGGACTCCATGCTATAGAGGTATGATCAGAAAGTTGTTTACACTAGAACACCAATAAATATGCTTAGACTCTCTGGCTTTAGAAAACAAGCCCAAGCATTTTTCAGACTTCATTACTAAAAGAAGATGGAAGATCACATTTTCAAAACCCTAGCAATCGCCTCTGCCCATAATAGTTCTTTATTCTGTTATCAGAGTAGTTTACACCATTTGGTGGAAACCCATAAGTCTGGGAAAGCAATTAAGGAAGCAAGGGATCAGAGGCACTTCTTACAAGCTTTTGTATGGTGATATGAAAGAGTTTGCGGAGTGCACCAAGGAAGCCTGGTCCAAACCGATGTCCCTAAAGCATCAGATTGCACCACGTGTCTCACCATTTTTTTATCAAATGGTCAAAAATTATGGTAAGCAAGTTTATTAACCTGTATAAATAATTGAAATTTCATTGGTTGTCTTATTCTTATGTTACCTCTAATATTATCTTGATTATACTCAGGAAAATAAAAATAAAAATTTGAGACATGATAAGTGATAACCACACAATTCTAATTATTTATTGGGATATCTTGTCAAATTGTCTATTATAAATGAATGGTTGAGATTATAACCATTAGAATAAATGGTCTTAGTGTCATTTGAAATCATACCCCACAAAACAAAACTTTGGGTGGTTCTAAAAAAAGCACTTTAATTTCATTTTCCGAACGTAAACTATTTCTTTTGTAATAAAAAGTAGGAAAATATGCTATTTAAAGAAATCCTGGACAACCATCATGGAAATAATTTATTTTGAAAGTGATAGTGGTAAAAGGGTCCCAATTTTTCAGTATTTACCTGAGTTTTTTAAAGACTGGAAAGTGGAAACTGATTCTAAAGTCAATTTTTCAGGAAAAGAATCTCTGAGTTGGATTGAAACAAGGCCAAGACTAATAATTGCAGACCCAGAATTAATGAGGTTGATATTAGCTGATAAGAATGGTGATTTTGTAAAGCCGCCATTGAACCCTCTAGTGGATATTCTACAACTGGGAGTGTCAACATTGGAAGGACAGAGATGGGCCAAGCGAAGACGCCTTATTACACCTGCTTTCCACCTTGAGAAGTTGAAGGTAGGCCATTCCTCCATCCCTTGTTAATCACTGTTTAAATTATTAAAGCAACCAATAGGATTTATTTAATTAACACTTTCTTGGAGTAATGTTATGCCTTATATAAGAAATTTCTAATCTATCAAATAGTTTAAATTATTACAAAAATCAATTAATTATATGCAAAGTATATGACACTATCAATCGAGTCATGAAAGGGTATGACGTGGTTTATGTCATAACAATTTTATAAAAAATTTAATGAGAAATTTTAGAAACATTGTGTCACAGTTCTAATGTAGTCAATTGTGAATAATGAAAATAAAGTGTTGAATCAATGTGAAAGCAAAATAATTCAACAAGTTGTGATAAATTGTGTGGTTTTAGAAAATTAATTTTGGAAGTCTACTTAAGTGTCCTGTCAAATCAAATTTATAAATCCAGACTGAAAGTAACAGTGGATGCTAGAATATTATTCTTGCAGTGGCTACATACATGACCATAAATTCATATCTAAGACGCAATACATGAGCAAATGCATGAAATATAAAACACTCATACCAATTGTTGTTCCGAACAGAAAATGGTGCCTGCATTTTCAACAAGTTGTTTAGGCCTGATTGACCGATGGAAAAAATTGATTAGCCCTCAAGAATCACATGAACTGGATGTTGGAGCGGAATTCCAAATTCTTGCCGGCGATGTTATCGCTAGAACAGCCTTTGGGAGCAGCTATGAAGAGGGAAAAAGGATATTTGAACTTCAGAAAGAGCATGCTAAATTGGTGCTCGAAGCCTATGGGAACATATACATCCCAGGTTTCAGGTACAATATTATATAGGGCCAAATTTCTAGGCCCAAATCAGGTGTCACAAATAGTTACTAAAACCTTAAATTGGGGAAATTGTAGTTGACAGAAATACTTGCTTAACAACTTGTGAAAGTGATTTGTGATGTTTAAATAATTCCAATTGGGGGTTTTAATCAATAATTCAGGGGATTACACATAAGCATCAAAATAGGACATTTTCTTTTTCCTTAGTATTCTTTTGGACTGAATGTTGAATAAGCAGTGAAAGGCACTTGATGCACCAAAAAATAGCAGATTTTTTTTTTTTTTTTAAAGAACTTTCTATTGTATTTGTTTATTTAATTTTAATATCAACTAATTACAGCTTAACTGCCTATTTGTACAGATTCATACCCACAAAGAAGAACAAAAGAAGATACAATATAGACAATGAGATCAAAGCAATATTACGGGACATGATCAGCAAGAAAGAGCAAGCCATGCGAGATGGACAATTGGAGAACAATGATTTACTAGGCTTACTACTGCAATGCAAAGAAGAATCTAACAATGGAATGACAATTGAAGATATTATAGAGGAGTGCAAATTATTCTACTTTGCCGGCCAAGAAACCACGGCCACCTTGCTCACCGGACGATGATTCTATTGTCTATGCATCCGGATTGGCAAGAAAAGGCTAGAGATGAGGTGCTACGGGTCTGTGGAAAGAAAACATTAGATTTTGAAGCAATAAATCACCTCAAAATTGTAAGTTCTTTCCTCAACGTGCCTAAATGCTTACTTTTATTAAGTCATAATTTAAAACTTATAATTTTGCTAGTTTTAAATTGAACCCTTAAATTTTAAAGTCATATCAATATAAACCCTGAACATTTTGGATTTGATTTGGGGGGTTTGATTAAGGGATTAAATTGAAGCAATTTTAAAAGTCCAGAGTTCAATTTGAAACTTCAATGTATAATTTTAAACTTTTGAAATGGGTTTAATCTGAAATCAATCCTAAAGCATAAAGTTTAAAATATAATTTGACCAATAATTTTTCTTGCTATTCTTTCAATATTTTTACAATTTTACCAAAATTGCTCTGATTTTTGTAGCATTTGTATCATTTCTATTGAAGTTATAAACTTATAACGAACCCTTCCTTACCCTAAACGGCTAAAAAGAATAAAATTGCCTTTTACACTGATGTACTTAAGGAGTGGTTTTAAACTAAATCTTATAGTTTTTAAAAGCTTTTACTATAAAAATTCTCAAATTATTTATAACTTTATTAAAAATGAATTTACAAACATTTAAAATGAAGTATTATTCTACCGAACATGAATTTAAAATGTATTATTCAATGGAATTTAATTGCAGGTAACAATGATATTGCACGAAGTCCTTAGATTATACCCACCTGTGGTTACTTTCTTCCGACACACAAATCGTAAAACTAACATTGGAGGAATGTCCATCCCAGCTGGGGTCGACTTTGTGTTACCAGTGTTGTTCTTACATTATGATCCAAAATGTTGGGGCGAAGATGTAGAAGAATTCAATCCTGAGAGGTTTTCTGAAGGAGTTGTGAAAGCATCAAAAGATGAAATTGCCTTCTATCCTTTTGGCTGGGGCCCCAGAATATGTCTTGGTCAAAGTTTCGCCATGATTGAAGCAAAGATGGCTCTAGCTATGGTTCTTCAACATTTTTCATTTCAGCTCTCACCCACTTATACTCATGCTCCTTACATAGTCGTTACTCTTCAGCCACAACATGGAGCTCCAATTATACTCCACCGAATCTAAGATGTAGTAAATCAAATATTATTATGTAAGTTCTTAATTATTGGAGAGTGTTTATTTCCAGCCAAGCAAATAAATTGGACTCATGATCGCCCAGCCAAACTGAGACAAGTGTGGTTGCTTAAGGCTTGCTCAGTGAACTGGAAAATTGTATTTGTCCATTCTAATCAAGTTTTGAATAAATAAAATTTGGCTTCATTCTCAAGTTGTCTCCTTTTTCAAAAGAGAAGTGTCACGATATTTTCATAATACTTTCACAACAAATTATAAATGTTAAATTGTTGTTAGTTATAATTTAAATCCACAACTTAAATTACTTTTTTATCCACTCATAACAACCAATAACATAATTTAATAAAAAAAATATTTTAATTCCATAATTATAATTTTTTTATATAGAAATAGAGAGGATGTTATTAGAAGGAAATTTTAAAACATAAGATTGGCAAACAAAGTGTATAATTAATACATATGGGTCTGACTTACTTCCAGTACTTTTTTAATTGGATATGTCCTTTTATTTTAAATATACAATAATAAGTGACAGTGAGTTTTAATCCCCAGCTTTTATTTAGATAGTGAATGATATGGCAATTTCTCATTAAAACAGAAAAATATTTATTTTTAAAAAGTACTAGAGGTAAGCCAAATTATATATATATGGGAAAATTACACTTTGTCCACCTGTGATTAGTCCAAAAAACACTTTGTCTACCTGTAGTTTAAAAATTGACACTCTACCTACCTGAGGTTAGTTTCGTTTGTCTTCCGTTACCCATCTCCGTTAAAAGCATAGGTAAATTTGTATTTTTGCTATCTTTTTATGTCTCTCTCCTCTTAAAACATAAAAAACTAAAAAATCAAGAGAAAAGAAGATTCAAAAGCTAGGTTTTGTAAAATTAAAACCTAACTTTTATATCTTCTTTTCATGGCACCTGTTTGAGCAAAAACAGAGACAAAAGTGAAGGACCTTCAACCTAAAGCATCACTCCCATTCTGTTTTTTCCGGAAGAGGAGACTGAACTTTTTGATAAATTGATAGTTCTGATGGAAGAGAGGAGATTTAAACTCAGTTGAGCTACAAAATTTTTGATAATTTCAAAAGGTTATACTGATGGATTAAGAGTAATGAAAAAGGGAACAACAAAAATAAAAAACCGTCACTTGGCAATTTCTGAGTGAAAGGAGTTGATGAATTTGGTTTATAGCGTGTGCGTGAACTGTGATCTGTGAAGTGCTATTCCCAAATGCATTTTCAGCATTGACAAGACAAATATGCAAAGTGTTGATAAATTGCGTTAATCTGAAAAGCATTTATTAAATGGCACTGGCAAGGCAACACAATAACCTACATTAATCCATCTCACAATTGGTCACAAGTTTGCACAAAATCCAGAATCTGTCTTTTTCATTTAGAAAGACACAGCACTTTTTTTTCTTTTTTCTTTTTTGGCTCTAGGTAAGACACACTGCACTCAATCACATGCCACTTGTCTCTTTCATTCCCAACAACAGATTAACACACAGCACTTTTTTGCAAAGTGTAATTTCCGGTCATGGACAGAATGCCATTTATCACAACCCAACTACCGGTCATGGACAGAAGACCAAATTCACAATGTTTGCAAAGTATGAGAGAAAATTGAAACCTTAGGAACTAATAATACCCATAAACTTCTTAGATATTTTTCCCCAGATAAATAAGAATAGATGTTTTATTTTTTTAAATAAGCATTAACAATATCCTGAAACTTCTTACTATTGTTCCCTCTCTGGCTAGCATTTCCAACTGCAATGTGTTAAAATAGAAGATCTAAAAATTGATGCATGAAGAGAAAATGTAAAAGTTGGGTTTTAATTTTTACAAAACTTAGCTTTTAGATCTTCTTTTCCTTTGATTTTTTAGTTTTTTATGTTTTGAGAAGAGAGATACATAAAAGGGTAACAAAAATACAAATTTACCCATGTTTTTAACAAAGGTGAGTAACGAGAGATAAACGGAGTTAACCTCAAGTGGGTAAAGTGCTAATTTTTAACCTACAGATAGGCAAAGTGTTTTTCAGGTAAACTACAAGTGGACAAAGTGTAATTTCCCATATATATATCAATTGACTAATTTAAACATACCCAAGAATTTTTTTTTAAATGTACACCCTTATTCTATAGAACACATATAATATTAAGTTTAAATTATTATATAAGTTTAGAATTGAAACATTTTTTTTCTTTCCAAATATAAATATAATGCTTGTATATATTGAAACTTGAATTATAAGGTAATCTTTTAAATATTCACCATTTTTATTACTACTCTTTAAGGGCTCATATCTTCTTCTTCTTTTCTTTTTCTTTTTAAAGAAATTTAAGGGCTCATCTCTCTCTCTCTCTCTCTCTCTCTCTCTCTCTCTCTCTCTCTCTCTCTCTCTCTCTCTCTCTCTCTCTCTCTCTCTCTCTCTCTCTCTCTCTCTCTCTCTCTCTATATATATATATATATATATATATATATATAAAACCGAAGCCTTTGACCTCTCCACAATTTTCTACATCAGCATTACTTAAATAAATAAATAAATAACAAAAATTATGATTTTACTATAAAACCGAATAGATATATATAAAACTGAAGCCTTTGACCTCTCCACAATTTTCCAAATCAACATTACTTAAATAAATAAATAAATAACAAAAATTATGATTTTACTATAAAACCGGATTTTATAAAACCAAAGCCTTTGACCTCTCCACAATTTTCCACATCAGCATTACTTAAATAAATAAATAAAAAACAAAAATTATGATTTTACTATAAAACCGGATAGATATATATATAAAACCGAAGGCTTTGACCTCTCCACAATTTTCCACATCAGCATTACTTAAATAAATAAATAAAAAACAAAAATTATGATTTTATTATAAATAAAATTATGATTATACACTTATACTATACTACTGCATATAGAGTCAAATTTGAATGAACAAGTTATTTGCTGGCTTTGGACTTGCATATTTGGACTATAGCTAGCCATGATATATATCTTCACGGTTGTTTAATCCAAAATCATCTATATATATAACTCTCTTCAATTATTGAACAAATACTTGCACATATACGCATAAACTAAATCTTGATAAACTCGAATTAAAAAAAATAAAAATAATAAAAATAAAAAAAGTAGTAGTAGTAGTATGATAGACTCTTTTAACCTAAGTTAGTATAAATTGATTAGTGTATTTTATGATTCTATCAAAATAGTTAGTCGAATTTGGGTTTAGAGTTTACACTCTTTCAGCAAAACTATATAGCTATGAAATACTTAAATGTGTTTTGTAGTCACAATTAAGTGAGATGATGTGCAATAAGTATTAAATTTGCAATTTGTTTTATCGCAATTGTGTTTACACTGTGTTTGGGGTTTCTGATCTTTTTGTTTCCCTATCTTTTTCATATACCAAGATTATGGCTTCTCCGATTTTCGGTAAACAATTTTTGGTTATTTTTATTGAAAATATAATGAGATGTTGATGGTTAATACATATATATTTCAGGATTCAAGAGTAATATTCTTTTTTATTATTTGAAGCATTCGCTCCAATTAGTAAGGCTTTGGTAATGTCACTTTGTCTTGAATCTTCAAGGTGGCTATGTGTAAAACTGTAAGTATGTAATTTTTATTTTTTGATGGTCTTATATATATATATATATATATATATGAATTTTTATTTTTTTATTTTTTTAGGCCGGTTGATAAGCAAGACTTGGAGGAGTGAATCATCTTCATCGGTAAGACAAAATACAAGGAGGGTGGAAAGTCATGTTCATGATTAAACATTCAAGGTACGAATTATATGATTCATGGGCAATTTAAATTGGATTTTCAATTTTAGAATTATTGCATGTGTTGCAAATCTATATTTAAAGTGAGAAAATTTTACATAGAAACATTTTTAGAATGATGATTAATTTTCTGTGGTTAAAATGAACCTTTGTATATAGAAGTCTAATAAATTCTTTTGTTTTAATGGCTACTTAAAATGGTTTAATTGATCTATTACGTCATTGACCACTGCTACAAAGTACAAACATATACAAAATAAACATTTTTAGATCTAAAATTATTTGCTAACCAGTAATGTTGGCCTGTTATAGTTTATTATTTGCATATGTGCAAAATTTAAATATAGTAATTATCATTGTATATTTAAAACTTTTATAATTGACCTCTTACAGTATGAATCCAGTACAAACAATCATAATGTTCATCCACACGTCCCTTATATTTTAACTTCTTTATGCTCATGTAGAATATGAGTATCATCTAATATTCTAGATTACAGAGTATAAGAAATATATTTATTAAATAAAAAATGATATATTTGCCTATCAAGATTTGTATAGAGTTTAACATTCATTTATTACATTTTTTTTTCATCTACATATTTTGCAGCAATTGTATACAATTGTTTAATTTTCCTTTAATGTTTGATTATATTTCAAATGTAATTATACTTTTGTAGCATGCTTAAAGTAAATATATATAATTTTTGAAAAACTATCATGTGTATTGCACGGGTTAACGACTAGTATCTATTATTTCTAATACCCATTTTATTTGTATTTTCTAGCCCAAAACTAAAGAGTTTAGTCCAAATATAATAACATTTTATACTTTTAAACCCAAAAATTAAGGAAAGAAAAGAATTTTTGAGTCCAAAAAATCCAAAACTGAAAAAACCTACATACAAAAAGAATTAATTTAAGACTCAATTAATCTAAAATGGATCAAAGTGAACCGAATGAACCAATATGGATCCAACTCATCCAAGTGGACCAAAATAGACCCAAGTGGACAAAAGTGGTCCAAATTGGACAAGATAAACTAAAATGAACTGAAATACTACATTGATTTGACTTAAATAAAGCATAATAACAATAAATATCACTCTTTACTTTTAGATATTATTATATATAGGTGCAATTAATTAAGAATTGACAATTATTGGTACTATTTGAAATAAATGGGTAAGTACTCCAAGATATTTTCCAAAATTATTGGTTTCTCAAAGCATTAGTAGAGAACATTAGTTTTGATATATATATTTTTTACTCTATTAACTCGCAATATGTGTTTTCTTTTTTCTTTTTCCTTTTTTATGAAAGCAATATGTGTTTTCTTAAGAGATGCTCTCACACACGTGGGATCATTATTTGATATATTGGCCAAAATTTGGACCACGCTCAAGAAAGTGGTCGGCCCCTTTTTTGTATGACTAGGTCAGACCCCACTGCCTGCTTTTAGTCTTTTAGATGATTGGGCCCCAGTACTTTTTCAATATTTTTTTCTACGATAATTAGAAATTTAGAATCACTCGATTTTATTTTTTCCTCCTGCATTGAAAGAACAACTAGATAGTGAGTCCTATGGTTTATTCCCTAGTATGACAGTCCACGGATTAAAGGCACATTTGATAGGACAAAGATATTACCGACATTTACGATTGCTTAGTCATGTTACATGACTCATGTTCACCATAAAAATTCTTACAATCTGCAAATAAATTTTCCCATAAATAATAGTGAAAAAATATTTCACCACAAAAAAAAACCACCAACATTGCTTTTGCTAATCCAAGGAAAATCCTTTTAAGTAATTTTGGACTATCCCAAATGCACCCATAACCAATAAGATAACATTAATTTTTTTCCCAAACCCTTCTCTCCCTCCCATCCTTACCCAACCAAAAAAAAAAAACAACCTTAAGTGGGATTTTCCTTGGATTATCAAAGCTAAGTTGGTGGTGATAGAATCACAGAAAGATGCATAATCCACAACAAAATCAAGAAAAAAAAAAGTCACATATCATACAACAATTCGAACCAACTTTCGTCCATTTCAAGGAATTTGCTCATCCACTCCAAAGTTAGAGGCCCCTCGCTAGAGCTATTAAAGAGGTCATCCCCAATGAAGCTACTCTGTGAGTCCACATTTCTTGTAGAGGTACCCTCTTCCCTTCTATCGACTATATGGTCCATCTCCATTACATTTGTTTTTTCATGCTCAGACTGCACCATGAATCCTCTATTTTGTTTCTCTTTCAGCTTTATCTTTTTGCTCAAATGAGAATTCCAGTAATTCTTAATCTCATTATCAGTTCGACCAGGTAATCTTCCAGCAATCAAAGACCACCTATACAATCACCAAATTAATTCAGCTGTAAAACCAGCTAGCACATATATATATGTTCAACATGTATACATACAAAGACAAAATAACTGAAACCTTGGCATGCATATAAAGAACAAGCCTACCTGTTTCCTAGGAGTTTATGCAGCCTAAGTATCAAATCCTCTTCTTGGTCAGATATATTGCCCCTTTTAATATTGGGTCTCAGATAATTCATCCATCTCAATCTGCAACTCTTCCCACATCGATTTAGACCTGCAAGAGTTTGGACTCACCATTATAACAAGAAGAAGAAGAATGACCAAAAAAGAAAGAAGAAAGAAACTAAATATCTTCAAGAGTCAAGACCAAATTGGTTTATGCAAAAAAAATTTGACAAATTTTTCATTTTGGAACATTATAAGTCGGAATTTATATGCTTACCTGCTTTAGTTGCCACTGACTTCCACCTCTTTGGACCATGGATTTCGATGACTTGAGCTAGTTTTTGGTCCTCTTCAGCTGTCCATGCTCCTCTGTTAGCTTCTTTCTTAGTGCATCGACTGCTCAATGGAGCCATTGGCATTTCTCTTCCTTTCTTCTTTGTGCAAGCAACACTAGTTCTAGTTGTTCAATTTCTATTTAGAGAGTAGAGAAGGAAGTGTTTAGTGTTAGCAAGGTGTGTATCGTTCACAAGCTTGTGAGATTTATGTCTCTTATAAGTTATATCTTTTTTGTTTTTTAGCAAACCTTATAAGTTATATCTAGCTACCTTTCTCCGAGAGTAATTAAAACCCAACTAACCAATTATAAAATGAGTGAAAGACTAAGACTTTGGAGCCTTCAGTAATTTTGCTACGAGATGTCAATGTGGTTAATGATTGAAGGATGAGAAAATGTAGTATGTGAATGTTAGTACGTATGATTCAGTGCGCATGCAATTATCACTAGGACCGACCAAACCAACAATATGATACATTAATCGAAAACAAAAAGGTACACAGGACAATGGCTGCCGTTTTAAAAAAATAAAAAATAAAACAAAGTGTTCAAAATATATTTGTACAAATATATCTTAACAGTGATAGTAGACTAATATTATAAATTTTATAAATATCTCTTACAAATTTATTTATTAATTTAGAGAAATAATTAAGAGATCTATAAAACTCATATCAAATTTCCGATTAAAAAAGAAACATTATTGATTGTGATTTTTAACATTTTCCGTATTTAAACAGACAAGAGTTCTTTTCTATACTGCAAAAAAGGAAAAGGAAAAGATCTTTTTTATAGAAGGAACATAATACAAGGCTACAAGCTTATTCGCATGTGGTACGCTCGGCACTCAAAGTGTTTTGCAGAGAATGGAATAATGACTACTAAGAATGAAGAATTTGAGGACAACAAGACAGTTAAATATAGTAGATCAAAACAGCAGTCAAATTCATCATAAAACTAAGTGATTGTAAGTTATCATATCGGGAAACATATAGTACACTCAAAAGTGAGAAGCATAAAAATAATTGCAAGTAATTGTGAGATTCCTTCTTTATAATTGCAAGTAGAGGAGAAATGGATAATGTCTATCAGTCAAATGCCTTTACAACCAAAAATGTTGTGCCTTATTCTGGTTTTCACTTTCTTTGTTCTTATCTGGAGCATAGCTTGTTAATAATGAAGCATACTAGCCTACCCCTACCTTTTTCTATAGCTTTTGCCAGGCTGCTATAAAGTCCAACTTGGAAATTGATTTCTGTCATGGATTAGAAGTTTGGGGTCCAAATTTTGGAGATGGAGCTCATCAACTTCTGGACATGAATAATGTATCAAACTCTGACCCAAAGATTAAAGAAATGTCATATTCAACATGGTGCTCATAATGTTATTTTGTGGTTTTCGTATGTCTTTTACCATTTCCATTCCTGACACTTCAAAAAGTGGCAGCTCTTTATATGAAGTACCCATCTCCCAATATTAACTGCTCTGAACAAGCAGTATTTTTTTTTTTTTTTTTAATTTGCTTATTCTCATGGTTCTTAAAAAAAGAAACTCAAATTGTAGCTAGAAAGCATTGTATTTGAAAATGTGGCTGGTCTTTTTATTGGGTTTTAATTAAGGGTTAGGCTGCATGGTAAAAATATTGTCAGTTAAGTAAAAAAATTTTAAGCACAAAGTTTCAGCACCGTCAAGACCTGGAATTATTGGATTATTATTTTATACCCTAGATTTAATAATTATATGAACCCTTGAATCACATCTATGGAAATATCTACGTTGGAAGAGCATTGAGTGAGAATCTTCATTAAAGAAGCGCACATGATGCTAAATACATTGGACAAAAAATAGTAGGATTTTACTCATGTACATTAATTTCCATTTTTGGAAATTTTTTTTTCGAAAATTGAAAAAGCAATGATAACTTTTTTAATTCCCGATAAAATGTTTCCAAAAATAAAAAACTTAACACTGGATCCAAAATAGTAAATACCCCGGAGACACTGAGGCAGACACAGAGAACTACAGGTGTCGTATTGTTCAGAGTGAGTATATCTTAATTTGGTGACACTGACGCATAGTCCATCCCCATATATCTCTAGTTAGACTCTGAATGAACCCCCACGTATCTGACCCCAAAATGAAAAATAAATAAAATCTTCACATGCACTGCTTGGTATCCCATATTTAAGTTTAACAAGACAGTTTAAAATTTTGGGCCGATATCAGAAATGAACATGTAGCGTGCATTTGACTGTTGCGGCTTCTGAGTTTGTGTTTTTTTTTTTTTTTTTTTGGTTGGTCCCATGGCCCCGTTCATGGATCAGCCAACACCAAAAATGTGTGAATAATGTGTTATGCGGATTAAAAAATATTTTGTTACAATGTTTTCAACAATAAATTTTCAATTTTCAATAAAATAATTAGCAGTATTCAAACAGACCCGTAGTGTGTGTTTGAATTCAAATTAAAAAATCAACTTATTTTACTATTTAACTTATTTTACTATTCAGCTTATTTTTGTTACTATTCATATTAAAATTATTTTTCCCCTTTTTTTTCATCTTCAAGTGATTTTCGTGTTTTTTTTTTTTTTTCGAATGAAAGAAAGTAGATTTAAATCTTAAATATCTACATTAGACATAACAAAATGTGTCAACTAGTTGAGCAATAAGGAGGTGAAAAATTCTGTAATAAGTTAGAATAAATAAACTTATTATGGTAATCGGTGCATGGTAAAGTTTAGCTTAACATAATTTTTATCTCTCGTTTATGTAAATATATATATATTTATATAATTTGATAATTACGGTAGTTGTTAATATATATTTTTTTAGAATTGTTGTTGTATATGAAACTATATATACATTAGCTTTTGAAAACATCACAATTTGACACATTATTGTTTTGGTAAATCATATTTTTTTTAAATAGTATATAATTTCATATACAAACACAATCATATATATATATATATATATATATATATATATATATCATAGATTACAAGTACTATATATATATATATATATATATATTTAATTTATTTTTAAAGTCCCGTTTATCTTATATATAAATCAAAAAATATTATGAAAAACATGTTTTCTATAGTTAAAACTAAACTAAACATTTTCAATATTATGTTTGTATAAAAATAGTTCAACTTGATGTAACTCCAATAATTTTATGGACAATGTAATTGTTTATTTTGTTAAGGTGCATCATTATATTAATGATAATATCAAAATCAATTATTACATTAAGATAAATAAATAAACATTAGTGCTTCTTAAAAAAAAGAAGCACTAATGTTTTAAGTTATTACTGTCCAGAATTATTGGCATTTTTTTAACCGAATAGACAATTAGATAGTCAACAATATGGTATCAAAAAAAAAAAAAAAGTTTGATGGTCAACAATAATAATAAGTAGGTGAAGCAGAGAAGCAAGATTTTCCATGGATTTTGCGGCAGAAGTATGATCATAAAGATCATGAAGTTACGAGATTTCATCATAAATAAATGTACTCATGATAAGGACATACTTGAAGCTCGTCCACATCTACGAGTCTACGACCATCATTACTGTGGGCAACCCCGTTAGATGCACGTGACGCAATTATAAAAAGGCACGTTTTGGTTCTCAGAAGGAGCTGCCCAATACCTTTCAAATTTGTAATTCAATTTTTGGTAAAATACATACCAAGTATCAAGGTTGATGTCTGGGCGCGCAAGAGTTCTTAATTAATGAATGGCAGAAAAATTGATATCAATCACCAACTCACTATCCAATTTCAATTCAAAGATATGGAATGAGTATCTCTCAAAAAAAAAAAAAAAAAAAAAAAAAAAAAGATATGGAATGAGTATAATAATAATTACTATTGCATTCAATTTTTTTTTATCATAAATACAATAGGATTTTATATTCACGGGACTACTTCATGATAATTACTTTTAATCATTAATTCCAGATACCAATTAGTTTTATTCAAAAATTATTGATAAGTCAAGGAGTTCTTAATTAATGTTTGGAAGAAAATTTGTTGTTAATCACCAACTCACTATTCAATTTTAATTTGAAGTTATGGTATGATTAAAATAATAATTACTATTGTGGTGCCAAACTTAGAACACTCGATAAATCTTGGTTGGGCTCCCAATTTACATGTTAGGATGGGTAGGAAACTTCCTACAATGGGAAGGCCCACAAGAGCTAATCCAGCCGCCCACAAGGAGGTACTAAGGTCTTTGTAATGATCCTTTGCCCGATTATGTGTTTCCCGAGAATGACCATGCAATACCTAGCTGGATCCTCCTATCCCCCCTTTAGATCGTTACTCTCCGTTCTCTTGTGTACCTCTCCACCTCTTTTTTTGCCAACCCCTTCTTTTTTGTTTCATTTCCTTTTTATAGTGTCCCTCTAGTGGGGTTTCAATGATGATGTTCCATCCCTCCTATCATGCGATCCCCACCTCTGTCCAAGATTCCTAATTAAGTGGAACCTCTTGAGAATTCTCTTGAAACTTACACCCGGCGCCAAATGGTGCTCAGCGGGCGATTCCCCCAAGGCACTATCTATTTATATCTGCTCGGATAGTCAACGCATGCCGAGTTGATTTGGTCTCTGGCCCAACAAAGTTTAATGGGCTGGCCCTGACCTGATAACCATACAACTATCACTTCATTTCTTTTTAATTATAAATACTATAGGATTTCAAATTTTGATATCTACTTCATGATCATTGCTCTTTATCATTAATTCAAGATACCAATCAATTTTATTCAAAAATTCTTGGTAAGTCAATAAAATACAAGCAAAAAAATAAACCAGATGAGATACATGCAAAAAAATAAATAAATAAATAAATGAGATACATGCACAAATAAACCAAATGAGATACATGCAAAAGTATTAGCACTTTTTTTCCCTGACTGTGAAGCGTAGACAATAATGAAAATGTTATGTTTCATTATGTTAATTATACGGGCAAAAGTTTTTTAACTCAGTAGTATAGTCATTACTTATTAATCGTGTGTGTATATATATATTGCATTTTTGGCCCTTTTTTATTTTTTTTTTACACTCGATTTTGGTCCCAAAATTTTTAAAAAGAGAAGTGAGAACAATATAATTGGTCCATTAGTTTATTATTTTGTTTAAGTGATTAATAAATGCTAAGGCACCCCAACTTTTTTTTTTTATGGCACCCCAACTTTTAAGTACCAACTTCAACCAATCTCATGTATTTAAGAAATGAAATTTGAATCAACCTCATATTTAAGAAATCGGATTGAACTTACCACAAATTTCATGAATAAAATTAATTCTCTTTTTGAAATTTCAAGGGACAAAACTCGAACCTTTAACAACTTTATAAAAAGGATTGAAATCCAACCTAGACCAAAAATACAATAAAAAAATAAAAACTGTCTATTTCCCATTAAACCCAGTAGTCAAGTGAATAAAAGATCAATCAATGCTTCTACTATGGTTAAATACTTAAATCTGAAGTTAGCTAGAGCTTAGGTGAAGTGATTGCGTATGGGCTGAGACACCCAAATACCCATGTATTTATGGCTTTTGTTATGGGTTTGGGCCTTTTTTAGGCTGTTTTATGTGTGGGCTAGGTGCATTTTATTTGGGCCAAGGTCCAATTAGTTAGGCTAAGTATTTTTTTTGGATGGGCGGAGTCTACGCTGGACTAGCTTTTTAGGGGGGCCTAGGTTGTTTGTGTGTTTTCTCTCAGAGTGGGTTTGGGTTTTAGTTTGAGGGTACGTGCGGGAGGGCCTAGTCCATAGGCATGGATCGGGTTGGGTAGGGTAGTTGGGCTTGTTACGTATTCAACTTGACCTGACTCAAATTTTTCTGGAAAAAAATATTTTTTAGGTTTTTTTCAAATAAATTTCTCTCTCTCTTTGAACACAGTTTTTTCCCTTTCTTCCTCAACATGTCTCTCAACAGTTTTTTTTAATTTATAAAACTACTTTTTTTTTTCATTTTAAATCATTTTGTTAAACATTTTAGAAACAAAATTTTTTCCAAATAAAAACATTTAAAAACTAGGTTCTTAATGAAACATATAAAAACCATTGAGAGTAGATTTTTTAATAAAAAATTTATAAAAAAAAAAAAAAAAAAAAAAATCCATAATATTTAAAACAAAGAGCCGAGGACAACATAATTTGGAAAGCATAGTAGATCTTTTATATATGATAGTCTCTTTTGGGCTTGACAAAAAACTGTAATTTAACAACACTGTCATAATAAATTCATGCATAGAATTGGTATATAAAAAAAAAAAAAAATAGTATCTATTAAGCATACCTTAGCTATCAATCTGCTTCTCCTTTGATTGGCACTAACAAACTGTAACGCAAAGGGATTTCAAGGATGACTACTAGCCTGTCTCTCAAGTCTAGTCATCAAACCTAACCTCAAAAGTACCTAAGGAGGTCTCACATTACCATCTCTAACTGAAAATCTCATTTCTCTCTAATTTAGTGGGCAGTGATCACCCTGCCCCCTAGAATCCACGATGCAGCGTTAAGGAACCATGGTAGAAGCAAGGTATAACTGAAATAAACGTCTGAAAGAGTTCCATCCTGTAAACTATAAGCAATGTTTTTCCGGGAAAGTTTGAATTCCTATTGACAATGCTAAAGTCTTTTGGATTCTATCCCACATTTCCTCTTTCAGTTTCAAAAAATAAGCAAGGAGTGGGGCAAATTCCAATAGACTTTAAGCATTGTCAATAGGAATTCAAACTTTCCGAAAAACATTGCTTTTAGTTCACAAAAATGGCACTTTTTCAAGCGCTCATTTCAATTTCACCTTGATCCTATCATGGTTCTTAAAAGCTGCAAGGTAGAATCTAGGGGGGCAGGATAACTATTGCAGACTAAATTTAGGGAATTTTATAGCAGTGCAAGAAATAGAGATTTCAGTTATAGGTGGTAATGTGACACCGCCTTAGGTACTTTTGATGTTAGGTTTGATGACAAGATCTGAGACACAAGTTGGTGGTCAGCTTGGAAATACCTATACATTACAATTTTTTGGTGCCTCTCAAAGAAGAAGTAGATTGATAGCTGAGGTATGCTTAATAGACACCTTTTTTTTACCGCTTTTATGCATGTATTTATTATTAGATGATGTTGTCAAACTGTATTATTTTGTTAAGACTAAAAGAGAATAATAGGACTTAAAATTCTTTTTAAAAAAAATGCAACAATCTAATTATTTGGGAAATCTTGTGGATAAGATCTCATTGATTAGTAGTAATGAAAAATTGGATAAGATCTTATTTACCGAATAATTTCTCGCGCATCACAAACTTTGCCAGAAGAAAGGGACAATTTATTTAATCTTTTTCAAAACATGAAAATATAATATAGATGAAAAAAAATAAAAACATTCTAGATTAAAAAAAATAAAAAATGCCAAATTCTACAAGTTGAGAAAATACTATGTTGAACCTAAGGCCTAGCTTTAAAACGAGGAAAAATTTTGTCTCGCAAGGAAATAAATACTCTAATGGTATCTATCATATTGAGAAAATATACTATACTGGTCATTAAACCGGTATCAATACTCCTCTAAAATTATTAGATAAAATGTCAGATTGTACCAACCTATACTAGGGATATTTCTAGTGTTTCGGCCGGTACAATAAAAAAAATTAAAATTTCTTTTGAAAAAAAATATATTATTTTAGCTAATATATTGGATTAATGTACTTAGACTATATATGAATTTTAAATTTGATGTTGATAAACATAAAAATTAATAAACTCATATTTACATAAATAAATACACACACATATATATATAGCATAATCCCAAATGGTACACCGATATCAACCGATACTAAAATACTTTGTTCCCTTGCTATCTGGTTATTAAGTCTATTGAGAACGTGCTCTCAAATAAGGTCAACGAAGGATTCCAAAGAGATAAAATAAAAAAGAAAATGGATCTCAAACAACAGGGAAGAAGAAATGGAAATTTTGGCATAATAAGAGTGGAATCATAGAGAATAATATAACTTCATATAAATTTAGAGTCAAATGCGCAATGGATGCCTGCTGCCAACAGAAGGATTAGCAAAAGAACTATTGTTATGAAAACTGCTTATTGCTCCACACCTTCCAGATAGCAGGAAATATGAACTTTTATAAGAGGTAGGAAACCCTACTTTTCCATGCAACCTTCCTTATGTGTCTACAGAATATTCGGAGCATAAACCAACCATCTTAATCTGCGTATTCATCCTTTAATGGAGATTGTATATCTTGTTTTGGGTGTATACACCATCTCTCTCACTCAATTTTTTACTATCTCCACTCATTTTGAAATTTACTCTAGAAAACTCTCTCTATTTTACACTAAGAGATCTCTTGAAAATTTTCAATATGTACCATCATGTATAATACTAACTATGCTATAATATTTGGAAAATTAATTTTGATTATATTACACATCATCAATTATATTTGATAAATTAATTTTGATTATATATAATTGTGGGGGTAACAGACCAGGGAGCCCGTACCAATATATGTATTGGGCCAAAGGTCCAGTCCAAGGAGGAACCCCTCCTCGGCCGTAAGAGGAACCCCTCCTCGGCAGGGAGAAGAACCCCTCCTCGACCAGTTATAGCCGAGGACAAAAGGAATGGCCCACCTCTGAGAGTGGCACTCCGTGTCATTCCACGGGACAGGATAAGTACTAAGACAGAAAAGGACAACGGAAGGAATGGAGACATCTGAGGGAAAGCTGCCATTATGGCATTAAGTGCTATGTACCTACAAAGCCATGCTTTTCAGCCTTTACAATCACCCCCAACGACTTTAGAGAGGGGCTGATGGGACAAGTATCAGCGCTACAAATCTAAACCTACACGTGGACGTTGGAGGAAGGAGGGAAGCGAGTATAAAAGGAAAGCGGCAATCTGAAGAGAAGGGGGGATCACTACCACCCAGCACATATAATAACATGAGCTCCTTAGGCCGTGCGGAGGACAAAAAACCCTCTTTGATAAATACAGTTCACCTATATTTGGCTGCCATGAACGCCATACTAACCGTTGTCCCTTCACCAAAGCCTAGCTCCTTGGCCCACTCTCTACAAATTTATTGTACCGGGCACACTGGTCCAGGATCCCATACATATTGGGCTTGGGCAGCAAAACGTGACCCTACAATTGGCGCCGTCTGTGAGAAGAGCTCGTATGTTGGTGAATGCAACGGTTAATGATGGTAGGATCAAGCTCCCATCAACAAGAGTCCCCCGAGAAGACCATTTTGGGCGGTGGCGCATGTTGCACGGAAGCTTCTGCATTATTTCCAAGGACACACAGTTGTTGTCATAACTCAGCTTCCGCTCAGGTCTACACTTCGAAGTACTGATTACGCGAGGAGGATTGCTAAAGGGGGGCACAGTTCTAGGGGCTTCTGACATCAAGTATATGCCCCATACATTTGTCAAAGGGCTAGTTCTTGCGGGTCTGATAGCCCGGTTCACTGAATCCCCATTAGAGAAGAAAGCCGAGAATCAAGGCATGGATGGAAAATCGGTTGGCGCAATTTCCCCGCAGAAAATATAAGTGCTAGACAGAACCAAAGTCTTGCATGGTCCTCGGACTCAAACCTATGGGGAAACTAGTCATTTCAAGAAAACAGTGCTAGACAGAACCAAGGTCTTGCATGGTCCTCGGACTCAAACCTATAGGGAAACTAGTCACTTCAAGAAAACAGTGCTAGATAGAACCAAGGTCTTGCATGGTCCTCGAACCCAAACCTATGGGGAAACTAGTCACTTCAAGATCTAGGTACTAGACAGAACCAAGGTCTTGCATGGTCCTCGGACTCAAACCTATGGGGAAACTAGTCATTTCAAGAAAACAGTGCTAGACAGAACCAAGGTCTTGCATGGTCCTCGGACTCAAACCTATGGGGAAACTAGTCACTTCAAGAAAACAGTGCTAGACAGAACCAAGGTCTTGCATGGTCCTCGGACTCAAACCTATGGGGAAACTAGTCACTTCAAGATCTAGGTACTAGACAGAACCAAGGTCTTGCATGGTTTTCGGACTCAAACCTATGGGGAAACTAGTTACTTCAAGAAAGATCTAAGTACTAGACAGAACCAAGGTCTTGCATGGTCCTCGGACTCAAACCTATGGGGAAACTAGTCACTTTAAGAAAACAGTGCTAGATAGAACCAAGGTCTTGCATGGTCCTCGGACTCAAACCTATAGGGAAACTAGTTACTTCAAGAAAAGCCTAAGTACTAGACAGAACCAAAGTCTTGCATGGTCCTCGGACTCAAACCTATGGGGAAACTAGTCACTTCAAGAAAACGGTGCTAGACAGAACCAAGGTCTTGCATGGTCCTCGGACTCAAACCTATGGAGAAACCAGTACGCACCGGCAACCTTCTAAGTGTTTAAGCTAAACTCAATCATGCCTCGATCCTCGGACCAGATGACGTGGGAAGGTTAACACTCTGTGACAACTCTTAAAGTGCTTAAGTAGAACGTGACACACGCTTGGGTTCTCGGACTAGACGCTTAAGAGAGGTTAACGCTATAACATCATCTTAAATATAGAAAAACTCCTTGGTACCCGGTGATCCCCTTGGACCCCTTATTTTAAATTCCACGTTCTTTGATGGTTACATTGTTCGCAGTATAGAGTACACGGTTATGTTCCTGGTTAGCCACTCCCATTCATGAAACAATTATTCCGAAAAAGAAAAGATTCGTAAAGTGAAATGCAGTTATCTTTTTATTAAACAAAGGAAAAGTACATCGTATACAAAAGGGGCTTAGGCAAGCCTGTTTCAAAAGCTAACTATAAAAGGAAAGTTCATAGGAACGGCGAATCCACAATCTCGTTCTAGCAACGATCGGGCCAGTATGGATGATACCGGCAATGAGAAAGAAGAAACCCGATTCGAAGCCGAAGCAAAATTCAAAGTCGAAGCAAAATTCAAAGCCAAAGGCAAAGAAACACTACAAGCCTGCCGGAAAGAAGAAAAAGCGGGAGCGTCTGATGGACCCCTCTTCTCCTAGCTGCAAGATGTTCTGCTATCAAAGCTGGGAGACAGAACACCTGCCTACCCATGTTCTTGTTGGTTCTCTTGGTCAGCCTTGGCCTGTCTCCACATCTGCACGCACGTGACACACGGCATCGGGAGAAATCCAAATTTTGTTGCACCAAAAATCTGATGCGATCTGCACCTGCTTCGAGTTTTGGCTGAAGGAAGAGAGACTTCTTTCTCACGCAGTTGAAATGAGGAAGTGTCTTTGGCCTCTGCTTCCCTTGCCTTAACCGTGCCATCCTGAATCTTGGCGACGTCCTTGGCTTCTGAAGAGGGATTAGTTCTCTCACCCTCACCTTTACCCTTGGCCACTTCATTCCCTAAACCTCAAACACCATTTTGGTGGGGCCCTGGGAAGCATCTGAAGAGTTAAGAGCTTGAAACTCCCACAGAACTCAAAGATCTGTAAATGAGGAAGAACGACCCTTACCCATGTATCTTATATAGGAGGCAAACCCGGTGGCAATTAATTCGAACGAATCTCAAAGAAAGAATTACAAGCGAGATAAATCTCGCTCAATTTCCAAAGCAGTCTTCAACCGTTGGACTGGCGTCACTTCGTAAAAGGCCATAATAAAAGCGCACCTCGTGTACCGAAACGGCAAGAGCGCGACTTGGATAAACTGAAAGGACATCCTACAATCAAACATTGTATAAAAGGGGCGCAAAGGAACTATCATCACATCGGGATCCTCCTTTCCTCTCATGGGGAAGAAAAGAAGAATCCCGAGGGGCTATTGTGGGGGTAACAAACCAGGGAGCCCGTACCAATATATGTATTGGGCCAAAGGTCCAGTCCAAGGAGGAACCCCTCCTCGGCCGTAAGAGGAACCCCTCCTCGACAGGGAGAAGAACCCCTCCTCGACCAGTTATAGCCGAAGACAAAGGGAATGGCCCACCTCTGAGAGTGGCACTCCGTGTCATTCCACGGGACAGGATAAGTACTAAGACAGAAAAGGACAACGGAAAGAATGGAGACATCTGAGGGAAAGCTGCCATTATGGCATTAAGTACTCTGTACCTACAAAGCCATGTTTTTCAGCCTTTACAACCACCCCCAACGACTTTGGAGAGAGGCTGATGGGACAAGTATCAGCGCTACAAATCTAAACCTACACATGTACGTTGGAGGACGGAGGGAAGCGAGTATAAAAGGAAAGAGGCAATCTGAAGAGAAGGGGGGATCACTACCACCCAGCACATATAATAACATGAGCTCCTTAGGCCGTGTGGAGGACAAAAAACCCTCTTTGATAAATACAGTTCACCTATATTTGGCTGCCATGAACGCCATACTAACCGTTGTCCCTTCACCAAAGCCTAACTCTTTGGCCCACTCTCTACAAATTTATTGTACCGGGCACACTGGTCCAGGATCCCATACATATTGGGCTTGGGCAACAAAACGTGACCCTACAATAATGTCACTAAAATGAGTTTAAAATTTTAAATTTTTTTTCAAATATCATTACCTCTTTAAAAATACTTGCAAAATACTAAGATCATCAAAGATTAAAAAAAAAAAAACTATTTTTATTTGTAATATATTTTACTAAATTATGAATAACATCAGTTAGGAATGCATGTTAAGGACAATGAAAATGTAAATCAATGGTCCGATTTTGAATACATTTATAATAAATGAATGATGTAACATTAACAAAAAAGTTACACTTCTACTTGATCAAGGTTATATCAAGGTTACACTTCCATTTCGTTTGTATCAAGGTTATAGTTTATTATTATTTTTTATTATGTGAACAATATGTGCTTGAAGCTATATGGTGCCTAATACATTTTTACTTGGTAACTTAGTTCCTAAACTTATTTTATGAGATGTAAATTAGGTCATTATGTGCAATTTTCCTTCTTCTTGTTTTTATAATGTAATTAGGAAATGAAGTTTTGTTATTTATTTTTTTAGATTGTATCTAAATTGTGTTATTTATTTTTTTAGATTGTATCTAAATTGTGTTATTTATTTTTTATGAGATGTAAATTAGGTCTTTATGTGCAATTTTCCTTCTTCTAATGTTTAGAATGTAATAAGGAAATGAAGTTGTGTTATTTATGTCATTTACTTTTTTAGATTGTATCTAAGACCAAAGAATTGTAAAATATTTTATCTTGACAAGTTACATGTAATTCTCATTAACATTTGATAAAGAGTATTTTTGTAAGTTTTTTTCTTAATGTTCCTTTAAATTAATTTAATTCCATGTAAATCCCTTAATTAGGGGGAATCATTATTGATAGTAGAATCTCCATCTTGAGATTCGTATCGAGGGATAATTTAGGGTCGCGATTATCATTAAGATAGACCCACATAAACACAGAAAAACTATCTAGAAAAAATGACAAAGTAATAGGATGCCCCTGTACCGGGCACAAAAGAGGGTCCACATGCACCAAAATGAATAGTATCCAAAGAAGTTTATGTCAAAAAAATTACCATTTTTAGATGGTAAAGTTGGTTGTTTTCTAAGCTAAAAAGTAGTAGAATGAAATGACTCAGTGGACAATAGACCTATCAGATCCCCAGATGTTAAGGTTATGTTTGATAATAGTTTTTATTTTCTATTTTCAAAATTTTGTTTTGGGGAATATAAAGAAAAAACAATTTTCTTGTATTTTTGAAATCAAAAACATGTTTAGTTAGTTGAAATTAAAAAGATAGTTTTTTGAAAAAAAAAAAATACTAAAATATGTTGTTACTAGGATATGAACTCTAATGCTAACTCATTAAATGAGACAGATTCATTAAATTAAATGTGTGTTTTCATTGACATTTTGAAAATTAAAAACTGAAAACAGCATTTTGCATGTTTTCAATTTCCTTCACAAAATGAGTTTTAAGAACAATTTTTGTTTTCTGTCCATTTTGGGTTGCCAAACAAGTTTTTTAGTCTCAAAAATAGAAAATTGTTTTTGGAAATAAAAAATAAGAGAAAAAAACAGTTACCAAACATATTTTAAAAGTTTACCTAAGAGAATGATGGGTTATATATTGAGGTGGGAGTGCCCTAGTAAGAAGTTCGTGAGATACCACTGCAGCTTATTTCATCTCCCCCCCCCCACCCCCACCCCCAAACCCAAATAAAGAAAAGAGATAACTATATAAGGTTTAAGGTTTATAACATTATACAAATAAAGATGCAATGGTTCATAAAATCTCATAGACACAGGTACAACTTGAATTTCCTTGAAATTTAATTGATATTTTCCAAAATAACTAGAATTTTCGCTAGAATGCTCGATATGGGCCAAAATTTTAATTGAGACAGAATAAGTGGATTGGTTGTACCAATCTATGCATCGACATCAAAAATTTTGGCCATTCTGGTATGTGGAACGGATTTCAAAAGTTTGCTTTAGGGTGCGTTTGTTTCGATGGAGAATAGAATTGGGAAATTATTTTATACCATCATGCGTGTTTGGATGCACATGCAAATAAGGTCAAACTAAAAATCATTTTCCCTTGACTGTAAAATACCCCCAGCTAACTCGTAAAACCTTTTACATAATTATTTTACCTTCATTCTATTTCCGGACTACACACTCGAAGAGAGAGAGTGAGAGAGAGCTCAAAGTCCACTCCATTTGAAGACAACCCAAGCATAGCCTTGTCAGTAAGATCGCCATCCTCATCCCCTCCACGCGACGATGAGTTGTATTTTCCTCTTGCTTCCTTTCTTTTCTATCTTCGTTCACGGCTTTTCTTCTCTCCCCCACCACTCCTTATCCCCTCCATCTTGCTCAAACCCAACTCCGACGAAGCAAGCCCAGATCAAGCAATGCCCAAACCCGATCTACCCACTGTAGCTACCCACACCGATTTGAGCATACCACCACACCCATCCCTGAAATTTCCCACTTAAACCCAACTCCGACGAACCCACCACTCCCTATGCCTGTACCAGATCCGATATATATATATTTATTTATTTATTTATTTATTTATTTATTTATCCTTATTTATAGATTTATTTGTATATAAAAAATATATGTGCATAATGTTATCTCCAATAGTGTTTGTGAAGTATATGGCAGCTTCTGAATATTTTGGTAAATTGAAATTAGCATTGTTCTTGAATTGGGCTTGTTACAATATTTTTATGAATTTGGATGGTTTAACAACAATTATTGTGGAGACTTTGCTAAGATGATGTTGAATGGGTCTACACTGTCTTGTATTGCAGGTTGTTTTTTGGTAAATATCATCTTCTTGCTTACACATTTGATTGAATGGTATGTCAAATAATTTCCTATGCTAAAAACATGTATGTCATAACGCCAATTTTGGTTTTTAAACTGTTTATCCTATTGACCACCTAAAGGGTAAGACATACGTTGTTTTTATTGGTCGTGTGCCTAGGGCGTACGACACATGGGAAGAAGCCTGTACCCAAGTTCATCAATATTCTGGAGCAAAATACAAGGCGTTTAAGCATAAAATGGACGCAGAAACTACTTTTATGAAGTTTTGGTAGATTGATGGTGGGAATGTACAACAAGGTTCTTCAACCAGTACATATTCTACTCATTCTAGCTCAAGTTCCAGTACTCCTTCAAATGAAGAGAGTTCCAGCACAGGATATGTTAAATACGATTTATTGAAATATCAATTAGATATCACAATTGAGCAGCGAAACCATGCAATGAAGATTGCAAAGTTGAATGCAAGAATTCTAAACGCAGTGGCATCTCAAGTCCTGCCCGAAGATGAGCTCAATAAAATGGCACATCTAAACTTGGGTGAATGACCATGAAAGTTGTGTTATGGTTGTGATTTTTGTATGTGGGTACCTCTATCATTGTTATGTAAAACTTGGATGTGTGTATGTTCATATTTTTTGTGATTGGAATTTTGTAATGGATGTGCATAAATGATGTGTATAGGTATTTTGAGATGCTCAATTGTATTATAGGTATTTTTTTTTGCATTTTCCTGTAAAATGTTTTACATTGGGGGGCCAAATGCAGGAAAATATTTTCTAGAAAAATGCTTTTACATGCACAACCAAACACTGAAAATACTTTTCCGGCCTATTTTCTAGAACCCAAAACAAACATCTAAAAATATTTTCCTTTCCGTAAATTATTTTCAACTGAAAATATTTTACACTTAGAAAAGGGTTTAAACTCTAGACTGGCGAACTGGATAACCTAAGTACTAGCGCAAGTTTTGTTGTTTGCCCAATTCCTAAAAGGCTATTGATCTTGTCTCAGTAATAATGAACACTAATCGCAGAAATTATTTTGTATTGTAATATAATGTATTACACTCGGTCAATTTTGGTCCCCCCTCAATTCATTTTAGACTAATTGGACCTTAAATTGATTTTTTGTAGGTTTTCTTTTCAATTTTAGCCCAAAAATTCAATTTTTATTCTTAATTTTTGGGTTGAAAAGTATGAAATTTTATTCTATTTGGGCTGAACTCTTTAGTTTTGAGTTAAAAAAAAAATACAAAGAAAATGATAAAATAGACATTAGAAATTAGAATAATGAGCCCTAAAAATGCAATAAAAATGATAAATATTTAAAAGTTTTATTCGATCCACATTGGTTCTATTCGGTCCATTTTATCCTCTTCAATTCAATTTGGTCCTATTCAGTCCTATTTAGTCCATTCTATCCTCTAAAGTTCTATTCAATCCAATTCGGTCCGTTCGGTCTTATTTGATCCATTCAGTCCACTTCAGTTCTATTCGAGCCATTCGGTCCACTTTGGTCCATTTTGTCCACTTTGGTTCTATTTAGTCCTATTCAATCCATATTGGTCCTATTCAGTCCATTCGGTCTTATTTAGCCTACATTGGTCTAATTCAGTCCATTCAGTCTACATTGGCCCTATTTAGTCCACATTGGTCCTATCCTGTCTACTTCCGTCCTATTCGATCCATTTCGTCCACCTTGATCCACTTCAGTTCTATTCAAGCCATTTGGTCCTATCGGTCCATTTTGTCCACTTTGATTCTATTCAGTCCTATTCACTCCACTTCAAACTTGTAATATCTAAAATCTTAAGCATAATATTTATTATTGCTACACTTTGTTGAGCTACATTAATGTAGAATTTTAGTCCACTTTGGTACCAGTAAATTTAAGTGAAAGTCTTTCGAAACATAAAAACTATAAATATACAAATGCAATCTTTAAGGTAATTATTCATTTGTTTTAACGTCATTACTTTTAAATGAATTGCATGAGGTTTTTTTTTTTTTTTTTTTTTTTTTTTTGAGTAGATGAATTGCATGAGGTTGATTATACATTTAAGCAAAATAAATAAATGTATACGTATATGTATGTATGTATAATTTCTATTTAAATAAATTATTCATTCTCTTAAAAACTATATGTGTGAAAAAACTATGAATAGAATAGAAAAGAGAATTGTAAATTTGTAGTAAGAGGAGGTGAATAAGAATAACAAAAAATAAAGGAAGATAAAGGGATAGAAGAAAAGTAATATTAAGGTAGATAGTAGTGGGGAGATGAAAATGTAAAAGGGAGGGGAAAAGTATAATAATAAGTTAGGAAATTAATTAAAAAAAAAAGAATTAAAAAAAAGAAAAAGAATGTTGAATGATATGACTGTTGACGTAGCTCAACGGGAATGTAGCGATAATAAATCCTACGCTTTTGCTTTTAGATATAACTAGCTGATATCTCGCGCAATGCGCGATACAATTTGATAAATTTTGTAAAAAATTATTTTTGACCCATTGATTTCATGAATACTATTATTGTTAGTCATGATTAATCTATGAGGTTTTCTACTAAAACTAAATTCAAACTAAATACATTAGGGGAAATATTCCTCTAATTCATGCAACCAAGAAATGACACTAGATCATAGTGAAATTGTCACCTACAAACTTGTTGGTTCCTAGGTGTCTTTCTTGTATTATTTATGTTTAATCTATCAATTGGCTATAAAATTTCTAGAATTTCATGATACAACAATAGAAAATATTAATGTCATAGTGATGCAATAATATCACAATTTAACCTCCAAATTTTAATTGAGCTAAAAGTAGTCAAAAATAGATCCTTACCAAGTATACGCATCATACAGAAAGCCAAAAATATAAATTGGCACATAATATGAAAAAATAAGCCTAAATAAGTTACAATGTTACATAAGTAAAACTGTATGCATAAAATCTTAACAAAATATTTAAGACGAACATAATATTTTGAAAATTAGCATAGCTCTCAGAAAGAAAAACAAAGATATTGTGAGAAAATTATGGAGTTTAATTTTTAAGTCCAATGGAAATGGGGATTTATATTGGACAAATGTAGAGGCAATAATATTTACCCAATTCATTGAATTTGTCTCTTGCAATTTTATATTGAAGTTAGTCTTATGCAGAAAATTGAAAAGTTTTTTTGATTCCTACATTTCCTATGAATTTTTAGATCCATTCGATCAATTCAAAGCATGTAAAGTTATAAATGTATACAAATTTTTTGAATTTTATTCCTACATTTCTCATGACTTTTTAAATCCATCCGTATCAATTCAAAGCACGTAAAGTTATAAATGTATACAAATTCTTTGAATTTTATTAATACATTGAAATAAATGCATTTGCCATTGCTTAATAGTTTGACATAAATGCTAAATTTAGATGAGATGGAAGCTTAAATGAGAAGGATGTCATACAATGTGCCACTTGGCAAAACCTCATACTTTCCCACATGAGATCTCACATCAATATATATATATATATATTGATGTGGAGATAAATAATATTTGTCTAATTCATTGAATTCGACTCTTGCAATTATGCATTGAAGTTAGTCTTATGTAGAAAATTGAAATGTTTTTTTTGATTCCTACGTTTCCCATGACTTTTTAGATCCATTCGTTTCAATTCAAATCATGTAAAGTTATAAATGTATACAATACATTCTTTGAATTTTATTCCTACATTTCCCATTACTTTTTAAATCTATCCGTATCAATTCAAAGCATGCAAAGTCATAAATGTATACAAATTCTTTGAATTTTATTAATACATTGAAATAAATGCATTTGTCATTACATAATAGTTTGACATAAATGGTAAATTTAGATGAGGTAGAAGCTTAAATAAGAAGAATGTCATACAATGTGTCACTTGGTAGAACTTCATGTTTTCCAACATTAGGTCTCTACTTATATATATATATATATATATATATTGATGAATATTGGTATAGAATATAGATAATATAGATTGGTCAAGAAAAGGATCTTTGAATTTGTGTTATTCACTCTCTCCACAAACAATTTATAACCAGCTAAGTATCTCAAAGATTGGTATCACATTTAAGGGAAACTGGCTTTCGTAAAATGCATCAGGTAATCAACAAAGAAGAAATAAAATAAGGATGGACCGACCATATGGTGAAGTTTTCGAAGGCTTCCAATTCCAAAGTCCAATTGTGGCTATCTGTTATAGGCTTATAGCCCAATAAAGCATGTGATTGACAATAAAAAATCAATGGAATTGCAATTTGCAAAGAGTACCTTTTTTTTTGGGTGAAATTTGCAAAGAGTTCTGCTTATTAATGTTTGTGTGTGTTTGGATAAATTTTAAATAAAAAAAATCCAGTTTATTTTTGTCGTTAGCTCATCTAGCTATTAGGTATAGATGTGCTTTTTATTTAAGTGGTCGGAAACTTTTATAGTTATTCATCTCCAATTATTAATTATTAGTTTATTACTACAAAAAAATTTTTTATTAAAATGACTATATTCAAACGAAATCTTGACGCTTGATTTTGTGTCTTACTCTCTTGGATCCTGCAGAACTTGTCTTCAGTTGTTCGCGTGCTTTGGTTAGTTAAATCTTGTGCTAGATTTGCTAAGGATTCTGGACTTCAAACTTGGACATGTCAGAGTCATATTCCAAATTTCCAACCACGTTTTCTGCCAGGTTTTACTCGAGACTAGACTAGAGCTCTTGTTTATGACTGATCCCTGTTCAAAGGCGGCGCTTTCCTTGTTTCTTTTCTGTCTTTCTGTGATCATAGTTTCTTTATACGATGTGGACTTATTTTATATAAAGGACATAATCTGGGTAATCCCTAGCTCTACTGCCCATAAATCCTTTCTCTTGTAAATATGGAATTCAGGTTGCGTATATCATTGGCTTTAAAAGTTTTTTTTTTTAGTTTTTTTTTTTCTATTATTCATAGGTCCTATTGCATTTTTTAATACTATTCATAGATTCCACTGTACTATTTTAGTTATCTTTTAACTTTATTTACAGTACTTTTAGCTTTATTTACAGTACTTTTAGCAAAAAAATTTCTATTTCAACTAAATAAGCTGTTCCCAAACAGACTTTCAATATAACATCAATAGTTTTTATCGGATATATTAAATAATTAAGTCATATTAACATTACAGTTTTCATTATATTTTATAAATGATCGAAGAATCCTTAATCTTTTAGTTTAATCGGTACAGTTATTTGTTATTGTACCAAAATCAAATAAGTGTTATGGTCTAATAATAAAAAATAATCATAATAAAGCAAATCTAATATTTTCAAGTTCTATCATATATATGTATGTGTGTATATATATATATATACAACTATCTCATCCTTAACCAATAATAAATAATAAATAAGAGTCCGAATTTGGCAAGAATGGAGTGTAAAATCCATGTTTTACACCATCAATTAAGACATTATCACATCAATTTTTTATTTAAAACTCAATACATCTTACCACACATAATAATATCTCACAGTTAAATTCAATTTTCAAATAAGTATTAGAATTGATTGAGTGTAGTTATGCCTATTTTTTAATATGTAATATGATGGTGTGGCATGTTGAGATTGGAGAGGTAAAACTTGGGATTTACACCACACCCTTTTAGAATTTAATCTCAATAAATAAATGTATAAGATCATTAAGAACATGATAAAAACAAAAGCTAGAGAACTATAAAGTAATGGCTATTACTTTGTGGATGTAATACTAGCTCCCATATAAGATGATTCAACTATATTTTGTTAATTCAGTATTGCTATGAATAGTCCAAAATCATTGTAGCATGCAGAACATGAGAGATACTACGATATACTTTATAATACAGTGCGGTTACATGTATTTGACTTTGTAGGTTTGTATAGAAATGTTGAGATTCTATTCCAAAATAATTAGAAAAGTATTAAAGGTAATAAGTTTGTGAAATTTTGATGTTCTAAGACAAAAGATTAGGTGATGGCGTGACAGAGCCAAAGTTCATTTTAAAGTAATTGGAATACTTATTGGATCGTATATGTCGTGTGAAATCTATCTGAATGTTATAATTCAAAGATTAGGCATAGTGCGATGTTTTATCCTTTTGAAAGCGTGGCCATAGCGTGAGAAACTTATATTAGAATCCAGGTTCTTCTGTTGCATAGGGTTCTTTGTCAAAATCTTGAAAAAGTATGCATTGTGAATTTTGTATCAGTTGAGTTTGACCGCATGCATATTGCTGAGTGATGATGATAGATTTCGCAGGATATATATCATTTCATTGGATCGTTAAGATTCGCGCATTCTTGCTGAATTCATTGAAGCTAGATATTTATGTAAGCTAACGTTGAAGTGTTGAATAGCCACAGCGAATCTTTCTGTTGAATATATATCCCAGCTGACAATCTTTTGTTTCGTTTTTTGTTTCCCTATTTTTGAGGAGAACAATTACAGTAAGCAAACACATAACTTATCTCCATTTTTAAAAAAAAAAAAAAATGTACTTTGTGGTTGGTGATGCTAAGCAATTCAGGATTGTTTGATACTGTTGTTTAAACAACAGTTTTCACTATTTAAACACCACAATACGTATTTTTACAACATTTTTTCATCAACACGTATTTTCACAACACTTAAACAGCGATACTATAAATCTCTTACCAAACGGGCCCGTCTTGCAGTACTCTTGGTTTCGAAGGTAAATACCTATCCAGTTATGTAATTTAATTTAATTGAAAAACTTAGGGTCCGTTTGGATACAACTTATTTTTGCTGAAACTGAAAACTGAAAACGCTGTAACAAAATAATTTTTAAATATGTGAATAGTGCCGTAGGATCCATTTTTAATAATTTTTTTTGAATAAAGTGACTGTGGGTCCTATGAACAGTGCGGGAACAGTGCTGCTACAGTGATAATTGTCTCCCTGAAACGCGTGAAAAAAAAAAAAAAAAAAAAAAAACGCTGAAATCTGAAACGCAGACGCCCACAACGTGAATCCAAACACATACTTAATATACTAAATTTATTTTCTCTATTCTATTGTATAACATGATTCTGTATAAATAAAGTCTACTATTATTTTCTCTAAAAAAAATGTTTGCCTTCAACTAATTCAACAAGTTTTTAACTTTTAACTTTAATATATAACTTTATAAAATCTTACTTTCTTGTCATTTTACAAATATACTTTGGGTCCGGTTAATGTGTGCTCTTAGGGCACACATTAAGCCATCTATTTTTGGAAACATTTTCTCGGGAATAGAAAAAGTTGTCAATACTTTTTTAATTTCCGAGAAATTTTTTCCAAAAATGGTTAATTATTGTATGCCCTTAGAACATACATTAGTAAAATCCATATACTTGGGTCCGGTTAATGTAGCACACTTTCAACAAAAAGACTAAATAAGTTTATTCGCACGTTTAAAGAATTGCACTTGTACCTAAATTTTGTGTAAAAATAAAATTACTTAAACTTATGTGAATGCTGGACAAGTCAGGTACTCAAAATGTACCCAAAAAGACTGCGACGCGCCTGTGTGTTCCATCTAGTGCATTGAATACTAGACGAAAGGGTTTCCAAATGATCCCTTTAAAATTTGTCTCAATTGTAGGTGGTTGGTAAGTTGCTATCTGCACTTATTATGTCTTGCATAAATGGGTTCTTTGATAGCCATTGTTCAATTCATTATGTTGCATTACACTATCGCTTTTAAAATAAGAGGTAATGGGACCATGTTGACATTTGAGGCTGGTATAAGACTATAAGCACATATTCACCCGTATAAGAAATTGAAATATCAATATAAGACAATGATATGTAATTCGATCAATTGCATATATCTATAGGCAACACCAATCCTAATCCACAGTATGGATTATAAACACACTCGAACAAAACCACACAAATCAAATTCTTAAAATCTACAAACAACACTCACAAACCTCATAAATACAAACTAACCCAAATTCCATTACACAAAAATTAAAATTAATAATAATTTTAAAAAAAACGCTCAATGCCTACTTAAAAAAACTTGACACTTGCATAAGCCAAATCCCCAATACACCAAATGGTGCTGTCTCACTCAAACACTACACTTACTCGTGACTTGTACATATATCTTTCAACCAAAAATGGAACCAGGATATCCACTGAGAGGACAATCTAGAACTATATATATGTACTTTAATCAAAAGGGGGGCAAGCAATATAATGCTTAAAGTAAAAGTAGAATTAAACAAATAAAGTAATGATTAAACAGAGTAAAGTAAAGTAAATGCTTAAAGTAAGTAAAAGTAAATGCTTAAACAATGCAAATTACAATATTGTCAAAATAAACACTTACAGGAAAGAGTAGTAGAAACAAATTTTTCTAGGCTAAAATTGACAAAGGCTACAAGATTACAAAACTGGGAAGGTAAGGGAAATCTAGGGAAACTATGAAAGCTTAGAAAATTAAGTTCTGAATACATTGCAAATCAAGAAAAATGTTTCTTTCTAAACTAGTTTGAAAAAAAAACTCTTCAAATTTCTAATATATCTTTTTTTGGATGTGAATTTTGAAAATCGAACTATTGAATTTTATATTCCTTATATTCTCAACGTGCATATCAAATTTTGTTCAAATAAGATATTATTTACTATTCGATTAATTAACTTATTTTTTATACACAATTTTATATTACAAAGATTTGAAATTTTAACATTTGTTTAATAACATAAAAATTCATCTTTAATCTTCTTGAAATTTTGCGAGCATGAAGGATATAATAAGAACATGCAATCTAACAGTTAGATTTTCAAAATTTACACTTAATAATAAAGATATATAAAGAATTTGAAGGGTTCTTTCCAAACTAGTTTGAAGATAAACTTTGTTCGCAAATCAATTATCTATCAAACTAGAACTTCACTTTCTTTTAAATCTAAAATAATCTTTGCTTGATTCCTTACTAAAAGCAATTTTCAGTTTAATGTGGCCCGTCACAAAGCAAAGGATCATTGATGAGACACAAGTACAGTACATGTTAGTCTTTTTGGATGAATGTTGTGTCTGTGTCAAGTCTAGCATACACATAAACTAAATCACTCTTATCTTTTAAGTTAAGACAACCTCAAATTCAGTAATAAGCACACAAGAGCCTTTTTTTTCTTTTTCTTTTTCTTTTTCTTTTTCTTTTTCTTTTTACTTGTTTTCTCCTCTCTTTTTTGACATTGCACAGGTTGGTTTTTATATCGAAGATAGCAAGACTAACTTGTTAACTTCATCATTTATCAACTAAGAAGTCCTTTTTTTCTTTATGGAAGAAAATTATGTTTTTTTGGCTTACTGTAACTATTCTCTCAAAGAAAATGGAAGCAATCAACCAAAACAAAAGATTTTCAGCTGCGATATTCAACAGCAAGATTTGCTATGATTGTTCAACTTCAACTGTAATATCTACCTTCAATGAAATCAGCATATCTTAACGAACCTATGAAATGATATCCTACGAAATCTATCATCATCAGCTACATAGTCAAAATCTGATTTAAAATTCATAATGCATAATCTTTCAAGATTTCAACAAAGAATCATGCGGAACAGAAGAAACTAGGTTATAATTTATATATGATTCTCACGCTATGGCCTTGTTTTTAAAAAGATAATTATCGTACCATATATGCCTCGTAAAAGTTAAGATAAATATCGTACTATGCCTAATCTTTGAATTAGAACATCATATTATACACAACATATATTGAAGAGTTCCAATTATTTTAAAAAGTAATTTGGTTCTGTCACGCTATAACCTCATTTTCAGAACGATCGGTATGACGTTTTGCCTAATCTTTTGTCTTCGAAGAACAAATTTGACAAAGCATATTATTTGTAGCATTATTGAACCATTAAAGCTTTTCAAATTGTTTTGGATTAGAATATTGATATTAGATAAAACAAATTGAGATTACAACAAATATGGATCACATTAGTTACATCATAAATCACATCTCTAAAAAAGTATGCTTGATATGACTAACAATTCCTACTCCTTTTTTATCATTCTCTTCTCAAAATCTTTAATTAAAATAAAAGACAAAGTTTAACTACAACTTCACTTAATATATTTTTATTAAATTTAAATTTTGACAAATCCATCATTGGATTACATTTTCTCCTTGCATCTTTCATACTTGCAAATTTTTCATAGGATAAAAGATCAACAGCTATGTCATCAATCAATTGTTTAAATTATAAATTTTTTTTAGTCTAAAATTATGTGTAAAAAAATAAGTTTATGGATCATATACTATAATAATATCCAATTAGCACAAAATTTGACATGTATATTAAGAGAATAAAAAACAAGTAATCCAACAATTAGATTTTCAAAATACATAGTCATTTTAATTTTTTAAATGGAAGTTATAGCCATAAACTACAACCAAATTTATAGTCAAACTTTGTTCTAAAATTAAATAATAATAATAATAATAATAATAATAATAATACATCACATCTCTAAAAAAAATATGCTTGATATGACTAACCCTGGAACCTAGTCCTTTTTTATCATTCTCTTCTCAAAATCTTTATTTAAAATAAAAATAATAAAATTTTAAAAGGGGCAATAGAGAACTACCTAGACAGCGGTGGATCCAAAAAAAATTTGTTTGATAGAGTGATTAAGTTATGATATTGATAAATTAATTAAGATAAACTCAAAACACATGTATACAAACTTACAAATACATGAGTATAAAAAATATAAATATTAATTTTTTTTTAATACTAGGGTAAGTTATAATTTTATATATAAAAATAAATAAATAAAGACAATATATTATCTTTCAAAATTCTGATGAATATATAAAAGTTGTATAATTAGCTTTGAAAAAGAAATATCCAAAAAATAATAATAATTCTCTATTTTCGATAAATCAAATTATCAAAACATGATAAATTAATGATATGTGTAGAGTGTAGACAAAGAAAATAACAACCAAGACAAAAAGAATAACTAAGCTAATTAAAAGGCAGTTCTTTTTTTGTTAATTATAGTATTTCTTTAAATTTTAGGCTCAATTTTTTTTAGGAGAGACCAATAAGTCAGTTTTTTTAAAAAATACCCAAAGTGTAAAGCAAGGCCCCTCAAGGACCAACAGGACTCGCTGCTATACCTAGAGATGATTTTTTTTTTTTTTGAAAGATAATTACAACATGTTGTTAATTCTACCGTTCGAACTCTTTTCCCTCTAAATCCCAAGCACTTTATATATAAGTAGGTATCAATTCAACTACAATGCCCTTGGCTACTTAGAGATGATCTTGGATGTGTGGAGAATAAATTGATGAGTTTGGGTCTAACTATATTATATTACCCACTTGCTTTAATTATTATTAGTATTCAACGTAAGACTTTACTCACAACCGAATGCATTATATTATCTCTTTTTGTTTTTTCTTTTCTTTTTGAATATGTCCACATCATATAAAGAAACTATAAACTCATGGGATAGAGTAGACAAAAAAGAAAATAAGAAAGCGCCGCCTTTGAAGAAAGAGCTGCTCTCATATAAAAGTATAAAATATTAAATTCAAAGTACAAAACCTAGGAAAAGACGTTGTTGGTATCAGAGTGACATTTCCCAGTTGAATCCTCTCATCGGTATCAATTGCAAATCTAGCACAAGATTTAACCAAACCACATAACACTAATAGACAAGTTAAGGATCTAAGAGACTACGACAGAAAATCAAGCGTTAAGATTACAGTTTGAATTTCATAATTGGAGATAAAGAAAGATAACAGTCTCTGACTCCTTTGCGTGCTTGGATGGTCACGTGGATCTAACAGCACTTTTAGTGCAAGTTTGTTTTCTTAAGATAAACAATACATTTTTCATAACTATTTCGTAATTGTTGACGTAGTTCATTTTGATTAATATATGATAGAAGTAATGTTAGTGGTGGATAAAGATAAAAATGATATTACTCCAATCACAATAAATTGTATAAATTATTGTGAAATTGTTGTTTCTTAACATTACTAATTATAATTCTTGCAATGTAGCCTCCCTTATTAACATCTAGGGCAATAGTTTGTCACAGCGAAGTACATGACATTGGCATACCAAATAAAAATCCAAACTTTTAAATATAAGAGGGAGATTTTTAAATGATTTGATGATTTAGGCTTGGCTCCATCATGTTGGTTTTCACTATGTGAACGTTTGCTTGTCTGTGTGCATGTGTTGGATTATATGCTTCATCGTTTTTCCTTGCTTATTATCATACTTGAATATTGATTAATTAACTACCCAAACATAATCTTAAATAATTGATCAGATTTTGTAGTTAAGCCATATTAACGGTTTGAGCAGTGTTTTTTCATCTATTGAAAACTACGTTCTCTATTTACACCACACCAACATTTTTTTTATTAATTCACATAATGTCTTTTTTTTTTTTTTTTCCTTTTTTTTTTTTTCATTTTCCATATTTTCTTTTACTTTTTCCCCATTTAATTTAATTTTTTTTTTTTTTTCATATTTTCTCTCTTTCCCTCTCTCTCAAATTACTGTCACCAACCAGAACAAGGAATTCACCAATTCGGACTTCACCAACACCGCCCTGACTCAAAACCAGCCTCCATTGCCTAATGCCTAAACCCAAATATGTGAAATAGAGGTAGCATGAACAAAGACACCGAACACAGCTCGAACTTGGACTCGATCTGATCTGAATCTCACATACATGGTAGAGCTATACAAAACTGGAATTTACGATGAATCAATACCACCCCAATGAGTGACTTTTCCAATCATGCCTAAAGAATATAAAAGGGATTGCCATTTCTCCTTCTTTTTTTCCTTTTTTTTAATTAATTTAAAAGGGCGTGCCATTATTTTACCAATTCTGGTTAATTTCTTTCTACATGATTTTATTTAATTTTTGGGTTTTAGAGAATTGTTTTAGCTTTTAAAAAAAATTTAAGCTATTTAATTGAATTGGTTTAATAAAATTGACGTTGCATAGTTTGATTGAACCAACAAGTAAACATATACAAGCATTTAATGGTTACTTTCAACATTAAGTGTGGATAGAAGGGCTCAAATCAAAATGTCAGAGATGAAATCCAATTTTTTAACATAAAGGTTATGACCTCAAATTTAGAGGTTTAATTTGCAATTTAGTCTAAAATAAAAGAAATGTATCACCTAAGATTTGTTTGGGATAGTTTATTTTCACTCATTTATTTTTTATAAAAAAGAAATAAACTGGATAAAAGTACACGTATACCTAAAAGAATTATTGATTAAAAAATTATCGATAAGTTAGCAGAAAAAATAATTGGAATTTAAGCTAAAATATGATGTGCTTAGAGAAGTGGCTCTAAAATGTTTACGAGTCTAGTGCTACCCTATGATTCTTTTGACAAATGGTTAGGAGATCGTTGCAATGTTCAAAGGAGAAAGGCAAATGAAGTGGATGGGGATGTTCATCGGTATGGTCGGCCAGTTATTGGGGAGGATTTTCCACTGCACTACGCATGTTAGAAAACAGAGGATGGGATAAAAGAAATAATTTTTTTTTTTAAAAAGAAATAATTTTTTTTTTAAAAAAAAAAATCACAAATCCGAGTAGCCGCGGAAATCAATGGTGCTAGGTGATAATTTCTAGGCCTTTAGCTTGACAATCTAAGCTTGGGTTGCCAACAAAGGTCAATTTAGCACGAGTTCTGATACCCCAAATTATGTGAATAAGTATTGGATTGAATAAGTGTGCGTGTCGTACGAGAGTGTATTGAGTCCCACATCAGATGTTTCCTTAAATCATGACACAAGTTGTCAACGAAGTTTAACCTGAGCTTGAGTTGCTAGCACCTTAAGCCTGCTTAATTGACCTACACTGTGCTGCTAGACTCATCGAAAAGCACTGGTTTTTTTTTTTCCCAAAAAGTGTATTGTATGAATTAGGAAACTATTAGTTTTAGACTTAAATTCTTAAATAAATGTTTCAATCTTTCATTGCTTTATAACCCTTTCAGAACTCAAGAAGTGTTGTTCTTCCTTTTGCAAGGGAAAAAAAGGGATACATCCACTTGACCAAAACAATTATAAAAAACGTGATCCCTTAATTACAAAAATAATTAGATTAAACTGTAGCTATAACTCTTTTTCTTGTCGTTTTGCCCTTTCCCCTTTCCCTCTGTAGCCTAGATTAACCCAATCTCTAATTCTAAATTGATACACAGTCACTTTACTTTCTGAGAACTAAAATATACCTGATTTCGGTGTAAAGTATACAAGATTACAAATAAGCTACATTATATTCAGCCGAAAAAACAAATTAAGCGACTTTAATTATAAAGAACTTATGACAATTAGATTACTCTTTGACTAAACTAGTCATGTACCCTTTGGCCTTTGCAAAAGCTGTAAATAACTATTCTTTTTTCTTAGTTTACTAATTAAAATAAAGTTTTTTATTGTTTACAATGTCTTTTTATAGTTGGAAAAGTTATTATCCAAATCTATGGCTTATTTCTTCTCTGCTTTCAAGGTTTGATCAGTGCCTTGGATTCGCATATCCAGGGGCGGAGCTGTGTTGAAGGGTGGGGGGCCATGCCCACCACCCCCCCCCCCCATTTTGAATTTTTTTTAAATATATATAATTATTTTAATTTTTTCAAAATTTAGTCTATAAAAATAAGAGTTGGCCCCCCCAAATATTTAAATTAGTCCAATAATACTCTTAAAAAAAAATTGGTCTAATAGTAATAAAGATATAACTTTATTTCTCGCAATTTTATTTTTTATTGTAAAATGTGCTCTTATATCTATTAAATATTTGATAAAGTTTGGCATCAAACATGTTTGAATCTATCTTTTTTAACCCGTTATATGGCGATTAACAAGTCATTGACTCATTTAAAAAATCTTATTATTAAAACTATACATGAAATACATCTTTAGTTGCCACATAATAGGTTAGAGGAAGATAGATTCAAATATGTTTGGAGACTAATTTATTCCTTCAAGTTTTGGATCATTCATATTTTTGAAACTTTCATTAGTTCAATTGAAAGATTTTTTACTTACTTTAGTATAAAATTTGATCATTTGTATTTAAAATGAAATTTTCTAAGAATTTCACTATGAAAATGGAAAAAATGAATTTTATTTTATGAAAGATCACCATCAAACATAATTTTAATTGAAAATACTAAGCTCTATTTTTTTTTTTTTTTTTGCTGGATGTGTGTATATATATAACTTATCAACTAAAAAAGTGTGTATATATGTGTGTGTGAATAATAAAAAAAACATGTGTATATATATATATATATATATATATATGTATGTATGTGGGGGTTGTCTTGATAAATATATTAGTGCTGCAACTTGGCCCTCCCAAACAAAAATTCCTAGTTCCACCCCTGCGCATATCCATTCCTTTCATTATGTATAATAGCTGCCATACAATAAGTAAGAAATTGGCTGTTCATATTTTAGGAAAAGCATATGGTCAATTGCTATGGCCTTCTGGACTCGGATAAGTTTCAACTCCAAAATGACCAAACATTTCAATATCGTACATGACTTTGAGGGGACTTTGTAGCTGTTAAAGATCAGATCGATGGCCCTCAAAGTGACTTTTCAAATTATTGGCCTTATGGGTGTCAGCGATCACCCTATGGGGTGTTGATGTTATGGGGGAAGGGGTTTGCACCTTGTATTTGCTGTCATGTACAAGCATGCATCGATGCTTGACAGCCCAGCTTGCCAGTGCAACGCACTGCGAAGTGCAAAGCCCCTCGTGCTCGGCCACAACTTGTACAGATACAAGGCTCTGTGCACTTTCAATACTAAAGTGCGTCTCTTCCTAACACCAATTGGTTTTAGTAGTAGTGATTAGCATCGCGCTCCTAACACAAATGTTCATGAATAATTTGACTTTTTTAGATCTCTTTTTCTTTCCATCATGCTAATTAATTGGCGAATTAAAATGTTTTTACAAATAAAAAAAGGATAATATCATTCTTTTTTTATCAGCGGTTTTAGGATATATTTTTTATAATGAAAAATATATATCAAATATCTTTTTTTGTTGAATTTAAAATAAAAAATCAGCATGCAAGGTTTATTACACAATGCCCTTCTCAATCACAAAGTACGTATAATTCAGTTTTAAAAAAAAATCGTGATTTCAAGACAGAATTTCAATTCAAAAAATAATTTGTATACAGTATATGCAACAAGATATGCGTACATTTTTCAATATCAAAAATAGGACATGTTAGCCTTTTCATATTGATATGAAAAACGTAAAAATATAAATTGCTCTAATCGATAGACTAACATAGACCACCTTTGCTCAACCACACCAGCAAGACTTCCTGAGCTCCCGAACACCAAATCTAGAAAAGTCTATTAACCCCGTTCTCCACTGAGAATCAGGATCAAGAAATTGCTAGAAATAAAGAAGCGCCTAATATTTATGGACCCCAAATAATTCTATAAAAGGAAAGTTCTACAAAGAAAGGGTATCAGGAATTATCATAATCAAAACAAAAAAACAACTACTACTTATTATCCTTGTTATATCTCCCTAACTTAAGCATCAAAACAACTCATGCATGTATCACACTAGTGTTACTCTGAGATTTTTCTCCGCTCAAAAGTATCCAACGAAGGTATATGTGGGGAAACAATTCTAGCTAGTGCATACCCAACTCTTCAGACATCAACAAGTGGAAGGGTTTTACACCCGACGAGATCTACTTGAGTGATGGGTTGACTCTAAATCCAATCCAACTCAACCTATGGACACCCCTAGTGAATACTATAAAGGCCCGTTTGGATGAAAGGGGGAAGGAGAGAAGTAGAGTAGAATTGACTAAAAATATGCTATTTTTGGATCAAATCTACTATACTCTACTCTATTCTACTCTACTCCCCCTCTCTCTCCTCAATCCAAACGGACCATAAGCTTAAATTCTCTCAATTCCAAAACATGAAAATAAATTATGCCTATAAGATATATAGTAGTCTTCCTTCTTACAATATTATCGATCAACACAACCAAAAGCCATTACACTGAGAATACTAGCTTACTATTATAAATCAAGGCTTGAAAAAAACTGCCCGACTCAATCTAATATGACCCAAAACGGTCAAATCCAAAAAGTTAAATGATAGGAAACCTAATTTAATCAGTTGGTGGTCATGTTTCTATCGATGAAACTCGTTAAACCTAACGGTCCTAACCAGGGACGAAACTATCTTCAAGAAGAGGGGGGCTGTGGCCCCCCCCAAATTTTTTTAAAATATTAAATAATAGGTATATATTTAAGATTTTAGAAAAAAAGTCCATGAAAAATTATATTTTCTCCTCTCAAGAAAATTATATTTGCCCTCCTCGACTTTGAAGTCTAGTTCCGTCTTTGGTCCTAATCCATCCAATATATTTTTAAAATACAGTATACTATGTGTCATTTTATTTCATCTTCTCTCTATATCTCACACATTGTTTAAACATACCCAAAAGGTATAAAAATCCAAAATTCACATGATTGTATATGTACATCTCAAGTCTCAAGCATAAAGAAGATATTTCATTCTCTGCAAAAAAATAAAATTTAATTAATTAAATAAAATAAAATCTCGCAGGATTGGGAGATTTGAAAGATGACACCCATCATGGCCATCATTGGGGTTTTGGCTTTTCAAATAACGAAAAGCTGATGAGTTGAGGTTTCAAATCTCTGAAAATTTCCAACAAAACTTGTTGAGGTTTTAGATTGTCATGTATCTTTTTTTTTTTCTTTTCAAATCATATATGTCTTCTATAGTTGGTGGATGAAATTTGGAGGATTTTTACTCTTTTTGTTGTGTTTTGTACTTTTGTTCTCTAAAAAGTGTATAAAACTTGAGGAATTAATGGTCCATTTGGAATGAGGGGAGTAGAGTAGGATAGAGTAGATTTTGTCCAAAATTAGCATATTTTCAGCTAACTTTACTCTACTCTCCTTCATTCCCCTCCATCCAAACGGATTTGTAGATTTTTTTTATTAATCGTCTTGACCCGGTGGCCTACCTAAGACCCAACTGTCCACCCAAAATTGAGCGCAGATAATTTCCCCCCATTCTAATAGTTGGTTGCAGATTCACCTAGATCAACCCCGACCAACTCGTGAACACCCAAAATAGCAAGTTTTAGAAAAAAAAAAAAAAAAAAAAAAAAAAAAAAAATCTTGATAAACTATATCATTTCTAAATACTTAATTCCTTAATAATGTGCTTTGTTGTAATGATTAAAGAACTCCTTTTATAGACTTCCATCAGTGGAAAAGAATCATGATCAGTTAGTAGAGCAACATCTAGCCCATTAAAGTTTAGTAGAAAATAAGAGCAAAGTAAGCATAATGGTAGCGATTAACCAATATGCTCATTAAACTATAATTAGAGGAAAAGTACGACATTTGACATATTTATATAAAAATTATTTGACCTTTCATGCTAAACACTCCTGAATCTTTTATCCAGAATTGGCTCACGAATTTTCTTTTTCTTTTTATGAAAGTCTTCTTCTTCTTTCCTCTTTTTTTCGTGCTTAGTCTACTGTCTCTACATTTCATGTCTACCTTTATCTCATAAGTCATAATTTAGTTAGTTCTTTATTTTTTGTTTCAAAATGACTTGCACTCCTTGGTTGCTTCTTTTGACTTAAAACAGTTATCAAATGCTAGAAGGAGAATTTAAAAAAAAAAAGTAAAATATAGCAGAAAACGGAGAAGGTATTTAAAAATTAAGTCAATTGAAATTTAAAATTAAAGGGGATCGATTATTTAAGGTTTATGCAACACCAACACAAGCATTAGTACACTTTCGAGTCCTTAAAAGAAAAATTAATTAAATTCAAATTGTGTTATGGACACAACTATTTTTAGAATTTATTAAGATGGCAAGTTGTGATTAGTGGATACCTATTTTCATGTTTATCTATCATTAATTCTATTTTTATTTTTCACCGCTTATAATCTGAATAAGTTGTTGTGTCGGGAGTTCAGTTATTCAACTTCAAGACAACAAGGTAGCAAAATTAATATGATATATAAGCTAGGTCATAGGTCAGAGTTGACTTATCAGTTATCATCCGATCCGGCCTAATAAAATAGCATCTAGTATAATCAGAAGTCTTTGAATTGGAACATTGTCGGCTAGAACAAATAGACAATGAATTTGTCTTTACTCACACTGATGAATAAATATATATTTGAATTTGTTTACTTCTCTTTTCATTTGGGAAAGATGTATAGCAAAAGTATTTCAAATGATAACGTGTTATGCCCACTAAAACAAATAGTAAATTGTTTTCAATCTATATATAGGAAAGAAAGTTTCATAGTTCTATCGTAGGGTCCAGCCGTCCAGGATTTATATGATTAGAAATTATACATTGATTCAACAGAGAGACAGAACCATATACCAATCTTTTTTTTTTCCCCTAAAGTTTTTAGGATTTTGAGGATTTTGGAATTCAATACTTACAATTCAGGCAGAAACGAAAGAGAAATTTTTTTTTTTTTAATATTTTGAATAATTCTTTCTTGAGAATTGTTCAGCGCGAATGACAATCCATTTTAACCACCTTTTTAATATTAAATTAGTTCTACAGTTATTTTTTCGCTCCATAATTAGTTCTAAACTTCTACTTTCCGTTCTTCTTCTTCTTCTTATAACAAACAATATTATTTGAAATTAATTTAAAGAAATTCAAACTTAATTAATTTAATTATTCGTTTAGTTTTTCATTGATTTATTGAAAAAGCCAGTTAGTTCTAATTAATTTAAATTAATACAGTTTAGAATTATTAATAGCTATAAAAACTAAATTAATTTTTATATGCATAAAGAGAGAAGAATGATGTAGAAAAAAGTGCACTTTTAAAAGCTTACCCGACAATTATAGAAGAAATCAACAAAAGTTAAAAACTATAATGTTATAATTTTTTTTTATAAAAAAATTGAACCAAAGCCATCATAGAATACATGCATCTATCAGGAAGGGATGGGTCAACTTTGACATTTAAAATGTAAACTAATGAGGCTTTTTTTATTTTATTTTTTCGGAAAACAAACTAATGAGATTAAGCACATGGCGGATGGACGATTTGTTTATTTTACATTTTAGAATGCTCTCTATTTGAAATTGATATATTTTATAAATTTAAATGTGAATCAAGTGTCATATTATTTAAAATTTAAGTGTCATATTATTTAAAATTTTAAATGATATTGTATTATGTACATTGTTACATCTAAAATTTAAAAGTTTAACCATGAAATCATTTATCTACATCCAGTTTAAGTAAGTGGAGAGAATCATATTTTGTAATAATAACTCATGCTCATTGATGGCCTTTCCGTTTGCCAATGCATACAAATCTTTGGCTTGATTGAAATGCAATACTTGCGGACCACGGTACCAGTTACACCCTTTCGCAACACTAGAGAGCCATGCATGTACAGAATTTTTTGATACATGCATGGCTCTAGATGAGCATAAATGGCAAAAAAATCAAACTTTTATATCCAATCAATAAGTAGAGTTTGTAACGTGTATGTCTTTGTGTTAGAACTTTATTTTTTATATTTTTTCTAATAATGCATGAAAAGGTTAACGGAAGATATTACGAGTGTTATCAGAGTGACAAAGCCAAAACATGTTTCTATATGATTTACAAGCTTCAACTGTCAGCTTTTTTAGGTTCGTTAACCACTCTTTGATGGACTTGATTGAAAGTCTTTTAACTCCTTGCACCTTTATCTCTCTAATATCATGAAGCAAAGCCTCCACTTTCCAGCCTTGTTTTCCCTTTCCTTTGAACCATGAATCTATTTTCCTTGTGCTCACCAAGAAAATAATTGAGTGTAATTCAACTACGTACCTTGCTTTGAGAAGATCTTCCCTAACTGCACATCATCTAATCATTTGCCTTCCCTGCATTTCCACAGTTTGAAGATCCACAAAAATCTTCCGACATGCTCTTGACTAAGCCTATTTACATTATATATATTTAAAGTTTCTTGAAATATTCATATATTAGATATTTTACAAAACAATATGCCATCCCATGTTTTAGAAATTCTTAACATATTCACAAGCTAGATCTTTCATTCTCATCAATAGCATTTGATGACATATTTCTTAATTAAACATGATTGAATGCCTCACATGTCTAAATTAGATTCTTGTAGATAATATTCTAGTCACCTATTTTTCATAGAATATGTTCATCCAATCCAATGATCTCTATCGTATGTTTAACTACTTTAATTCATATTTCCTTGTGAATAACATGTGATTATTTTTTATTTGACATCATTTCTTTTGGATGACATGGCATTGATCACTATAGTTTAGAAAAATCGGTTTACCAGACGAGGCGGGTGTATAATACTTTCTCACCTCCTAACTTAGTATCCAAACTTAGATCAAAGATTCATAGAATATATTTTATCCAATGTAATTTTTATCCAATATATATATATATATATATAAACATCATGTGATCATGTTTCTTAAAACAACACTTTTCAATCTTAAATTGCCTCATGTGATTTACTCCGTAAAAGCTAAAACAAGAAGTTAGACATGCTTCCATCTAAAATCATACTATATCATCATGAAACATGTTTGTTGAATTACTAAACAAACAAAACGAATCAAGCTTGCAAATAATAAAAAAAATACTTGCATTAAAAAAAAAAAAAGAAGAAGGAAGTTTTTTTTTTTTTTTTTTTTTTTTTTTATAAGTAGTGAAAAACTTGGTTGCAAACCAAAAAGGATCACCGACTACATAATGACCATACTCAATTACTTCCTCTAGAGCTCTAGGGAAATGGGGTGTCGATCTTCAACTGTAAATCCCCCTTCTAATTATAGAGGAAATTAAAGGCCATTGTAATGAGATTTGGATGAATATAAGACTCTCCAAGATGGTGGATTCAAATTTTTAACTCAAAAAACTTATCGGATAAGAATCAGAAAAATTGACAGCTGAATTTTTTAGTTTGAACACTTGTCTGTATTTAGCTAGTATAATTTTTTTTCTCAAAAATCATATTAAGCTGAAACTAGTCCCATTTGAAATCTAATTCAAAATGCAACAATTTTGACAGAAATGTTCAAGCTCAAATTCCAATGTTTACTATACCAAAATTGTTGTGATTTTCTGTGTTTTTAATAAATTTTTGATAAATTTTAATTTCATCCGACTTTTGAACCTAAAATTTAGCCACTTGAGATCTTTTAAGGATAATGAATATTCAGAAAATAATTTATTTTAATTTAATACTTATAGTTTAAGATATTTAATTAAAATTCAAAATTAGGATAAGTTATCCATTAGAATCACATAATCCCTAGTTGAATAGTACACCCTTTATTATGATTAATCCTTTGAAAGACCAATCATAATTATATAATCAACCACAATCAGACATAAACCTGGTAAAATTGGATCTGAACCGTTAACTCAACCCAACCCACTTTTAAAGTGATTTTTTTTTTTCATGTCTCAAATTCATATGAGACAGTATAGTATATTCATTCTTAACAAATTCCCATGCACATTTAGTATTTATGGTGATGATATGTTGTACTTAAAAAAAAATTATACTCTAGAACATTAAGTTTTTTTATGGTGATGGTGAACTATAGATTGTGTGAACTGAAGAATTTATGTATTAATTATTTAACTTTTCTTTTTGAGTTATTTGTTATTGGTTCTCTTATTTTTATTAAAGGGACACAAAGACAACATAATCTTTTCTTTTCTTTTCTTTTCTTTTCTTTTATGTGGAAAAAATATGGGTCAACTCGTAACCCGATCAACCCGACCCGCCTGAAACCCATTTAGGATGAACATTTTTCTATTTGAACCTATTTCCAACTTGAACCCAATTAACCTGACCCATTTGCCTGTATAAATTCACGCATGTAATCCTAATCGCAATGCTACATACTAACTGTTAAATTTGATTCAGCCATAACTTCTAATCAGGTGGTCCAATTGAAGCATATAACACATTGTTTTAATCAGTAGGACTTCTAGATTTGTTTTAGGTGAAGATTTAGGAAATACAATAGTTTAAATTACAATTTTACCCTTTAATTGTGAAATTACAATTTTGCCCCTAATGAGGTTAAACGAATGTTGCAAAATGGGTTCCTACTTTCAACACTAAGAGCATTCACACTTGGATGTGTAAAGCTCCAAAAAATTGTATTTTACAATATGAACACCAAAATGCAAGCTTTATCCGAACTTGAGTTCTTAAATTTTTTTACAATCTTGCTACAGTGCCCTCTTAAAATTTAGAAACTACTGTAGCAAGATTGTAAAAATAAAAAAATATTATTTTATTCACTCTCTCTCTCTCTTCTGAATCTCTCTTTTAATGTGTTGTATATTATTTTAATGTGTAGATATATTATTTTAATGAGTTGAATAGGAAAATAAAAGTTTGGATATTGAGTGTGTTGTAAAATAGTACGATATAATTAATAAAGTAACTTTTGAGATGGTAAAATGAATTTTTTTTAAGAAACCAGATGTGAATACTCTAACCAAGCCTAAAAAGGAACATATGATAATTTCTGCATCCCCAATGGCCTCGGCCCCACACTGAGTGGTGTTGAAGCTTTCACTTTGCCACTCTTTTTAGAGTAAGATTAATCTACATGTCTCGTTTTATTTATCCGAACATTAATTCGAGCCACCTCAGATTGAAATAAAGTGGTGAGAAAATGTTATCAAGTTACACAATTCAATCCTACTACGCTATCTAATAAACAAAACTTTGAATTGAATTACATAATATTTTAGTGCAATGCCCATTTTTATTTTTCCTTTTTTCCTTTTATTTAATCAAGCTTCAAATAACTTCTCTAACTTCTCGTTTTGTTTATTTATGACCTTGTTAAAACAGATATTGTATAAATGCCGGCACCACTTAGAACCTTCCATAAAAGAGTCAAAACAGGAAAGCTTTTTTTAATCAATGAATTAATTTAATGGGGAAGAGTTGACAACTAACAAGTAATATACATCCATGGATTGCGAGTGTGCTCGCACGCATGCATCATGCATGCTTGTGCAGATCGGACACAAAGAGGGGCATGGACTTTGCAGCAGTAGCAATAGGACTGTAGGACACTCTCTAGTGCTTTAGTACCCACCCAATATAGTTCCTTCTCAAGCGTGGTACACACTTTAATTTTTTTTAGGGTAAATTTCACTAACTACCCCTGAGGTTTGGGGTATTACCAAGCAAATCCAAAGGTTTTAAAAAGTGACCAATTTGGTCCTTAGTCACTAACACCGTCTGTGCACCGTTTAATTAAACAAATTTTTTTTTTCTTTTCTTCTTCTCACCCTTCACGCCGAGCTCTCCCTTCTCTCTGTCTGTCCGATCTTGGGCTTTCTCCAGAAACCAAACACCAAGCATGGCCGAGCCTCCATGACTCTATCTTCGATCAGCCTAAGTCTAAGCCTCCTCAACCATCAACTCTTCTCACTGAAAATCACTCTCTTCTGTCTTCGATCTCACCGATCTAAACGGAGTAGAGCCTCCATGCTCCTCCATGGTGAACCTGAGCCAACACCACCTCAAAGATGGCATCTCATCTCTCATCTCACTTTTCTCTCTAAAACCCGAGACCAACAAACATCTCCCTATCTGATTCTCGTTCCCTCAAAACCTCAAACCCACTCTTCGATCTATAAGCCAGAGGGTCCTAGACGACGTGTGGATTTTGGTGTGGATCGGCGTTGGAGTCTCTCCCTTCTCTCTCTCGTGGTCTTTGCGGCGGCGCCGTGGTGTGGGTAAGTGGTGATTCGTGGGTTTTGGTGTGGATCAACATTGAAGGTTTGATTTGGTATTTTCTATGTGGGGTTTTTTTTTTTTTTTTTTTTTGAATTGGTGGTGGTGGTTTTCTGTTTGTGGGTCTTGTTGATGATGGGTTTGGGTTTGAGAAGAGGTGGGTTTTGTTGAATTTTCTGGTGTTTTTGGGTGGGGTTTGTGATCCTTGAGCTGTTTGGGTGTTGTGTATTTTCTGTGTATGTGAACCGTTGTTTGTGTGTATCAAATCCGATCTCTCATTTTTTTTTATACTTCTCTGATTTGCTTGAAGGGATGATGACACCGATCTTGTGGTGGGGCTATCTCATGGAATCGATGATGACGAATTTGGGTTCATCGGTGATGGTGCATGGGTTTAGTTGTTTGGGTGGTGGGTTTTTTTGGGTGTGATTTGAGTTTGGACTATGGGTTGTGTTGTGAATCGGGGCGTCTGTGGGTTATGGAACTGCGGTGTTGTGGTTTGGTAGTTGTGTGTCTTTGCCGTCTGAGTTTTTGGTGGTCACGGTGCTGGTTTGAGAGAGAAGAAGAGGTCTGAATAGAATGAAAGAGAGACGAGAGAAGAAACAGTGAGAGAGTGAAAAACCACTGTTACTAACGCCGTTAGGGACTAAGTTGTGCTTAGGGACTATGTTGGCTAGTTTTGAGAAGTTGTGGACCTGCTTGGTAATACCCCAAACCTCAGGGGTAGTTAGTGAAATTTACCCTTTTTTTTATTTATTCTTTCTAATTTTATTTGGAGAATACATCATTTTGCTAGAGAAATTCTTGGATAATGAATTAATGAGAGACCCATCACTCACCCAAAAAAAAAAGAAGAAAAGAATTAAGGTGAACCATCTATGTTGTTATCAATATCACTTACAATACAGCTATTTCTTTCCTCCTCTCCTTTTCATCTTTTGCTTTTTTGCTTTCTTTTTCTTTTTCTTTTTCTTTTATTTAGTTTTTATTGCCATAATTATTATTATTTAAAAAAAAAAACTTGCAAATAATTTTTTGAGATTGCAAATAATTAACTGTAGATGCCATTAGTATATCTCCTATTCATTCCAAGTCATTTAATAGATACAATGTATATAGATATAGTTAGGAATGTTTGCGGTGCGGTGCGGTGCGGTTTTGGGTCATTTTTAGCACCGCACTTTACGGTGCGGTTTAGCCAAAATCATAACTGCACCGTACCTTATTTTTGCGGTCACATGTGCGGTGCGGTATGGTGCAGTGCGGTTTAAAGTTTAGCCAAAACCATAACCGCACCACACCTCATTTTTGCAGTCATATATGCGGTGCGGTGTATAAGATGCGGTTTGAATGATTTGAAATTGGTATATATTTCAAATTTTGGGCTTTTTCTACCCAGCCCAAAACTAATTTTTCCCTTTATTTTGGTCCAAGTTTTAAACTATTGAACTAGTTTTTCTTTATTTTGGGCTGGTTTTCTTAATCAACACTTGCTAGGGTTATCAAACTTTTTTTTTTTTTTGAAAACTAGGGTTATTAAACTATTAATAATATATTTAATATTAAAAATAATTAAATATATTAATATATAGAGAGGGTGCGGTGCGGTTTGTGCGGTTTTCTTATTATAAAACCGCAAACCGCACTGCACCATGTGGTGTGGTGCGGTGCACTATTACTTGCGGTGCGGTGCGGTGCGGTTATGCTATTTTGCAGGCGGTTTTGGTGCGGTTTGTGCGATATATGCGGTTTGGTGAACACCCCTAGATATAGTAATGGTTCCAATTAACTTAACTAGTAAAGTCTCTTATTGTCAAATAAGAGAGTCATCATTGTCTACACTAAAAATCAATTGATGTATCGGCTTGATAATAAAACTTAATCATCATTGAGCGGATGCTATAGATTTAATATATATATATATATATATATATAATTTTATAAAAAAAAAAAGGTATGTAAATAAATTACATTCTAAAAAAAAATTTGATGTAGGATAGAGTCTACCATTAAACTTTTTAATTTTGGTATTTTTATACTTTAATTTTTGTTATTTTAGGTGTAGGTATTTATTTCCTTGTTTTTAGTTGGTTTGAATGCCTTTTAAGTCAAATTATAGCTCTATTATAGTTAGGAATCAATTAGTACCTGTTTTAAAATATATTTTCATGTCTGTTAAGTTTTATCAAATCATTAAATAAGTTTCAAAGTTTGTAAATGCTTTTTTTTAGAACAATTCATATGCAGTTTAATAAAATTACAAATTTTTTCTCTATTATTTTTGGGTGGATTTCAGACTCTTTTTTCCTTGTGAATTCAAGAACTCTCATAGATTCGATGTTATTTTCTTAAAACAAACATTTTTTGTTTTTTAAAAGTAAACTTATTCTGTTTCTTGTCACTTCTGCACTCACATCAAAATCACATAGTAAATTCAAGTGATAACTCAATAATAAATAATAATGACATTTTTTCCAAGTCATATGTTTGTGATTTAAACCCAATATCCCTCCCCCAAATTAACTACCTATAAAAAAGGTAAAGTACACAAAACCCTTATTAAAAAAATATTTTATATATAATTTGATAATTTAGAAAATGAAATTTGGATTTTAGACATTTCCATTAAAAACATATATGTAGGGTCTCGTTTTTCAGCCCAATACCACATGGTGGGTCTGATCTTGGACTGGCGGGCCCGATACAATGAATTTGTAGAGAGTGGGCCAAAAGGCTAGGCCTTAGTGGACGGATAATCGTTAGTCATGGTGGTCATGGCGATTGCACAAAGGTGAACTAAGCTTATCCAAGAAGATTTTCTCCTCGGCGCAGTTTTGGTGGCTCTGGTTCTTGGACTTCGTCCCAGTCCCCTTTCTGGACTGCTTCTTCCTCCTTTTATACTAACTTTTTCCCCTCCCTCCAACGTCCACGTGTAGGTTCAGATTTATAGGGCTGATACTTGTCCCATCAGCCCATACCCAAAGTGGTTGGGGGTGGTTGTAAAAGCTGAAAAGCATGGCTCTGTCTGGTGCAGAGTACTTAATTGCAATAATGGCAGTCTTTCCCTTGTTCTTTGTCGTTTTAGTAATTTTCTTGTTCGGTGAAATGACCCGGAGTGTCATCACCAGGACCGAGTTGCTTCCTTTGCCCTCGGCTACATTTATGGCCGAGGAGGATCCTTCCCATGGCTAAGGGATGGGCCTTCCTCGGGTCGGGCCCTGGGCTCAGCGCAGACATTGACATGGGCTTCCCGATTTTATACCTCCCACAATATACATATCAATTATGCTACAAAGCTATTCGGTAGTTTTTAAAATTTCATAAATAGTAAATACAAACATAATGCTCATGAACAAGTCTATGAGGATGCGTTTACTATAGCACTGCCCGGGACCCCAACACAAGTGAGGAAAAATTCAAAAATTCTTATATAATACATATGTGGAAGTGGCAGACAGAGGATGTCGATAAAGGTTCTCAACGTCAAACAGAATATCGAACCTATGCTGATGTCATAAATAAAAATTACTTCCCCCAAATAATAACTCTATTTTTTATTTTCCAAACAGAAACCCAATTTCCAAACAGAAACCCAATTTCTTCTTCTCAAAAAAAAAAATCATCGGCTATTTAAAGCCTAAACTCCAAAATGAAACCACGACTGAGCGAGTAAGAGAGACACACACACACACAGAAACTGAGTATAGTGTAAAAAACAGAGAGTTTTCAGAGAGACAACAAAAACGGTACCGGTAACGGGCGAAGATGATAGCTTACCTTGAGCGTTTCGTACACGGAAACGACGTCGAGTCGAGGCAAAACGACAACGACGACGACGACGTCGTCGATTGTACGAGTTTATGCGACGCGCTGGACCTACAGGGCAGTATCGACAGCGTGGCTACCGGCTTAGCCGATAAAGATTTTGGCGGCTTGCGTTCTATAAAACCGTTGGCTCTAATCAGACCGGCGGGCACCGATGACGTGGCGAGGGTGGTCAAAGCGGCGGCGCGGACATCGAATCTAACGGTGGCGGCGAGAGGCAACGGCCACTCAATCAACGGCCAGGCGATGGCCGATCGAGGACTCGTCCTGGACATGCGGTCCATGGAGGATGTGTTCGAAGTGGTCGTGGTTAATGGCACGGCCTATGTTGACGTGTCCGGAGGGGCATTATGGGAAGATGTGTTGAAACGGTGCGTTTCCGGGTTCGGCTTAGCTCCGAGGTCTTGGACTGATTATCTGAGTTTAACGGTGGGCGGGACGTTATCGAACGCCGGTGTCAGTGGCCAGGCTTTCCGTTACGGACCACAAACGTCGAACGTAACGGAATTAGAAGTCGTAACGGGAGAAGGTGAAATTTTCGTTTGCTCAGAGACTGAGAATTCTGAACTGTTCTTTGGGGCTCTCGGTGGTCTTGGTCAGTTTGGTATTATTACCAGAGCTAGAATTTTGCTACAACCAGCCCCGGACATGGTGGGTATTTTACTACTTTGCCATTTTGTCTTAAACTTTTTTTACCATTTTTTTTTTTTTTTTTTTTACAAATTCGGCATTTCTCATTTTGACTCGTAATTATGGTTGTTTGTTTGTGATTAGGTGAGGTGGATAAGGGTGGTGTATTCTGAGTTTGAGGAATTCACTCGGGACGCTGAGTTCCTGGTGACTCAGCAAGATGGCGACTCGTTTGATTACGTGGAGGGCTTTGTATTCGTGAACAGTGATGACCCAGCCAATGGCTGGCCTTCAGTGCCGTTGGATTCGAACCATGGATTCGATATGACCCGAATTCCCAAAACCGCTGGCTCCGTTCTTTACTGTCTTGAAGTGGCTCTTCACTACCGAAACACTGACCACCCTTCAACTGTTGATATGGTAACGAAATTTACCATTCTCCTGCAACATGGCCCATTCAAATAAAATATTAAAATGCACCTTATTTCTCTTTTGCTTTGCTTTTTGTTTTTTTTTTTACTTGACTTGACTTGACTTAACACCAATGCTTAGGATATTGAAGCCAATATAATGCAAACACGTGTCTAATATTTTTGACACGTCTTAATCGGATTGGCTCCAATGCACTAAACCAATCCTTACCCCTTTCTTTTTCTTTTTCTTTTTCTTTTTTCTCTCTTTTTAGGTTTTTGTTTTGAGGGTGGGGTTGTAGGAGTGTATGACACTGTTCTTTTTGAAGTTACTACTTGGCGTCATGGGCTTAGGGACGCACAAGCTGTTAGTGTCCTTGGGAACAGTACGTGTGGGGGCCATAGCGATGCACTGAGTTTTGAGTTTAGAAGGGAGTTTTGACCTAGGTGGTTGCTAACAAGTGCACTAACTAGGTCTCTCCGTGAAAATTTTGACCATGAATATGCATACGTGGGTTCCACGCCCAAACTGTCCCGCCGGACAGTGAAAAAGTCAAAAACTAAGCAATCACTTCCACGTGTGTGAACCTCAGCGATGGAGAACGGGCTTGTTCTCCTCCACCATCATGACACAGCACCAATTTCACTCTCCATTTACTTATTTTTACTATTATTATAATTAATTTTTTAATATTTTTTCTTTTGTTTATACTTCAAACTTGAAAACCGACCATACAGAATCATGTATCTTCCATTGGATTTTCTGACACATTCCACTATGAAAAAGGTCATGAATTTTGGATTTAATTACGAAAATAACACTCCCCTTTTCGGATGGTTCTTTACTTTACTACTCTGACTTATGAGGCCCTCAATTTGGGATAGAAACTGGTTGGTCAATCACATTCACATCGCTCAATTATGATTGTACAACAATATTCAAGTAATATGTTAAAAACTAATATATTAATATACCATTTTTGTATATATATATATAATAAAAAAAAGGGATCTCTTTGATCAAAGAGATCGAACGGCCATGAATTTTCAATCGGTCTCAGCATTATAAGTTAGCGTCATCTAGAACAACTAGTGGGAACGTTTTTGCAAAAATACAAAATCCTTGTCAGTATTGTCACTTTCGTGAGATACAGATCGAGTCGGGGTTAAAATAGTAATAATGCGTCAGTAAAAATGTTATTGCGCTGATCATTGAGTCTTTGCTGACGTTTTGGTCCCCACAGTTCCACAAATGGCCAAGAAGCCATCATTTTCTGGAATCTGTAAACCATGAAAACACTCTCTTGGGTTATTGGAAATTTTTTTTTTTTTTTTTAATTATTGGATTATATTTACCCCTTGTTTATGCAATATTTGCTGTTTTTTCCGTATAGGTTGTTGATGGGTTGCTTGGACGGCTAGGATTTGTTGAGAATTTGAAGTTCGAGTTGGACTTGAGCTACATGGAGTTTCTATTGCGTGTGACGCGTGCAGAGGAACATGCCAGGGCTCACGGTCTATGGGACGCACCGCACCCGTGGTTAAACTTGTTCGTATCAAAGTCAGATATTGATGAGTTTGACCGCGCCGTGTTCAAGAATATCCTAAAGGGTGGTGTGGGTGGGCCCATGTTGATCTATCCTCTGTTGCGAAGCATGTAAGCATTGCTCACTTTCTCTCTTTATTTTTTTGTTGGGCCTGCATTAATTATACAACTACTTATAGGAAAATCACTATTTTTAATTTTGACTTCTTCTCAAATACTACTTTATTTCCAAAACCCAATTTTTTTTTTTTTAAATAGTGTCGTTTCTTGCATTTGCATTACTTATTTCTAATTAGTGCGAAGTCCTGTTACTAGGAAACACTTTATAGTTAGAATTAAAACCATTTTTTTAAGAGAAGGAAAATCACGTATTACTTTCATAAGTAAATAAATGATGATTATCTTAGTCATTTTTCTTCTTTTAAAAATAAATATGTATATATATAAATAAAATAGTATCCGAGTCTTTAACTAGATTATTTCACTTCCTATTCACAAGAAATCATAAAAATTGCATGAATTGACAATATTGAATTAAACCTAGAACTTTTGAATTTACGTCATACTCCAAACTAATGAATCCGCTACTCAAGTACTTTCGTGGAGTCAAAACTATTCTTCTTTATTAGTGTGTTTTATAATAATTACTTACCAAAAGTAGAATAATTTAAGGAGGTGGTACAATCTGTTGGTATTGGGTTTTGCATTGCTGCTCCGTCTGAGCTGGATAGATTGAGCTCACTGTGAGTGACGAGGTTCTACAAGCAGTCCTTTTGTTTTTGAGTTAGGGTTTAAGGTACGGACCCACGCCATAATTTTTGTCACGCAGGGATTGAATCACTTGGCCCTATCGATCTCGATATGCTGACTAATTTGCTGAACATTTTAAATCCGGTGGTTAAGATTTTGGAGGTAGGTCAAATATTTTCTACTTCTAATAAGGTTATCCAAGTGGGACCCAAAAGGATAAGCCCATCACCCAATGACCCTACTAAAATGTCCCCATGCCTTTTTGTTGCACTGAGAAGTCGTACCGTTTAACACTGTACCCAACTGTATTGTATCATATTCTTTGTCCAATAATACTAAGACCATAATTTTTGTCACAATTTGCTCATTTTTGTCACAATTTGCTCATATAACAAGTCATGAGTGGTAAAACTCTGAACTCATCACTCACAGCTTAACAAGTAAGATGTAGCAAAAATTGTAATATTAAAATTTTCCCTGCGGACCACACGTCAGTTTTGGTGTTTGGTCTTGCCGTGCGGTGGGTTAAAGCGTATAAGCAAACGTTGGAAACTAGGAAAAGTACTTTGTGGGACAAAGATACGGTGGGACCCATGGTTAGAGTATTTTAATATTTTCTTGACATTGTTTTTCGCTTTTAGAATCTAGTTAACTTAGGCCAAAATTAACTTAGTCCTACCTAAAAAATAGGTTAGGTCAAGTTTTTTTTTTTTTTGGATGGAACGGTCAAGTTAAGCATAGGCCTAATAGGTCTTACATCAATATCTATTTTCAGAGTTTCAAACCTCTTGGGGGTGGGTTGGTAAATCAATATATGTGTCATTATATTTGGAAATGGAAGTGCAGAATGGGGGCATTTTCGTCACTCTCGGATTCTCTTTTTGTAGAAACAGAAATTTACAAGTGGGTGTGTGAATATTCATAGTTTTGGATAAAAAAAAATTTTGAAAGAGTGTTGCCATCCCAGAAATGACAAAAGGATTTATTCGCCAACCAGGTTATAATGACACCATAATTTGTCTGGGCTCCAGCAATGATTTTTTTATTGACGAAAATGCCCTCTTTTTTGGCTGATCCATGATGGTGTTTTTTAACGGGCTCGATAATGCTAGATTTATATTATTTGTTAATTTGTTTCCAGTGCAAAACAGTTAAAAAGGGTAACTTAAGCTCATTCTATAATTGTATCTTTTCTTTTATTTTTCTTTTTTTGTAAGAAGGATTTTGTAAAATACATATTAAAAGAATTCATGAATGGCCTAATGGTTTGATGGCATTCTTACCTTTTTGTAGGTTTTATTTCCCGGATTTGATTCATCATTCTTAGTTTAAAAAAATAAAAAAAATAAAAAAATAAATTACAAGCTTAATGCAATTTATAATTAGGGAATTTGTTGTTCCTTACATAAATATGAAATGGTCATTTTGTTAGAGAATTTAAGCAGTGAGCCCAATTCGTCATTGTAGATCTAATTGAGTTTATGTTTTTACACAATAAACAATGATTTGGATGGAGAGATAGAGTTTAGCTACTGACTACATTTAATTACCTATGTTCCAGGTGGGATATACGTACTTCTGTGGTGTTACCAGAGGGTGAGATTTTCTACATAGTGGCATTGCTCCGTTCAAACCTTCCGTACCCAAGGGGCCCTTCACCTGAGAAACTGGTTGCACAAAACCATGAGGTTATTCAATATTGCATCAAGAATGGCCTTGATTTCAAACTGTACCTCCCTCACTATGAAATACAGGAGGGATGGAAGCGACATTTTGGGAACCAGTGGACAAGATTTGTGGAAAGGAAGGAAAATTTTGATCGGTTGGCCATCCTTGCACCTGGACAGAAAATCTTCTCAAGGATCCATTAGCTCTAGCGTCCAATCAATCAGATCCATTGTGATTAAATTTGTAACATCTGTGTTATCCATAGTTTCCATATATAGGCGGATCCATCGGATCCATTTGATACTAGTTCATGAACAAGTTGGGGCAATGTAAAGGAATATTTTTAGCAAAAATTTTGTTCCATTGTGATCTTTTTTCTTAAATCTAAAGCAAGCATCAAAATTAATATCTAGAAAATAAATATTTTATAAAAATGTGGTGTAAAACCTCTTATTTACATTATTCAATAAATGAATGTCACGTCAGACTTTTTAAAATGGAATACCAAAGAACAACACATCTTATAACACCCAATTAAAACCCCAAAACTCTAACAAAATTGCAAGTATATATGCTCTCGCTCAAACTAATTCTCTAACCACAAACACCACGGCTCATTGTTGCCGCCCATACTGTTGCTGCCCATCAGAGGTCACCATTGTTGATCTTGTGTCTATATCGGTCTTTGTTCTCACCACGAGGAACCCAAGTCAAGACTCACTACCTCATTCCTTCACCATTAACCACCGCCACCACAATTTATGGTGAATATCAGTTCCTTTGCCCCAAAAGCGCATTGTGACCCTAGGTTTTTTCTTTTGCTGGTTTTTACTTTGAGAAGGTGGCTAAGGTTGGGCAGGGACAGACCTACACTAGGGCAGAGGGGGGCCATTGCCCCCCCCCCCCCCAAATAAAAATAAAAAATAAAAAATAAAAACTAGTATAAAAAAAATTAAGATTTGCTCTTTTATATATATATATATATATATATATATTTGTCTCTCCTCTTCTAAAATATTTAGATATTGACCTAGAAGAAAATAAATAAATAAATAAAATTCATGCCCCTTTAACTACAAAAACAAAATAAAAAAAATAAATATGGACTAAACAAAAATTGCGCACAAAATAAGAAACACTTATTTTGTTGTTATACTTTGTTGATGTGCTTTATAATATGAAATGTTTAAGAAATACTTATTTTGTATATAGCATTTTGTTGAATATGAAATAGATGTTAGTTTTTCTTTTCATAATTTTTTTTTTTGGTTTTAAGCTTTGGTCCCCTCAGGTATGAATCTTGGTTCCGTCCCTGAGGTTGGGTTTGGTTTCTGAGTTTCATTTGTGTATCAGGTTTTGAAATGCTAGGTTTGGAAAATTGGCGAGATATGAAGCGGAGTGATTCATTTAGAGTCACCGCCAAGGATGACTACATTGGCAAATAGTAAGATGCAAATCTAGAGAAGTTTGGCCCATGATGGTAATTCAGTCTGAGAGAAAGCAAATGGTTTTGGGATTTTGATGAGGAGTGATTACATGTGATACTACTTATTCATCATTTTGTAAAATAATAATGTAGCATGTTATGATTAGAGGGAGTAAACCAAGAGTTTTACACCACATCATTATAAAATCCGAACACTTTAATTAGTTAATACACGCCAATATAGTAGGCCAAAATAGATATTAAGTTTTCGCGAGGAACTGGACAAAATACATTTTGGAACAAAATTGAAAGTTTTTCAACAGGTCAAATATAGATTTTGATCATAATGGTCCCAATGAAATTTTGAGCCATTGCCAGTGTATAACGTAACTGGACCATGGCATATTGGCACCAATAATGCAATGGGTTAATTGGTGCATGTCTTTGTCATGCTATCATGCAACTGATTACTAGTTGTCACAAGCTAGCTGCCAATTTCCCCGCCCCCTTTTTTATTCTCTCTTTTTCTTTTTTGAACCTATATATATATATAGCTAGGCACGTCAATTTTGATTGTCCAGTATGTCTTATCTATGACCACCTTTGTTTTTTTTTTTTACACAACGATCTGAGACAATCTTAATTGGGTTTGATGCTTCCCTGTTCAAGATTATTTGACTTCAGTTTCCTAAGGGTCAATTCCTTTTCAACATAAAGAGATAAAAAGGGTAGCTAACTAGGCAGGAAGTTAGGTATCAGATTCTCTTTTCAAGCAAAAGATCAAAGAGCAGTAAAGCTTTCACTTTCTTTCTCAACGATTTTGGCTCCTCACTAACCTCGAGCTTTGTTTGTATGTAGCTTTGTTTGTATGTTTGTTTCCATGCAAAGATCAAATCTACTTGGTTCTATCATCTTTCACTCTGCTTTTTTCCTTTATTTTCTTTTGTCCCTTTTTCCTTGTATCTTATGAAAAGTAGAGAAAGGTTACATAGGTAGGTTTGGCTTTAGAACTTAAAAAAGACCGCCCCCTCCTCCAACCAAAAAAAAAAAGCTTTAGAAGGCAATTATAAGATCATGATTTCTTGTATGTCGCACCAACCATGCTTCAGAAAAAGCATTGCCTCGTTTAATCTCCCATGAAAAAGCATACGATACGTACTTTGGTTAATGTGTCATGCACGGACGTCTTGTATTTTTTTTTTGTTTTCTTGTAAATTTGTAGATTGTGAATTTCAGCTTACGCTTGCTCAAAGCACATGTACACAGGCTTCAGTTATTGGACTCCCGCTCTGGTTCTCATTCCACTTGTGGTTGGGTCTCATCAACTTTCAACAGAGACCCACTTTTGTGGTTGGGCCTGGTCGAATTTCAATAGAGACTCCTTTTAACTCATAAGCAAACCCTGGAAGGATTCGTGGGCCTAGAAACGTTGGTATTATGTTTTGTAAGCTGATTGATGGGCTGAAACAAAAAATTATCGGCACGGGCTTGCATTTCAAATGATCTGAATAAGACCAATAAAGAAAATTGTGTCGGCAAAATAATCGATATTATATAGAAGAATTGATATAATCCATTCTTCTATTGATAGAATAAATGTTGCAATGTTTTCACAATAAGTTGAGTTGCTAGCCTACCACAGCTCAAAATCAAATAAATTAATGTAAACAAGGATTATACCCAAAACTATCACAACTTACAAGGAACTTGTTGCAGAAATGTTGTAAGATTTGTGGTGCCAATAGAGATTCTAATATTATATCTTCTTATATATTACATGTTGTAGCATTTTAATATTAAAATGATATTTTGATAAATTAATTTAAGGACAAAATTTGGCTACAAATTTGGTTGTAGCTTAAGGCTACAATTTTCATTAAAACAAATTAATATGATTACATATTTTAAAAATCTAATTGTTAGATTGCATTTTCTTTATGCTCTTAACACACATGACAAATTTTATGTCAATTAGATATTATTTACTATATGATCCATAAACTTATTTTTATGCATAATTTTAGACTACCAAAACTTGCAATTTAAACAATTGATTGATGACATAACTACCGATCCTCACTCTTTTGGAAATTTTGCAAGCAAAAAAGATATAAGAAGAAAATGTAATCTAATAGTGGACTTGTCAAAATTCACATTCAATAAAAAGATATTGATTGAAGTTGTAGTTTTAAACTACAACCAAGTTTGTAGACAAATTTTGTCCTTAATTAAATGGTAAATTGGAAAATTTATTGAAAAGATATAGGAGTTTAATATGGTAAATTAGGAGTTATAGTGTTACTAAAATTTGGAATCTCTCATTGATAAGGAGAAATAATTCTTATTAATTTATAAGTGGGGAAATTTAATGGGATTAAGTGTAATGTAGGAGGAAATGGCCTTGCACGCACATAGATGGAAGATGAAGGAAGGAGGTATGAAACTTTGGAATTTACCATAAATAATGTACCTAATTAAATATTTTAAAAAAAATTATAAAAAATAAATAAATAAAAAAACCTGACCCAACATCTGATTAATTAGAAAATTACTCTCAAGATGCCCATGGAGCCTATAAATTGACCCCTTAAGAACCAGTCTAAACACACAAGGCAATTGGTAATCAGACACACTCAAGCACTTGAGAGCATTAGAGATATGTTATTCTTGTGGAGCTTTCAATTCAAACAATTTGTGTAGAATTCATTTGAGCCAAATAACATTGTTGGTATCTTAGGAGACAAGTCAAGAGAAAGTTTGCTACACCAATTTTGGGATTTGCCAATTAAAAGGACTTAAATCTCCTTATAGACAGTAAGATATATGTGGCTCCGTTCAATTGTGTTAAGATTTTTCAAGAAAAAATATTGTATTTTTTATTTTTTATTGTATTTGCACCAACATAACAAAAGGATTTAAATACTATTTAGGGAAGCAACTTAAGGTCTTGGAGTGGGATAGGTCCTTAGTGTTAAGGTCAAATGTTGTGTTGGAAAATCCTAGTCAAGCCGCACTTTTAATGTATTTGAGTCTTAGTTTTAAGTGTCCATAATAGGGCTAGAAAAACTATGTTGAAGACACAAGAAGAATGATCAAGATTCTACTAAAAACAATGAAGATTCAGTGGTCTCAACTCCTACTCATCTCTACTCGATCGATTGAGGTTTAATGATCCTCAACTCTTTACTCGACCCCTCTCAACCGATCAAGCTATGAAAATTTTGAAGCTAAACTTTCAATTTCAGCCCATGATGACTTGGCCCATTTGGATCCATGCACTTGGGTTCCCAAAGGTATAAAAGCATATTTTGAGTTGTCATCATAAGAAGAACACATGCATATTGTGAGAAGTTTCTATGACCTTATGCACCTTGGGTTTCTTGTACCGAGCTACTTCCAATTCAATGTTAGAGTGTGTTTGTTGTGAAGATATCTGCACCAACAACTTACAATCAAGAAAGTTGATTGTAAAGTCAATCACGAATTGGGTATTTGTGCACAACAAAGATGATCACTACGAAGAATAGTCTAATTGAATTAGAGCTGCACTTGGATAGCTTAGTAGATTCTACTGTAAATAGGTTCTTTGGGATCAGGTATATTCTTTTTACAGTTGTAATCTCAATATTGTTAGTGGATTCTTATCACTCATTGGGGTTTTTTTTTTTTTTTTGTCTAGATTTTATCCATCATGACCATATCATTGTGTCTTGAATTTGATTTTTCCATGCATGAAATGTAGTTTTGGCAATATGGTTATGCCCAAAAAATTGTAATTGGACCATTGCATTTAACTAATTAATCAACTCGGGCAATTGATTAATTTAATTGAAGTTAATTTATAACCCAACACTTATTTTTTCATATAAACTCTTCAGGTTAGGGGCAGAGGCAGGGGAGACATGGCCGCATTGTTTTTCAAAATTTTCCCCTCATTTTACTAAGAATATTTTTTTTAAGAAGAAGAAAAAAAAAAAAAGCTATGCATACATTTTACTTGATGCCCCCTTCATTTCAGGGATATAAGATTGCATAGATTTTTTTTTTTTTCAAACAATAGAAGAAATGGTGCTATGATTATAATGGGTAAAAGTTATGGACATGTTCTACTTTGTTATCCATTAAAAAAAAAAAAGTTCTCATTTAGGTTTTGTCAATATTATATTTCTCTTGTACCATATTGCATATGTTAAGGCAAACACAATTGATATTGATTATTTGATTTATATTAAACTAATTGATTTGTATATAATTTATGTTTTCTAAAATTATTTGTATACTCTAAGAGTCTAAGGAATAATCTTTAATTTATTTAACAAAATAAAATTTTGTACTATGCAATAAGGTAGTGTGTGTGCATGAGGGAGAGCAAAGAAAAAAATGTGAATTTTTCCTTTGGCCGAGGGACACGCACAACGAGGGAAAATTTTGGGATTTTTTAAAGGAGATGTTGTTTGGATGCTAGTATGCTACCGCCTACAAGCAAAGAAAGTTGTGAGTTCATTAGGCTATTTAATGGATAAAGAAATCGGAAACCCATTTAAGTTGTGACTAACTTAGTGGCTAAGCCCCATTTTCTTTACCAACAAAAAACTTAGTGGCAAAGCCTTGTGGGTCTTACTTCCCCCTCCCCCGTGTCTGAGTTTAACTTAACTTACCTTATCAAAAAAAAAAAAATAGTGGCAAAGCCGCTTGTGTATATATAAGCACATGATCAAAGAAATCGGAATTTGTTTGTTTTAATGCATTTTCCCTTTCACCAAAAAAAAAAGAAATCGGAATTTGTGAGTTCATTAAAGGCGAGCTATTAAACCAATGAGGCCTTGAAAAAATACCTTTCAACATTAATTGCTTTCCGATATACCCATCTAAAAATCTTGCATGAAATAATGAGAGAAAAAACTTAGAATTAAGAATTCAAAATATATACTTGAAACTTATAAAAGAGTGTTGAGAAAATTAAACATAAAATTTGGAAGACAAAAAATTCAAGCTTAATGACCAATATAAGGCCGATCTTTGACGATAACATTTCAAATAATTAGAATAAAATGAAAATTTTCATATTGGAATTTGATGATGCTGAAAAAATCACCAGTGAGCCACACGGTTCCAACACGCTCGATACCAGACCTGCCCAACACAGAAAAAGACTTCACAGAGAGTACCGGTGTGGTACCGGCCAAAAACCCTCCAAAGGTTAAGTCAGAAGAGAGCTCCAACAATGTTAGAGAGTATGAGCTTTAGAAAAATTGTGCGTACCTTTTTCTTGAGGGTCTTTGGGTTTTTATAGTCGCGTAGGGCCAGACTCCTTTACTTGCGGAACAAGTCTTTTCCTTATGGGGAAGATACTCATTAATGCATGTATATTCTAGAATTCTACTCATGTTGGGATTCTACAAACTAGAGCTAATCGTGTGTCGCAAGTATTTTCCATTTAAGGTTCCTTGGAGATCACATAATAATGGGCTGGATGCCACGTGGCTGTTCGGTCTGTACATGCCACGTCTGTCTGTGCCACCTCCGTCCAGATAACTCTGTCATGCATAATTTTTCCTCTTCAGTTGCCCCATTCACCATATGGGTCCGTGATCTCGAAGTGGAAGAACCCGTGGGGTGACGATTCGATTTGAATTCTGAGAGACTTGTCAGTCTTTGATAGGCTGGCTTGTAATTATTTATGGCACAGGGGACTTAAATTTTGACCAAGGCCCTTTTGGGTGACATGGCTCGTCTGTCCTCCCGTAGGTAGGAAGACTTCGAATTTTCACCAAGGCACTCGTGGGCGACTTGGTTGGTCCTTCCACCCATAAGTAGTAGGATTTAAAATTTTCAACAAGGCACTCGTGAGTGACTTGATTCGTCCTTCCACCCGTAGGTAGAAGGACTTAAATTTCGACCAAGACACTCGTGAGTGACTTGGTTCATCCTTCCACCCGTAGGTAGGACTTAAATTTTGTACCAAGACACTTGCTAGTGACTTGGTTCGTCCTTCCACCATAGGTAGAAGGACTTAAATTTTGTACCAAGGCACTTGCTGGTGGCTTGGTTCGTCCTTCCACCCGAAGGTAGGAAGACTTAAATTTTCGACCAAGGCACCCGTAAGTGACTTGATTCGTCCTTCCACCCGTAGGTAGAAGGACTTAAATTCTGTACCAAGGCACTTGTTAGTGGCTTGGTTCGTCCTCCCATCCTTAGGTAGGAAGACTTAAATTTTGACCATGGCACTCGTGAGTGACTTGATTCGTCCTTCCACCCGTAGGTAGAAGGACTTAAATTTTATACCAAGACACTTGCTGGTGGTTTGGTTCATCCTTCCACCCGAAGGTAGGAAGACTTAAATTTTGTCTAAGGCACTCGTGAGTGACTTGGTTCGTCCTTCCACCCGTTGGTAAAAGGACTTAAATTTCGACCAAGACACTCATGAGTGACTTGGTTCGTCCTTCCACCCGTAGGTAGGACTTAAATTTTGTACCAAGGCACTTGCTGGTGGCTTGGTTCGTCCTTCCACCCGAAGGTAGGAAGACTTAAATTTTCGACCAAGGCACCCGTAAGTGACTTGGTTCGTCCTTCCACCCGTAGGTAGAAGGACTTAAATTCTGTACCAAGGCACTTGTGAGTGGCTTGGTTCGTCCTCCCACCCTTAGGTAGGAAGACTTAAATTTTGACAAAGGCACTTGTTGGTGGCTTGGTTCGTCCTTCCACCCATAGGTAGAAGGACTTAAATTTCGACCAAGACACTCGTGACTTGGTTCGTCCTTCCACCTGTAGGTAGAACGACTTAAATTCTCGACCAAGGCACCTGTAAGTGACTTGGTTCGTCCTTCCACCCGTAAGTAGGACTTAAATTCTATGCCAAAGCACTTGTGAGTGGCTTGGTTCGTCCTCCCACCCTTAGGTAGGAAGACTTAAATTTTGACCAAGGCACTCGTGAGTGACTTGGTTCGTCCTTCCACCCGTAGGTAGAAGGACTTAAATTTTATACCAAGGCACTTGCTAGTGGCTTAGTTCGTCCTTCCACCCGAAGGTAGGAAGACTTAAATTTTGTCCAAGGCACTCGTGAGTGACTTGGTTCGTCCTTCCACCCGTTGGTAGAAGGACTTAAATTTCGACCAAGACACTCGTGAGTGACTTGGTTCGTCCTTTCACCCGTAGGTAGAACTTAAATTTTGTACCAAGGCACTTGCTGGTGGCTTGGTTCGTCCTTCCACCCGAAGGTAGGAAGACTTAAATTTTCGACCAAGGCACCCGTAAGTGACTTGGTTCGTCCTTCCACCAATAGGTAGAAGGACTTAAATTCTGTACCAAGGCACTTGTGAGTGGCTTGATTCGTCCTCCCACCCTTAGGTAGGAGGACTTAAATTTTGACCAAGGCACTTATTGGTGGCTTGGTTCGTCCTTCCACCCATAGGTAAAAGGACTTAAATTTCGACCAAGACACTCGTGACTTAGTTCGTCCTTCCACCTGTAGGTAGAAGGACTTAAATTCTCGACCAAGACACCCGTAAGTGACTTGGTTCGTCCTTCTACCCGTAGGTAGAAGGACTTAAATTCTGTACCAAGGCACTTGTGAGTGGCTTGGTTCGTCCTCCCACTCTTAGGTAGGAAGACTTAAATTTTGACCAAGGCACTTGTTGGTGGCTTGGTTCGTCCTTCCACCCGTAGGTAGAAGGACTTAGATTTCGAATGAGAATCAAGTGCAATTGGCATCCTTGATCTTCGGTACCCTTGGTTGTCGATCCATCCCATTGGGATGAGGATTAGGTGTCCGTTGGCTTCCTTTTGTAGTGTTTAGCCCTGAGGTCTTGCTACAGCGTTGGCATTTGTCGTATGCTTATACTTAGGATTGGGCATCCTTCTGCATGGTAGGCCATTGATACATTGCCCCCAGTATGCGTGATGCCTGAATTTTCAACCTTCGGGACGCGTTGTAGTCCTCTATTAGCGTCCCATTCTTAAGGTATTTTGTCCGTCTACTTTGGGTCGTGGACTTGCCGACGTGACTGAGTGTTACCTCGTCATCAATTTTTATTTTTTTTTTGTCCGTCCACTTTGTTCATGGACATGCATCCGTCCATCTTTTTTTTTTTGGTGGCTATCCATCCACTTTTGTTCATGGACATGCACATGCAACCGTCCATCTTTTTTCTTTTTCTTTTTTTTTTTTTTTTTTTTTTTGTGGCTGTCCGTCCACTTTTGTTCATGGACATGCAACTGTCCATTTTTTTTGGGTGTCCGTCCACTTTTGTTCATGGACATGTATCCGTCCTTTTTTTTGTGTCCGTCTGCTTTTTTTTATGGACATGTATCCGTCCTTTTTTTTTGTGTCCGTCCGCTTTTTTCATGGACATGTTGAGGTGACTAAGTGTTACCTCGTCACCTTGTTGGTCATCCACCTTGGGTCGTGGACTTGTTGAGGTGACTTAGTGTTACCTCGTCACCTTGTTGGTCGTCCACCTTAGGTCGTGGACTTGTTGAGGTGACTTAGTGTTACCTCGTCACCTTGTTGGTCGTCCACTTTGGGTCGTGGACTTGTTCAGGTGACTAAGTGTTATTGTTAGTCGTCCACCTTAGGTCGTGGATTTGTTGAGGTGATTAAGTGTTACCTCATCACCTTTTTGGTCGTCTACTTGGGGTCGTGGACTTGTTGAGGTGACTAAGTGTTACCTTGTCACCTTGTTGGTCATCCACCTTGGGTCATGGACTTGTTGAGGTGACTTAGTGTTACCTCGTCACCTTGTTGGTCGTCCACCTTGGGTCGTGGACTTGTTGAGGTGACTTAGTGTTACCTCGTCACCTTGTTGGTACCGGCCAAAGACCCTCCGAAGGTTAAGTCAAAAGAGAGCTCCAACAATATTAGAGAGTATGAGCTTTAGAGAAATTGTGCGTACCTTTTTCTTGAGGGTCTTTGGGTTTTTATAGTCGCGTAGGGCCAGACTCCTTTACTTGCAGAACAAGTCTTTTCCTTATGGGGAAGATACTCATTAATGCATGTATATTCTAGAATTCTACTCATATTGGGATTCTACAAACTAGGGCTAATCGTGTGTCGCAAGTATTTTCCATTTAAGGTTCCTTGGAGATCACATAATAATGGGTTGGATGCCACGTGGCTGTTCGGTCTGTACATGCCACGTCTGTCTGTGCCACCTCCGTCCAGATAGCTCTGTCATGCATAATTTTTTTATCTTTAGAATTAATGCGAAAATGAAAATTTTAAATAAATGATTCCTTCCTCTTTTGAAAGGAAAGTACTTTACATTTGATTATACCATTTCCCATCAAGGTTTTGGAAAGTAGAATGAGGTGAATGTGAATATGAATATGAATATTGATGACGTCCGAAATCTTCGGTTTGTTATTTGTTCAGCGAAGCCAACAGCTTCTTCTAATGCCTGCAAAAAAGGAAAAAGAGATTTTGGTGGAGAAAACAACAGTGGGGTGTTTCATTTTTTATACAATATAGAAATTCTACTCTAGTTTAATCTAAAGTGTATATGTGTGTGAAGCTCCCTCCTAAAACCTTGAACCTCGGCCCTTACCCCCCACACCCCACAATTACTTATACTTATGGAGTGACCATCACACTAAGGATGTGTGGTGGTCAATGGGGTGTTTCCTAAAAAACCCTCCGATGGTAAAGTCAGAATTATAGCTCCAACACGTAATAATTTCGTAATCAATGCTTCTTTTGGGTTTCTAGAGTTTTTTGTGTACCTTTTCCTTGTTTTTTCTAATTCCCTTTTATGGGGACTAGCTCATGTAGGCTGCTGTTACTATGTCAATAACCAGCCTTTATGGCCTTTGTAACGTATCAGTTGTTTGAGCTAATCGTCTTTAATGATTAGCAGTTACAAAACTTATTGTAATGTTTTGCCGTTTCTAGCGCACATACTTCAGATGTAATGCTCATTTATCACTATTTGGACGATATATTTTATGGTTCATCAAATATAAAATACAAATATATATATATATATATATATATATATATATATATATATATATATATATAAGAAGGCCAAAATACAAAATAGACCTTCTAGGTTTAATTGAAATTCATTTTAGCCCTCTAACTTTTCTTCCTTTCAACTAATCTTCTAAATTTCAAATCTATTAAATTCAGGCATTTCGTTCAATTTCTTTAAAAAATTAAATTAAAAAAATATTTTTCTGACATGAGAAAAAAAATCTTTAAAAATATTTTACATATATTTTTTATGTGAATTTTTTTCATTATTTAATTGCTTAATTTTTTAACGAAATTGGACAAAATGCCCAAATTGAATAAATTTGAAATTTAGAAGACTCGATTAAATGAAATCAAAATTAAAAAACTAAAATGAATTTTAGTCAAATTTAGAAAGTACAATTTGCATTTTAACCTATAAAAAAATAAATAAAAAGTCCAATGATGTATGTAAAAAAATAGATTAACAAAAATAGAAGAAATTGAATTATAGCTAAAAACTTTTATGTTGTTTAATGTAAACATTTTAGATTAACCAGCCTTTATGTGTGTAAAACTCTCTCCTAGAGACTTGAACATCGGCCATTACCCCCCACACCTCATAACCACTTATACTTGTGGAGTGACTATCGCATCAAGGATGTGTGGTGGTCAATGGGGTGTTTCCTAAAAAACCCTCCGATGGTAGAGCCAGAATTATAGCTCCAACACGTAATAATTTCGTAATCAATGCTTCTTTTGGGTTTCTAAAGTTTTTGGGTACCTTTTCCTTGTTTGTCTAATTCCCTTTTATGGGAACTAGCTCATGCAGGCTGCTGTTACTATGTCATTAACCAGCCTTTATGGCCTTTGTAACGTATCAGTTGTTTGAGCTAATCGTCTTTAATGATTAGCAGTTACAAAACTTGTTGTAACGTTCTATCGTTTCTAGCACACATACTTCAGATGTAATGCTCATTTATCACTGTTTGGACGATATATTTTCTGGTTCATCAAATATAAAATACAAATATATATATATAAGAAGGCCAAAATACAAAATAGACCCTATAGGTTTAATTGAAATTCATTTTAGCCCTCTAACTTTTCTTCCTTTCAATTAATCTTCTAAATTTCAAATCTTTTAAATTCAGGCATTTCGTTCAATTTCATTAAAAAATTAAATTAAAAAAACATTTTTCTAACATGAGAAAAAAATCTTTAAAAATATTTTACATATATTTTTTATGTGAATTTTTTTCATTATTTAATCGCTTAATTTTTTAACAAAATTGGACAAAATGCCCGAATTGAATAAATTTGAAATTTAGAAGACTCGATTAAATGAAATCAAAATTAAAAAACTAAAATTAATTTTAGTCAAATTTAGAAAGTACAATTTGCATTTTAACCTATAAAAAAATAAATAAAAAGTCCAATGATGTATGTAAAAAAATAGATTAACAAAAATAGAAGAAATTGAATTATAGCTAAAAACTTTTATGTTGTTTAATGTAAACATTTTAGATTAACCAGCCTTTATATGTGTGAAACTCTCTCCTAGAGACTTGAACATCGGCCATTACCCCCCACACCTCATAACCACTTATACTTGTGGAGTGACTATCGCATCAAGGATGTGTGGTGGTCAGTTGGGTGTTTCCTAAAAAACCCTCCGATGGTAGAGCTAGAATTATAGCTCCAACACGTAATAATTTCGTAATCAATGCTTCTTTTGGGTTTCTAAAGTTTTTGGGTACCTTTTCCTTGTTTGTCTAATTCCCTTTTATGGGAACTAGCTCATGCAGGTTGCTGTTACTATGTCATTAACCAGTCTTTATGGCCTTTGTAACGTATCAGTTGTTTGAGCTAATCGTCTTTAATGATTAGCAGTTACAAAACTTGTTGTAACGTTATATCGTTTCTAGCGCACATACTTCAGATGTAATGCTTATTTATCACTGTTTGGATGATATATTTTCTGGTTCATCAAATATAAAATACAAATATATATATATATATATATATATATATATATATATATAAGAGTGACAAAATACAAAATAGACCTTCTAGGTTTAATTGAAATTCATTTCAGTTCTCTAATTTTTCTTCTTTTCAATTAATCTTCTAAGTTTCAAATCTATTAAATTCAGGCATTTCGTTCAATTTTAATTAAAAAATTAAATTAAAAAAAATATTTTTCTATCATGAAAAAAAAAATCTTTAAAAATATTTTACATATTTTTTTATGTGAATTTTTTTATTATTTAATTGCTTAATTTTTTAACGAAATTGGACAAAATGCCTGAATTGAATAAATTTGAAATTTAGAAGACTCAATTAAATGAAATCAAAATTAAAGAACTAAAATGAATTTTAGTCAAATTTAAAAAGTACAATTTGTATTTTAACCTATAAAAAAATAAATAAAAAATCCAATGATGTATGTAACAAAATAGATTAACAAAAATAGAAGAAATTGAATTATAGCTAAGAACTTTTACGTTGTTTAATGTAAACATTTTAGATTAAAAAAATAGAAGAAATTTAATTATAGCTAAAAACTTTTACGTTGTTTAATGTAAACATTCTTAGTGTTTTTATTTTTTTAATCAAACAAATTATTTGTTCTTAAAAAAAAAAAATGGAAATTTTGTAATTGAGAAAAAAAAAAAGGGTCTTGGTTTCTATTCAGGTACAATTCAAGTCTACCCCCCTGTCCAATTGTGTAGTCCACTAGCTAGGTTTGATCAGACAGGCCTGATAAGCCAATCACATCCCTCTATTACATCCTTACAAACCCCGACAGACACTTTGCCACACGTTTGCCTCTAACTTGTTGGCAAACTGTAAACAAACAGTATCTTTAAACCGGTAGTGTAAAACTAAAAGGAAAAGTAACTGCTCTGCTATGTTATCACGGAAACTGCGTAATCTATTTGTTTGCTCCGTAGAGTTGTGCACGCGTGAGATAGACGAACTGAGTCTGGTACGGTTAAAAGGAGACAGAAAAAGACATTAAAGATATGAGATATCTACTCCTTTTTTTTTTAATGAGAAAAGATATCTACTCCTTAAAACAATAATATAATTGTTTTCGCTGACGATAGGTACTGTTTTTATTATTATTGTTTCTGAATATACATTAAAAAAAAAAAAAAAAAGGAAAAAAGAGAGAAACTATGGTATTTTTTATAATATAAAATAAGATTATATGAGGGAAATTCTCAAATGAAAGGCTTTTTATAAACCATGAATGCTCCAACCTGAAGGAAGCCACAAAGTGCATGTTTAGCAAAAATTAAAAAGTCAGTTTATTTTATTATTTAGTTTATTTTTGTTATTATTTATGGGTCTTATTGTATTTTTTGATACTATTCATAGGTTCTGTTGTACTATTTTAGTTAAATTTTACCTTTATCTATAGTACTTTCAGCAAAAAAATTTCAATTTCAATTTCAATAAAATAAGTGGATCCCAAACAGACCCATAGTGCGAGCGATTGTTTGTTACTCGTTAGTCTTAGATTAAGAGTGTGTTTGGGAAGTGATGAAACTCATAACTTATTAGAGTTTTTAGCGTATTTTTACTTTTTTTTTTTAATACAAGATAAAATTTCAACTTTAGCCTAATCTAAGTGTAGATGCGTGTGAAGCTTTCTCTGGAAACTTGAACCTTGGCCCTTACTCCCAACACCCCACAAACATTTATACTTGTAGAGTGACCACCGCACCAAGGGTGCGAGGTGGTGTGTATTTTTACTACTATTCATGGGTTTCATTACATTTTTTGGTATTATTTATGGATCCTACTGTATCATTCAATTAGTTTTTAGTTGTTTTTTTACAGTAAAAAGTTTTCAATTTCAACTAAATAAGTTGTTCCCAAATGTGACCCTAAATATTCATGTTTATACTATAAAGTTGCTTTCATATTGGAGTCACAAGGAAGATATATGACAGCATATTTATAACGACAATTTTAAAATTTCATTTCCTTGTCTTTTTTTATGGTTTTAATTGTTTGGATTATCAAAATTATGGTGTTGATATACCAATCAAAACAAATTCATATATATATAGTTTTTAAGGAGGATTATTATCTTCCTAAATTCTAATGAGGATATAAAAATTTAATTCATTATAAACACTTCCACATCATTTTTACAACAAATCATAAGTGGTAAATTGTTATTAATTTTAATTTGAATCCACCATTAAAATTACTTTTTTATTCACCAATTACAACCCGTAACAACCTATTAATTATGATTTATTGTGAAAATATTGTGAACATACCTCTTCTTTATGCAGAATATCTCTGAAAAGTAGCTTAACATTTCATACCAAAGTTATATGCTTAACTATGATTTTTCATTTTCATTGTAAAATTCTTAATAACTTTCTTTTCAATCTAAGAATAACTAAATTGTCTGCCAAAAACTCAGTGATTTATTGAGTAAAAAAAAAAGGCAATAGCTATTATTATGCCAGATCTATCTCTTTGAAAGCATAGTCTCGTTACCAAAAAAAAATATAATAATAATAAAAGAAAGCATAGTCTCATTCTCATTTAGGGAACAAATGTAAAGATCACAAAGCCCAAATTTGAGAGCTTGCAAGGAGGGCTGTCTCGGTGGAATAGAACATCCTTTGGGAATATCCAATGAACATCCTTTGGGAATATCCAATGGAGGAAAAAAAAAAAAAAAAAGGAGAAAGGGGGGATGCCCCACCGCCAGGAATTTATTTATTTTTATTGGCTCCATCATGGGTTTGAGCAATATCTTGGAAAAATTTATTTTTATTTTTTGATGGATTCAATAAAATTTTAACCTATGACATCTGTTTTATAATGATTGAATCTCAAATATCTTATTTGATAACAATAAATTTTACTAATTAAGATAATGAAACTCTTTTATTTTGGTGGAAGGAAAAAATTATAAATTGTTACTATACATTGTATCACACATTTCTACTGTGAAAAGGGAGTGAGTGAGATTGTGAAAGACAAAGGAGAGCGAGCGAGTAATAAAAAAATGAAATTTAAGTTCACAATTGGTGAATAATAACTTGTATATGTAAAAGTCTACTGCAGCAGTATTGTAAAAGTTTTAGCAAATACATATCTGGGTAATGCATGTATTTTGTGTCACAATGCTAAAAAATATGATATTCAGAGATTTACAACTCCGAATACTAATACTCTAATAGCCATGTAATGGCCAATGGCCAAAGGCCTCTTGGAACTAGCTTTCCCTTTAAGGCTGTACTTGACTAGTCCTTAATTCCTTGTATAAATTTAGAAAGAAAAAAGAAAAAAAAAAGAATTATTTTTTTCCTCAACAGATATATTTATAGGAAAATTTTTGTTTTTAAATCAATTTAGAGGGATGTCTTTCAACCTAGTGACAGAGCCACATGTAGACCAAGGGGGCCAACGTCCCCTAAACTTTTTAAAATTCCTTTATTTCTCCATATGATATGGTATATTTACAAGTATAGCCCTTACAAAAAATACTACTTGACCCCCTCAATTTTTTTTTTATAATGTTTGAACTATAGTATAAGTTATGATCCTCCCAAAATATATGTCAAAGTGTATATATATAGCATAAGCAGTGTTTTTTTGCATGTGTCAAATGTAAGAATATCTCTCCAACTATGATCCTTTTGTTATTATTCCATTTAGATTGTGTTTGATTCAATTGAAATTGATTTTCGGAAAACATTTTTTGTATTTATAGGTGTTTGGGGTGACTAAAAATGTTGATCAACCATAAATTGTTTTCCAATTGACCATAAAATAATGGCACTTAGTTTTCAATTATTTTGATAATGTGTTTCCAATTTGTAATTGATTTACTCACATTCTTTGTCCAATGTATTGTAAGCAAATTGTTAAAAATAAATGTCATATAAATTTTCAAATTATTCTACATATAAATGTTATTGACTTGATTTTTTCTTCTTCTTAAGATTGTAGTTATGTGCTTTTTAGAGTTAGAGTAATTACATACAAATTTACAATGAACACACATAGACACACACACACACACATAAGATTAAAGTTAGTATGGCCCCCAAAGAAATTTTTTTGACTCCACCACTAACTTCGATCCATTATGTGATGACTCATAAAACTATTCACATATATTATTTAAACAAGTCACATGGTTCATTAAATATGTTATATTACTAAAAATACATGTAGATGGTTTTATCAATTGCCACATACCAAGTTGGAGGAATTTTTCTACATACTGATTTGTAGGTAAACTTTTAGTACGTTTAAAACTAAATATATATATATATATATATATATATATATAATTTCATTTATGATCCTACAATTCGAGAAATACAAAAAAATATATGCAAATAAATACTTCTAAGCTACCATAGACCTTTTATGTGCAAAACCGTATAGGAGTACTCTTTTTTCCCCTGTGCATATTAAGTGAGAGAGAGAGAGAGATACGATCATTGAAAATTTCAGAAAATATCATTTGACCTAAAGATCTATAGCGTATAAGATTATATACTATATTACTATATAATAAAAGTGGTTGCACTCTACTTGCACCAAGTGGCTACAATTTATTAAAGATTTTGATAAATTACAAAATTCTTGTCTAACTTAAGAGTGGTTTCAAATTAATTTCTAAATTTTAAAATTTTTAATTAAACTATAATAAAACTTTTGTCTTACATGTTGCGGTTTTACCAAATAGACACATTCTCCATTTTTTCTTTTTTTTCCATTTTTTTTCCGCATAAACAGATGATATATTAGATAAACATAAACAGTACAAGCACAACTTGACTACAGTACAGTACATACAGCAACACATAGACACTAAACCAAGCTAGAACAACACATAAACAATCCACCAAACCGCAAAGGGCAACAATAGAACAACCTACTACCACAAACCCACCTGATGACAGGTAATAGCTAGTACCAAAACAAAAGGCAAGACAACTGAACCATTATTGACCGTGACGACTTTTTTGATACCATTTGTTTCTCCATGTGTCTTATGGTAGGGCAAGAGCCTTGACAATTTTTTCTTGTGGATTAAATTATGGTATTGATACATTAGTTAAGACAAACTTAAAGTGGACATACACACTTGACATCCAATATTTTTGTGCAAGAGATTATCTCCAAATAGATTTGCTAATATATAAAATTCATGCTTCAAATAAGGTAGGAGCCCTAAAATATTTTTTGTTTGGGGATTTGAATTATGGTATTGATACACTAGTCAAGACAAACCGAGAATGCGCGCACACACACAATTATGTACATACGTACATATCTTAAATTTTCAAACTAGAGAAAATATTAACTCATAAATATACTATATACAGAAAAATCAACATGTTATATATATTATCATATTTCTAAAGTCTAAGTATTATATAAATGTTGTTTGATTTGCTATATATATGTACAAAATTACAAAAAAAAAAAAAAAAAACTCATTATCTCTCATAAAAGTTATGCTCAACAACAATCAATTTGTCCACCAATAAAACATGTACAAAAATCTAATGTAATTAATAATGTCTTCAAAGTCATATTGTTTTATCTTACTTCTAATTTTTTTTTCCTATTGTTTGGTTGTTTTTCCAATTTTCTACCTTTTGTTAGAGAAAGAGAGAGATTGTTTTAAATTTGATGTGCATGTGCAAAAATTATCTCAAACATAACTATATCTATGTATAAGATTAATGCTTAGGGCATGATAAAAGTCTTGACAATTTTTGTTTGTGGATTGAATTATGGAATTAATACACTAGTCAAGATAAATTCAAATTGTAAATACAGTTGACACTTGAATATGATCTATTTGTGCAAGAAATTATTTAAAGTGGTAATTACAGTAAATAGACTCACCCAATGATAAGATTCACACTTAGGGCACAATAGAGCCCTAACAAATTTTGTTTAGAGCTTGAATTATGTTATCGAAACACTATTCAAAACAAATTAAAAGTGCGCGCACACACAATTTTACATTTACATATATATCTTGAATTTTCAAATTAGAGAAAACCATAACTCATAAATACACTACATAAAAAAATCATCAACATATCACCAAAAGTGTGCTTGGTGACAATATTTCATAGAATAACATTTATTTAATATCACTTCATAATGAATTTCTTAGGAAATTTAGTTAAAAAAAAAAATCAATATGTCTACCAAAAAACCAAATAAAAATAATCTAATTGAACTAATATAGTCTTCACTCTTCAAAGTCATAATTGATTAAAAATTTAAGCTGATGCAAGTGCAAATCCCCCCTCTTCCCCCCCCCCCCCCCCCAAAAAAATATTCATTGGGTTAGCCCTTTTAAAAAACCCCAATTCTTATTTCTAAAGGGTCCCAACATTTAAAAAGTAATAAATATATATTTTAAAAAAATTAAAATTTGGGCGGGGGAGGTATATAGCCCCCCAACATAGAATGTGGATGCTTAGGACACCACACAATTAATAACTCAATTGATCAATACTATTATAAAGGCAGTAAGATTTGGTGGAATCATCATTTAATTTGTCACTAGGCAAAAATACACTTTACATTCTACAAGATATAATCTCTCTATTGAAAAAAAAAAAGAAAAAAAAAAAAAGCATTCATTTTTTTCATTTCAGTTTCAATTCATTTTTTAAAACACTTCAATTTGCGTGTACCAAATGAAGTATTTGATCAATTGCCATTTTAGCCTGCTAAGTTTAAACTTGCCATTTTTGCCTATTAACTTTGGTAACACAATCTAGCAAAAAAAAATAAAAATTTTGATAACGTGGTCACTTTACTCCTTTCATTTATTGTCGTAAAATATTTTCCAGTTATCTCCTTTAAAATGATGTTGTGGGGGGATGACTGCAATCTCGACCCGAGGATTGAGGCCTAAGAGACCAACCTAAGAGATGGGCTCGGCCCAGATTATGGCAGTAAGTAAAATAGCCTACTAAGTAGAAGAAGCCATCCAGGCTTATCATCGTGGAAATCCGTATCGACTTCCTTCCCCAAGGTGACATGCAAAACTCTCCTCCTGAAGTAATGAAGGTGCCATGGCTAACTAGTTCGCTTCTAAATTGAGGTGTCCCCTCTATTCAAACTTACCCTAAGAGACATGGCAAAGAGGACAAAGGAACCAATGCGGCAATCACCTTCGTATTAATGAGGCCCTTCACCTAATGTCAGCCACATTCAATACTAAATGACTGACTTGAATAGTAGAAGTATCCCCAAAAGCCCCCCTTTATGATCAAAAGATGGTAGAGCAGAAGAGGGATGGGATAAGTATCCCCCAAATCTAGCGGAGGGCAAGCTTGCTTGAAAAAGAGGGAAGAGGGGAAGACAGCTATAAAAGGAGGAGGGGGGCAAGAGAAAGGCGGTCAGAAAAATTAAGGAGAAAAAGTTTAGGCAAGAACAAGAGAGAGAGTTCCAAGGGTTTTCAATCCTTGAACCTATCTCATGTATCTCGGGAACTTTACCACCATGACTATGTATTTGATTCGATCACTTTTCATCTTTAATCTGTTGCTTAGGCTTCCTATTGTGGATCATTTCATTTTCTTTAAAAATTAGTTGTGTAGATCTTATACAATCTCAACGAATAGTTGTTGATTGTTTTTTACCCCCATAGATGTCATTTCACATTTCTAACATTAAAAAAAAGAAAAAAAGATGATTTAAACAAAAAATGACAAATTAAAAACTTAGTGGATTAAAATGACAATTGTTCAAAATTAATGGACTAAAATAATAAATTTTAAAGTTAGTTGACTAAAATGACAGTTGATCAAAGTTATAGGGTGTAAAGTTTATTTTTGTCCAAAAAATCATTAAATAAATAAAATGTCTATTTTCTTCAAAAAACATCATTAATTGAATAAAATAAAAAATATTGTCACAACAAAATGACTTAGAAAAAAGAGAGAGTAATTGCCATCTAGTTGTTCTTAAATGTTATAAAACCTTGTTTTTGTTTTTTAAAATATTAGTTGGCTCAATGAGATGACTTATAAAAAAAAAGAGAGTAATCAGTTATCTAATTGTTTGCAAATGTTATTAAACCTTGTTTTAATTTTTCAAAAGTTATCATTTTTAATTAAAATTTAATAGAATAGACTAAAAACACTAGAAGGTTTTGAATATTTTTAACAACCTCAATATCTTTAAACTTAACCAAGCAAGAAAAAAAAAAAGAAGAGAGTAATTTTCCTTTTCTTCAAAAAAAAAAAAAAAAAAGAAAGAGAAAAAGAAAAAGTTATCTCCAACACTTTGGATGAATCGAAATTATAGTAAACGAAGTCAAATATGCATATTCCTAATAATTTCCTTTCTAATTATTAGTATTAAAAACTTCGATTTTTCTTTCCATTCTCGTCACCCTTATTGGCAGACAAACAAAGACAAATAGCGGTTCTCGAAACGGGGCAAACTCAAAACGTCGTCGTAACTCCGCCGAACCCGTCCTTTCATTTCTCAGGTTATTATTATTAATCACAATCCCGTTTATAATTTATATAGCCAAACAAAAAACATCCTCACAACTCCACAAAACCAAAGCACCCAGCGCCAGCAGCTCACACACACAAGATCTGATCAGATCCATTCAGATCCTCCTCCCTCTCTCTCTCTCTCTCTCTCTCTCTCTACAAATTCTCTATCTTTTTTCTTTCTCTCTCCTTTGTATTTATGTATCGGTCAATTCTTATATGTAATCTGTTTCCAAAGTGATTCGATTTTCGAAATCAGAGTCGATGGTTTCAATTCTAGGGTTTCAGAGCCAGCGACGTCGTTTCATCGAGTTTCGCTACAATTGCGGTGTTCGTCTTGGGTAGATATGCGTGGGATCGAGATTTAGGGTTTGTAAAGGTGCTTGTGGAGTGCATGAAGATTTGGTGCTGCCTATGCTTTACAAGAGAAGAGGAAGAAGAAGAAGAAGACGTGGACGACGACGAAGAGGACAAGGAATTAGGTGAGGAAGGTAATTCGGAGGCTATGAGGGAGGGCGTTTTCGGAAATGAGGGTAATCCCGAGGGTAGAATCGGAAATGACGACGACCCCGAGGAGGATGTCGAGCGGTTGCTAGGTCTCGCCGCCTTGAGCCCGCAGCACCTCGACTGCGACGACGACGACGACGAGCAGCTCAGATTGTTCGAAGACGCCGTCGTCGCGATGCGCGGTGGCGGCGGCGTTGGTGTTGGTGGTGGTGCGCATTGGGACGGGGCCGCCCGGGCCGCTGACCCCTTGCCGTTCTTGGGGGTTCGAACCGCGCGGCGGTTCGAGGGGGAGAGTAGCTCCGCCTCGGCGGAGACTGCTGCGGTGGATCATGATCGCGATTCGCACAATAAGCGCGCCAAGGTTCACTATGATTTTCAGTGAGTCTCTCACTCTCTGCTTATTTCTCTGCATGTGTGTGTATCTCTGAATTTTTGCTTCTCTAATTTTTATTTTTGTTTTAAATTTCGTTAATTGAATGCAATATTCTGAGATTATGGTTAGAAGAACAATTATGGTATGTAAAGATTGCATTTTTTTTCTAAATATAAATATGGGATTTTTATTTTAACGTTTTGGTAATGTTCGTTGTCTAAATTTTTACTAATCAAGTTTTAAAATTTGATTATTACATGAGTTTGTCGTAGAAATTTTAATTGTCGGAGTTTTTTTTTTTTTTCCTAATGCGGACATATGCAATGTGCTAACTTTACAAGGAATTACATACATTAGAGAAAGTGTCTTAAAGTATGTTCAGTGTAAATCTTCTCATGTTGACACTTATTCACTAGATAATCACACTCGGCACGAAAAGATAGTAGGTGTAAGTAAAAGCCCCATGGTTTCTAAGGTTTTATTTCTCATCTGTGATATAAATTTATTTTTGGGGCTTCTTATTTTCGTAATTACAATGAATTACTCAATTACTGTCAAACAGAGAAGTTGTTTTAGATGAGTGCCTCTGTTTCATTTAAGTCCATCCCTTTGAAGCTACTGGTAGGGCAGCGTTTCAGTCTTGCTCCAATTTGAAGTGGATGTGCCTTTGTTGTGCCATGAATCTCATGCAGGACCCACCCATGCATAACAAACGATGTGTTCAATGGGCCTTGCAAATATGTGAAGGCCTATTGGGTTCCAAACTGGAACAGAATGGAAAAAAAACTCCATTTTGTTTTGTTATGTCCCCCCTCCCTCTCCCTTTTATCGGTAACTACTCAAGCACCAATGTGTGTTGAACTCACAATCTCACCATCCACCTTACTTTTATGAGGAGAAGATGTCATTTGAGTTAAAGCTCATTGGCATAGAAACAAAATTCATTTAGTATGCATGACTTAAAAACTGTTTGGTTTTGATACCAAGTATGGAGTTTGATTATTATATAAGTAATGTTCCATTTTAACTTTGAAATGCATGCAATATTATATGGAATACTTATTATCAAAACATTCTGGTGCAGTGGATATCATTTTGCAACAGCAGAGTTTTCCAATGGAAACTCTAGTTCATCTGCAGACAGGGATTACCACATTAATCAGGGATCTTCTTTTCCATCTAAGAATCAGATATTTTATCATACTTTAACAATGAGTGATGGTGGTGGTAAGAATTTATCTGAATCTAGTGATGGGACAGATGATGTCGGAGATGAGATTGGCTCTCCAAGATTGGAAGATTTTGAAGTTCGGATGGATCTTACGGATGACTTACTCCATATGGTATGCAGTGCCTAATAACTTTTCGTGGAACTACTTTGATTTTCTAATTATTGTAGTTTTATTTTTATTTTTTATTTTAAATAAAATAAAAATTTCCTTACATCCTTCCTCTATTCTGTTAAACAGAATCTGATTATTTTGGGGTTATTGTTATGGTACTACAGGCCTGAACATGACAGGTTCTTCTCATCCAGCATCTTTCAAATGAAATGGTTAAAATAATGTACATGTTTTTTTTTGGCTTGTTTTTCTAGGTTTTCTCTTTCTTAGACCACACTGCTCTTTGCCGAGCTGCCAGAGTCTGTAGGCAGTGGCGAGCAGCTAGTGCTCATGAGGATTTCTGGAGATGTTTGAATTTTGAGAACCGAAACATATCTGTAGAACAATGTAAGTTTTACTTAAATGGGATGTAGTATTCTTTGGTCTTCATTTAACCCTTATTACTAAAGATAACTTGCTGTCTCGATAAATGTAATATTGATTTTGATACTTTGAGAACTGTTGTTTATCTACTATTTTGGTGGTGGTTTTGTGTTTGGTATTTCCTTTAAAAGAAAAGTGGAAAACTTCTCACATATCATGTGCATTTGCAGTTGAGGATATGTGTCGGCGGTATCCAAATGCAACAGAAGTGAATATTTCTGGTGCTTCCATTCACTTGCTTGTTATGAAGGCAGTATCTTCATTAAGGTAAGAAGCTTATGTTAGTGTTTCTTCCCCCCCAGTCATTATTGTGTGATCATGGCTAATATGTCTTCGTGTTTTGCAGAAACCTTGAGGTTTTGACATTGGGGAGAGGGCAACTAGGGGATACTTTTTTCAATGCCTTATCGGATTGTTATTTGTTGAAGAGATTGAATGTAAATGATGCTAATCTTGGCAACAGTATTCAAGAAATACCTATAAACCATGATAGCTTGCGTCATCTTCAACTAACAAAGTGTCGTGTGATGCGTATATCCGTCAGGTGAAGCAGGTTTAAGGTTAAAACCAAACTGTCATGTCTGTCTATCTGGTCAATTTTTATGTTAAGATATTGTCTTTTGCAGGTGTCCACAGCTTGAAACAATGTCTTTGAAGCGCAGCAACATGGCACAGGCTGTGCTTAATTGCCCTCTCTTGCATGAGCTTGATATAAGCTCTTGCCACAAGCTTTCAGATGCTGCAATTCGTTCAGCAGCAACTTCATGCCCTCAGTTAGAGTCTCTGGACATGTCAAATTGTTCATGTGTTAGCGATGAAACTCTAAGGGAAATAGCCCTCACTTGCGCCAATCTCCATATTCTTAATGCTTCATATTGCCCAAACATCTCACTTGAGGTCAGTTTTTAGAGTTTGTTATAATCTTTTCTCTGGAAATATTGGTTATTCCTTTATTTGACACGTTTCATTGCTTTTTCCTGGAAGTCTGTTAGACTGCCGATGTTGACGAAACTTCAGCTTCACAGCTGTGAGGGAATCACCTCAGCTTCAATGGCTGCAATATCTCATAGTTATATGTTGGAGGTTAGAATTCACTTGCTTCAGATATTGTTGTTTTCTGGATGTCTGCTTCATTTTAAGTAAATGATACTTTCAACATGTCAAAATGAGAGTTCATATTCGTTGCAGGTTTTGGAGCTTGACAATTGCAGCCTACTGACTTCTGTGTCCTTGGACCTTCCACGCTTACAGAATATTAGATTAGTACATTGTCGCAAGTATATTTTGCTGCTCCATCTCATTTCTCCCATTTCATCCAATCTTCCCAAAAAAGAATCTCCCTCTCTCTCTGGTGGAGATTGTTCTGTTCCCTTCTTTTGGTTTTGTTTTTGATTTAATTTTTTTTTCCTGCAGATTTGCTGATCTGAATTTAAGGAGTCTCATGCTATCATCTATAATGGTGTCTAATTGCCCCGCACTCCACCGGATCAACATCACTTCAAACTCACTTCAGGTATGTCTTTTGGTGAGCAATTTGGTCTCTTTTGTGCCCTTCCTTTCATGTCCTTAACCACTTACAAGATAGAGCAATAAAATGGAGTGGTTTCATGTATTTGTAGAAATTAGCATTGCAGAAGCAGGAGAGCTTAAACACATTGGCATTGCAATGCCAAACTTTGCAAGAAGTGGATCTCACTGATTGTGAATCTATGACAGATTCAATTTGTGAAGTTTTTAGTGATGGAGGTGGATGCCCTATGCTAAAGTCACTAGTTCTTGATAACTGTGAGGTTTGTGATTGAGGCCCTTTCCATTTCCTGAAGTGATCATTTTGTGAAATATATTTGTGCTAGGCATATCAGATTGTCTTTTGAATATCCTGGTGTTTTGGGGAAAATATGATGGTGTTCTCTTTAATATATTTTGTTCTTCTTAGAGTGGGTTTTTATGTTCTCTTAAACTGGTTGCTAAGGTAAATCCAGGGTGCTACTTGGTTTGTTTAAAATTTTCTGTTAGCAGTGTTTACACATAAGATAATCCAGGGGCCCTACTTGGTTTTAATAATACTGAAGAATTGTTGATTTTGTGTTTAGAAATGCCATTGATTCCACATTACATAAGAAGGGGGCTGATCTGGGTAGTAGGAATTTGAGGATTGGGGTGGAAAAGGGACAGGTGAAGGGATTGGCTTTGTGGAATGTAGTTTTTATATGGTTCAGCATAATTGTGATTTATTCTTAAACTATGTTGTTAGCAATAATGCACTACCATTAGCCAATCTTTGAATTGTTTAAAATTTTCTGATTGATCTGGCCCTTTGCTTCTTGATGTCTTATATGTTTGACATTGAGTTGGTGTGCTATCGGGGTTCACCATTCTGATTGACTTTGATGTTAAAATCATCTCTAATGAGTTGTAATGGTTGTATTTGATTTTCGCTTTGATATAATGTGATGATTTCCCTTTTTTCAGAGCTTGAGAGCAGTGCAGTTCTGCAGTACCTCTTTAGTTAGTCTTTCCCTTGTTGGTTGCCGGGCCATCACTGCTCTCAATCTTACATGCCCATATCTAGAGCAAGTTTGCTTGGACGGTTGTGATCATCTTGAAAGAGCATCTTTTTGTCCTGTAAGTGAGCTTAATCTCATATTTGGTCTTTTACTGTAGTGTATGGAAAAAATTCTTAACTTTAATGTTCCCTTGAATATTAACTGAATTCCCTAAAAAAAAAAGTATATTAATAGCGGAATTAAATTTTGCAACAAGGATGTAGTTCTAATTCACAATCTGATATACACACTACATGGACAATTTGCTCTTGTATTGTATAAAACACAAATTTGTGCTGTATGATGCCACTATCTTTCATGTTCTAATCTAGTTTTTTGACACTTAGTTGCATCTTTTGCAGCATCAACCGATGGGAAAAGAGCTGATTTTTTTTTTTCTTTTTTTGATTAAAAAGAACAGAGCTTAATTGTAAATCTTCATTTCATTAGGTTGGCCTACAGTCATTGAATCTGGGAATATGTCCCAAATTAAATGTACTCAGTATTAAAGCACCGTGTATGGTGTTGCTCGAATTGAAAGGATGTGGCGTATTATCAGAAGCATCTATTAATTGTCCGCTTTTGACCTCTCTAGATGCTTCCTTTTGCAGGTTGGTTGCTTTAATATTTTCTTTGGTGATCCTTTTTTGGTGTTCAAGCTGACACCCTTATCTCTTTCACATGCAGCCAACTTAAGGATGACTGTCTGTCTGCAACAACTGCTTCATGCCCGCTGATTGAGTCGTTGATATTGATGTCATGCCCATCTATTGGTTCTGATGGACTTTATGCCCTGCGCTGCCTTCTACATTTGACTGTGCTTGATTTATCGTACACCTTTTTGATGACCTTGCAGCCGGTTTTTGAGTCTTGTTTGCAACTAAAGGTAATTTTCACTGTCCAGTACATAAGCAATCTATTTTTCACATGGGGCGTGTCACTGCAACCATAAAATTTTAGGGAAAAGTACCAAAAACTACAATTATTTGTCAATAGGAAAACCATTAATCCAAGTTTTCAAATCCTGGTAATGAAAATCTATAATTTTCTAATCGAAATGCTTGTTTGTCTGAACCTAATAGCAAAATCTTTTTAAATTAAGCTACATGCATAATCTGTTTTAATGATCATGGCTTATCATTTGATGGTCCTCCTCTATCAGATTTATTGTACAATACATAGCATGAATGTGTTCTTTTTAAGAGTATAAACAGTGATGAGCTTTTCTGGATGGTATAAATGCATTTTAAGGGTCACCTACAAATAAAAATTTAACAAATTGTTTAGAAGAATCTTTACATGTTTTTGCTTTAATTTTATATATAGACCACCAAGTTGTCCAAGGTGCCTTATAAAATTATGTATCAAGTGATATTTTGGGTTTTTCGCTGTATTATATCCCCCCCACCCCCCAAAAAAAAAAAAAAAAAAAAATCTTGTGCCTCTACATCATCTTTTGAGGCCTCTTAAACACTGTTTTTGGGTGTCAAAATTGTGTGAATGCTATTTATATCAAGTTGATGTTCTCATGCTTATCATAAATTGTATTTTAGCATAATCTCAGTTTTTATTGGACAAAAAAAAGCCTCAACTTTGTTGTTTTAACATTTAAAGAAGGTAAATATACACTAACCTCTTCATGCATGCTATGTATGTAACATTTTTAAGTTGTAACCACAAATAGTTGTAGTTTAAGTATAAAATGTGTCATAATCTTATGGAATTTGAATTTTAAATCTCTCAATTTACCCTTATATTCTTAAATTGGCTTATTGTTAAATCATTTTCAATTAGATAATAGGGTTATTTGTGGATGTGTATAAAAGTGGATGCCAAAGAATTCTACTCCTCTCCTTCTCCCAGGTGTTAAAAAGTGGATAATAGGGGTTGAGGGGGTTGATTATTTGGGCTTTACTGTAGTACTTACATTTCCTCCCTCCTTCTCCCAGGTGTTAAAATTACAAGCATGCAAGTATCTTGCAGACTCATCACTTGAGCCCCTTTACAAGGAAGGTGCTCTCCCTGCTCTCCAGGAATTGGACTTGTCTTATGGGACCCTCTGTCAGTCTGCTATAGAAGAGCTTCTTGCTTTCTGCACACATCTTACACATGTGAGCTTGAATGGCTGTGTCAATATGCATGACCTTAATTGGGGTTGCAGTGGTGGCGGCCAGATTTCTGAGTTGCCTAGTATTTATAGCTCATCTTCCATGCTTTCACCTGAGAACATCCACGAGCCAATTGAGCAGGCCAACCGTTTACTGCAGAACCTAAACTGTGTTGGTTGTCCTAATATTAGGAAAGTTTTCATTCCACCGGCGGCACGCTGTTTTCATTTGTCATCATTAAACCTTTCTCTATCAGCAAATTTGAAGGAAGTTGATCTTGCTTGTTTTAATTTGTGCTTTCTAAATTTGAGGTACCCTTTTTCTCTTGATGCAGTTGGTTAATGTGGTTTTTGATTCTTCTGATATTTTATCTGTGCTGAAAATTTTATTTCTTATGCTCTACAGTAATTGTTGCTCTTTGGAAATGTTGAAGCTTGAGTGTCCAAAATTGACCAGTCTCTTTCTACAGGTAAGCATTTTGCATTTGAGGGCCTTAAGCATTTTCTTGGCTTTGTCATTTGAAGATGTATTAATGGATACACACTTCAGATTTTGTACTTACTGTTATTTACATTTTCACTAGTGCTCCAGTTGGGGGAATTCAACATTTAGTAGGTATTGGGGATTCCCTTCTTTGTGCGTTTGGATTAGCTTTTTGTCAAAAGCTTATTTGATTATTTATTGAAAGTTGACAAAACTACAGCTGCACCTAGAAAAATTGAGGCTTTAAAAAGTTGTAAAGAATCCAACTTCAACTAATTCATACTGCTGGGGTGCTGGGAAATGCATGTTTTTTTTTGTAATTTAGTTTTGTATAGTCTGGTATGGTCACGTGTTTCATTGATCAATATGTAATTCTGTCCAAGGGGCACAATCTAGTGCAAGCTTATTTTCTTTTATTTTCCTACATGGAAAAGTAATATATTTGCAATAAGTCGTCTAGGAATACAAAACTTTTCCTAGCTCTTTTTAGAATTGTTGTCGTGGCCTGTTATGACTGGCTTGGTGTATAATAAACGTGGTGTTGGTGGTGGACTGATACAAAAAGATTTTGCTCAAATTGTAACTTACCTCCTAAGCAAGCTTTGAAAATAGTTGTGTGCCTCATTGATCATATATTTGTGAAGTTGGTGTATGTATATGCCCTAAACTGCTTCTGTTTAATGCTCTTTTGCTAACTTTTGAAATTGGGGCTTTGTTAGTCGTGCAACATTGATGTAGCAGCAGTTGAAGCTGCCATATCAAAGTGTAGCATGCTGGAGACCCTTGATGTCCGCTTTTGTCCGAAGGTGAGAGCACTCTCTCTCTCTCTCTCTCTCTTCTTGTTATATAATGCATTGTTTTTTGTTTATTTTATTTTTGCATCATTTGTACAACCTGAAATCCTTTTTAAATGTGTGTTTTGCTACTTTGACTTACAGATATGCTCAATGAGTATGGGGAGGTTACGTGCGGCATGCCCTAGTTTGAAGCGTATCTTCAGTAGCCTGTCACCTTCATGATGTGACAGACGTCTTTGTTTCATTTTATGCTGCTTAGCAGGTGGCAACCAGCTTGGTAATTTATCTGTGATTTGCTCGCATGTATTGTAAATGGTCATCTTCATCTTCTTTTGATTGTTGGTGTTCGTTTTGGTATAGAGGTACTTCATGTAGTCTTTATGTAACAATAGAATAAATTGTTTTGTTTTACTTTTAATTGTTCATTGTAGTTCACTTGTTGAGTAAACCACCGGCATTTTTTCTTTCTGTTGGTCAGTAAATGGCCATCTATATTGTTTGTCGGTGTGGCTCTGCAGGTAATTCATGTTGTCTTTTATGTATTTGATACAATAAGATGTCTTTGTAAATTAATTAATATTGTTTGTTAGTACTAATAGTTCTTCCCTGGAGCTAATGAATTTCAAATTATTGGTTCTTGTATTTGAGTTTGACCCTTTTTATATGGTCAATGTAATTTCCAGCTGTCAGGAATATAATTAGGTTTGGTCTCGTTCCTTCCAAGCTTTTGAATGTGACTGGCTAGATGTGACACGCACAAAGTTGTCCTCTCTACCTACCTTTTTTTTTTGAGAAATGTCCTCTCTACCTACCTTATTTGCCTAAAGTCTAGATAATGGTGGTTTTTGCTTTTTGCTAGTCTTTTGGTTTTTTAAATGTGACAGATAGAAAGTTGTCCTCTCCTCTCCTCTCCATCCAACACTAGATCATGGTGGTTCGTGAGAGTAGTATGGGGTGAGGTTGAGACGTTAATCGAGATTAATGAATACAACATACTTGGGCTCATAATATTATTGCTGGCTTTGTTACCTTAACAGGTCCAGAGATCCATTCTAAGAAGCCACCCCCATTTCCATGGTTAGAACTTAGAAGTAACTTGTCCTCTTCAGTTATTGTTTGGCCTTGAATTTCTTCACATTTTGATGACTCCATTTAATAACAGAAAATGTACTAACAAAGCTTTATGTGAAGTTTAAAAAGTGCCGATGTGATTTTCCCCCCTTAAGATTTAGAACAGGCTAGTCTAAGAATGGGTGAACTCAAAGTAAGCTCACTGACGCAAAATGCAGTCATAGGTCACCTGTTTATGAGCGTTTGGCAATTCACATAATTGAAAACAAAATTAATTCAATTTGGTTCAATTTGGTTCTTGACAAGTGCCTAACACATTGTGATCATTCGTTTTCATAGAAATATTCTACATTATTTTAGGATGCATAATTAATAGGGAAAATTACACCAACCTAAGATGTAAGAATGATAAGGAGTTACAAAATTTGGAGAAATTACAAGTGGCCTCTAAATTGCCCTTAACCGGCCTATGGGCAAAGCAATAACATTCCTAATGTTTGAGTAAATCAAGAGCAAAATAGATTTTTAAATTTTTTTTTTTTTTTTTTTGAGTTGGAGCAAAATAGAGATTTCGAAGATAAGCTCAGAGCAATTTATTTTTATTTAATTAATGAGATGTTAGTCAACAAAAGTAGGAATACTAATAAAAAAAAGAATGAATGCAACATATTTCTTATAAGGTGGAGAAAGAATGTCTTGAGTCACATTGATGAATTCCATTTTTTCACACTATAATTGCCTTGATGTAAGCTACCCAATAATTTGGTGTAAATTAAAGGTTTCCATAGGCAATCTCCTTCCTCATTGGGTATTCCTACTTCTGTTGACTAACATCTCATTAATTATGTCCTGAGAAATGAGGAAGGATATATATTTAGAGGTGGCAATGAAGACTACTAGTTACTACAACAAAAATAAAAATCTTAATCATTAAATATACACTCCATTTTGCTTGAAATAGAAAGGATCGGATTGTTGTAAATCAAACAATAGAAAGTGCTTCACAAATGTAAATTTGTATTAATTGAATAATGAGTACAATTCTTAGTTTTTATCATTTTACAAAAGAATGATCCTCTAATTTTATCTTCTTTGTGATCTTGACTCGAACACGAAATCTTCTTCACATTGATTGGAAAATGGATCGAACAATCTTCACAACAAATCTTTTGCTTTGAGCTTGTTAAAGATTTGTTGTTCTTCAAGTTCTTCAAGAACTTCGAATGTTCTTCAAGTTCTTCGAAGATTCTTTGAATTTAAAGGATTTTGGGTTGAAATTCTTTGGGGCTTTAGAGGCTTTTGATCCGCTAAACTTCAATGATTTAGAACCTTTTGAAATTTATGGAGGCTCTTTAAACCAAGCTCAATTGAATTTCTTTGAATGTTCTTCGGGCGTTCTTGAAATTTATGGATGCTCTTTAAACCAAGCGAATTTCTTTGAATGTTCTTCGGGCGTTCTTGAGGTAGAATTTCTCAGGAACTTTGGCAACTTGAAAAGTTTTTGGAGAATGAGAGTGGGGTGTTATCTATTTATAGTGGTTTCAAAGGATAAGTCCCACTTTGGATTGATTTTCTTGAAGATAAGTAGTAGATTCTGATTTGCCCAAATTTTACTTATAGATAATTATCTCTATTTATCTATGTAACGATCCCACCTCACCTGTGTAGATATTGTCCGCTTTGGGGTCTCATACCCCTTACGGTTTTGTTCTCCCCCAAAGCATACAGCAGTGGGGGAAGAGGCCTCTACACATTGAAGGGAGGTTATTCCTTATAAACACATTCTCATGTGCTTCCCTGGTGATGTGGGATTCCATGGAATGCAAGACCCCCTTTTTTGGATCACTACAATCCACCCCCCTTACGGGCACATGCGTCCTCGCGTGTGGGGCCCACACTTCTGGTTAGGGCATGGCTTTGATACTATCTGTAACGACCCCATCCCACCTGTGTAGATATTGTCCGCTTTGGGGTTTCATACCCCTCACGGTTTTGTTCTCCTCCAAAGCACACAGCAGTGGGGGAAAAGGCCTCTACACATTGAAGAGAGGTCATTCCTTATAAACACATTCTCATGTGCTTCCCTAGGCGATGTGGGATTCCATGGAATGCAAGACTTCCTTTTTTGGATCACTACAATCTATTGTGTTAAATATTCTATTTTGATGAAGATAATAATTAACAAAGAGTACTACTATAATTTGTTACTTGTAGATAATTATCTCTATTTTATTTATTGATTTTAATAAAGATAAATTATCCATCAATTATAAATAGGAAATTTATCTTTGTTTTATGGGTCAAATGGCACGTGGCAAATTTTAATTTGCCAATGTGATATTATCTTGGATGACACATGTCATCATTTGATTTAATTGTTTTTTTTTTTTGAAAATACTAAGTATTTTTAACACACACACATGGGGAGAGGGGAGAAGGTTTTTTAAAGAAACTTACAGTGGTGTATATCCAAAAAGGCTTAACTCTGATTTAATTAATTTAATGACACATAAATTTGGAATTTGTCACTACATTTTGACATGGCATTTTGTAATTAGTCCAATTAATTTTTCGCCTCCTACAATCATATATTTTTATGGAAGTTTGGTCTGCAGCTAGAGAATATCTTTTGATTTTTAGTTTAGAAGGGAAGCTAAGGATTTGAAGGATGGCGGCTACCCTATGAATACTTTCAAGAAGCCCTCCCATGATATCGAAACAGAACTCAAAAGATGAGCTCTTATGGTCCCAAACCCAGAGTTGGCACACAAAAACTCTTTGTTAAATCCTTTCACGTTGGACATTGTGTTGACATTTGTGTAAGTATGCCAACCTTATTGACCCTTTGTTCAATTTTAGAATGTCCCAAAATATGGTCCAATTGAAAATTTTATTGAATACAATGCTATTAATTTTCGTAACATGCCTTTAGCTTTGTTTAAAAAGTCAATACTCATCTTCTACTAACATAGGCAGGAAAAGAAACACGCAAAATTACACGAAGGAGAGAGAAACCCATATACTAGTGTCATGGAAAACACAAAAACCACACACAAATGTTGAACACAAAACCACAGATTGAAGCCTCATGGAAAACAATATAACCACACACCAACAGATCAGAGAGTATGAGAAGTTAGACACAACTTACCTGTGAATGCAGAGACCCACAGTGGCGGCAACGACGTCCCAAGCGGAGAGAAGGTGAGCTCGAGTGAAGGAAGAACAGAGGGGATCGGGTTTGTTTGTTCCGCGTAATGGGTTTGCAATTACAGTATTTTCTTTGTTTTGTTGGTTATTGGTTGGTGGATAGGTGCAATTCATTGAAGAGGAAGAGGACGGAGCTTTGAAGTGCATTGAAGACATCTCTGCCACGGTAGTTGAGAGAAAGAAGAAACCTGAGAATGCGAAAATTAGCTGTTGGCCTGAACGCACTGTTTTGTGTTTCCTCTGCTTTGTGGGTCAAATGAGTGAACAGTACACAGTAAGAAGGTTGTAGCAACCCGTTTCCTTTCAAGGTTGTGTCCATGAACAGTACACGCACATGCACATCGTTAATGAAACGGTGCATTCAGACTTTCATCCATGCGTTTCAGCTAGAACTTTTGCGCGTTTATTTCGTGGCACCGTAGTCGTGGGTCCCACGGTGAGTAAAACGCAAACGCTGAAACGCTACCCAGAGACGCAATCCAAACACTACCTAAAGCTTTAAAATAAGAATGACGGTTTTGGAACCCTATATATTTTTATTTGAAAAACAGTGCATTAAATAATTTTTCTTAAAAACTGTGCTTTATTGGAATGAAACCATGTCCTGAATAGAGTTGGCAACATTGGTTAGGAACTGAGAACTTGTATATAATGAAAGGCCCCTAATGGCCTAATTCCTCAGGATAACCAACCTCATTCTTCAAGGTATTCACAGCAAAGTCTAGCAAAGAAATAAGCGCCACAACATGATTCAATATGGGGTATACCAATCAACAATACCACGAACACACCCAATTTTACAACTTGTTGAAAATGTTGATTGTTAGTAGTAGAAAACAAGTGATGGATCCATGTAAAAAGTGGACAAAAGGTGTCCACTACTCATAGACTCATAGTTAACCACTTTAGTGTGTTGTGAGGTGTCTGTAGACTTATTTTATAACGATTGACGTTAACATTAGTAAAAGCAGATCATTCCCAAATCCACCCTTCTGTCAGTTCTGTGATCCAGACGTTATGTGGAAAGGATTAAATGCCTGCAGAGAATGTTTAAGATTGATCATATAACAATAAGAGGCTACATCAGGTACTGGGTGAGATTCATGGTACATTAATTCATAAAATTGATTCCAACTTCTGCATTTCTGGGTCCAAAATTTCAGGTTCCACATCTTCTGTAATCATATAGGAATCGGCCACAGCCTTCCCTTTCTCTAGCACATCAGAAGGTACAGTTTGAAGCAGGCTGTAAAATGGAAAGCTTCTTAGCTTCCTTGGTTAATTGCACATTTAAAGTATAGTATACAAAAGAAGATTATGTCATGCATACTAGAAACACAGTATCAAGGTGCATAATATATGATTTGTTCAACACATTACCTGTCTAAAGCATTAAGGGCAATATTGATCTTTCCTTTCATTGATTCAACTGAGGCTCCTGGATCATTTCTTGAAGCATTTAGAAGTAAGGAATCAAGATCCTCCAAGGCTCTGCAGATTTCACAGGACTTAAATTTGGTTGATGGCGATTTGTGAACCTATGATAATTAGCATGTTACATGGTGTGGCTTGAATTGCCGCCACTTACATACTAGCTGACTTAACTTCTATGTATGTGTGTGACAATGATTACTTTAAACCCTAGCCAACTTTGTTATATATATGTATAAGTGTTTTGGCCTCATTAACTTCTAGTGTGTGATGCTCTCTCTTGTGTTGTCAGTAGGGAATTAGGTTTCAGAAAAATTCTTGTCTTGCCATGTGCCTTTTGTGAGAGAGACTTAGGGTTATTTGGGGTTTGGATTTGTTGAGAGAATCCTTATGCCATCTGATTTCTTTGGAAGTTCTAGGGGGCTTCGGCAAGGGGACCCATTATCTCCTTTGTTGTTTGATATTGTGATGGAGGTATTAAGTCGTATGTTGGATGTGGCTGCCTTCGTTGGGCAATTCTCCGGCTTTTCTGTGGGTAGTACGGCTGGCCCATCAGTGATGGTGTCTCACCTTTTATTTGTGGATGACACTCTGATTTTTTGTGATGCTACTCCTTCTCAGATTGCTAATTTGAGGGTGATTCTTGCTAGATTTGAGGAGGTTTCAAGGTTTCGTATTAATTTGGGGAAATCTGAGTTGGTACCTGTTGGTGGGGTGCACAATTTGGAGGCTTTGGTGGGTTTGTTGGGGTGTGGGCAGTCTTCTCTACCCTTGAAATATTTGGGCCTTCCATTAGGTGCTAAGTTTAAGGATTTATCTGTTTGGAATCCTATCCTAAAGAGAATGGAGAGGAGATTAGTAGGTTGGAAGAGACTGTATTTATCTAAAGGGGGTAAGGTGACACTCATTAAAAGCTCACTCTCGTCTTTTCCTACATACTTCCTTTCCCTTCTTCCTTTACCGGGTAAGGTGGCAAAGCGTATGGAGAAATTACAGAGAGATTTTCTATAGAATGGGATTGGTGGTGAACCTAAAATACATCTAGTTAAATGGGCCAAGGTTTGTAAGCCTTTGCAGGTTGGGGGGCTGGGTATAAGACGTTTGGGAAGCTTTAATTCTGCCTAGCTAGGAAAATGGTTGTGGAGGTATCGCATGGAGACTGATGCTTTATGGAGGAGGGTTATAGAGGCAATATATGGGAATATTTGGGGTGGTTGGTGTACGAAAAAGGTGACAAGTCCTTATGGGGTCAGCCTGTGGAGATACATTAAAAGTGGCTGGTTGAACTTCTCTAAACTCCTTGTATATGATGTGGGGGATGGTACTAGAGTGAAATTTTGGAAGCATGTGTGGTGTGGGGATTGTACTTCCAAGAGGCCTTTCTGGAGCTTTATTGTCTTAGTAGGTCAAAGGATTCCTCAGTGGCTGAAGTTATGGGTTAGTTTGCTGGGAGGTTTCACTGGAATGTGCAATTTCGTCGTCTACCACAAGATTGAGAAGAAGAAGCCTTTGATCGGTTTATGGGGTTGGTCTATTCTTTGATAGTGTGGGGGTTTGGCTCAGATAAGGTTTGTTGGAAGCTTGCAAGGAATAGAGGTTTTGAGGTTAGAGGATATTATAGCTCCTTCTACCCTCCTACTCTTGTTTCCTTCCCATGGAGAATGATATGACAATCAAAGGTTCCTCCAAGGGAGGCTTTCTTTTCTTGGTCTGCTTCCTTAGGTAAGATCTTAACAACAGACAACCTTCGTAGAAGACGTGTGATAATGCTTGACTGGTGCTATATGTGTAAGAGATGTGGGGAGTCGGTGGATCATCTTCTACTTCATTGCCCCGTAGCTTGGGAGTTGTGGTCTTTGGTTTTCTGCTTGTTTGGTATTCAACGGGTTATGCCTCATAATGTTCTTGAGTTGTTTGAGGCTTAGCAAGGAAAGTTTGCGCGACATCGTCACATTGCTGTTTGGAGATTAGTGCCTCATTGCTTGATTTGGTGCATTTGGCGTGAAAGGAATGCTAGAAAGCTTTGAGGGTTGTGAACGTTCTTTGCTAGAGATTAAGTCTTTTTTCTTGCACACACTCTTTGAATGGAGTGTGGTCTTTTCTCATTTTTCTTGTTCTTCTTTTCCTATTTTTCTTGACCGTTGTAATTTTGTTTCCTGATTTGTGCCCCCATAGTACATCCCCAATGTACTCGGCTTGGCACTTTTTCTATTATTAATATTATTCTTACGTTACTTATCAAAAAAAAAAATCTTCCTATTTTTCATAGTTAAACTTTCTCCCACTAACAGTCTGTGGACGTAAGCATATTACCAAACCACATAAATTCTTATGTTCTGTTTGTGCTTGGTAAATTATTTTTTGTCTTTACTATAATTGGTTTGAATCTTGGGGGTGCTATTTGCACAACATAGCATCAAATCCGACATGGTCATATTTCTTAGCTGGGACAATTTTAAACTCATTCTCCTTGTGGGTTGGCATACAATGGAAGGGAGAGGGCTACCTCCCATTGTGTAGTCCAAATGTCCAATACGCCTACAATGGACCCTAGAAAATATATATACACATATATTCCAATTAGGCATATCCATCAGCAAGTCTATCAACATAATAAATTAAAGGCATGCTAGGTAGATTCTACAAAGCACACTGGATCTGAATCTGCCCTGAGGACCAAGCCTTGTCAGGATTCAACTCCACGACCTCTAACCAAAGAGGTTATTTAGGGTACCGTACTAACTGAGCTGCAGCTCAGAAGCTTAATTAGACTTTTAAATTGCACTTTGCCTATGGGCGTTTGATTCAAGAATGTTAACCAGGTGTAGTTCTGTGAACGTACAAACATATGATCTCCGTGAATGAATCCCACAAGCTATTTAGGCAAATATACAACTTGAAATGAGACAAACTTGAAATCAGAAAGTGAGACTGAAATCGGATTTTCCTTATCCAGAAATGAAGAGCATTGAGTTAAATTTGAATCTCATGCTACTCAAATAACGAAATCCCTTAAATAAAATGGAACATGAAGATTGGTAAATTGTTACTTTGCCACTAAGGTGGTATTCTATCATTTGAAGAAGCTACTTATGACTTCCTGAAATTAGAAATCCAGGACAGCCAGACACAACAGTTATACAGGAATCATTTCTGGTGAAACCCAACAGTAATATAGTCCAAAATCTTTCTGAAAACACCAATGATTTTGAAATGAGAGATTTTTTATTTTTATTTTTATTCTTTAGTTTGAGAAATGAAAGATTAAAATACCAGTTAAATTTACTGCCTGGATAGGTTGAACCTGATTTTATTATACCAGCTGGCTGAATGTTGTGGTACCCCCCATACTGGCCATTTGCGTAAATCTAGCACTAAAGTGTGTTGATTTTCTAGATAGACACTCAGTTTTTACAATCCATCATTAAGTGTGAACAATTACAGAGCAAAATTACAGACCCACTCAATATTTACACAATGTAATATGATGATTTTCATCAATAGCGATAAGATGTACCTGAGACATTGATCAACATTATTGGAAGCAGTTTTACCATTGCCATTGTCTGAAGCATATTGTGCCACCTATAGTTCCGAAGAAAATTTCCAAAGCTTTTAGGAACTCAAGTATATAAAAAACTACCATAATGCAAATGTAAATGAGCATGGAGAGTGATGACAAGAATACAGTGAGTTGGTAACAAAAAACAATAAAAGGCAACACTTTGTGATGTATAACAGTACAAGTAATTAGAGGCAAGCTGAAAATATGTGATACATATGCCTGGAAACACACTACCATGATCATTTAACGAATCATTTGGAGGATTAGATCAGAATTAATGGCTGATCAGAATATCTCTGATCAATTTCAGAGGCCCTTGCAACTTGCATAACTGGTGGTCAAGACTCATGGCTGTTGGAAGTGTGACCAATTTTGGCATTACACTATTACAGTAATATTATTTGGGGTGCATAAGTTCACAAATTTTGAGGTGGGCTTTTAGCACAAGATGAGAACACAGTAGGCAACTCTGCTGAAAGACTAAATTAACAGAATAAAATAGGTTAAAAAGTAAAAACAAAATAACTAAACGTTGGCATAAACATAAGGGTAAAAAAATTATGGACTATGCATCATTCACCTCAGTATCTGACAATCCTGTCTCTTGAGTAATTCCAAAGAAACTTGTTCTAAATTCATTCATTCCACTTCTGATAAACTCTCCCCTCGAGTTAAATTTTGCACGAAGTGGCATGCAAGGAGTAGTCTTTATGTTTTTTGGAATTTTTTAGGGACCATATTTCTTCAGCTTCAACTTGTTGGTGGCAGAAGGAAATCTCTCTGTGCTCAAATAGCCATGATTTTATCTCCTAACTTTTTCCTTCAATGTTTATCAGCCACCATCTTATACTTTAAATTGGCTTCTTTACATTTGCCTAAACTAATTTAACTAACTAAAAATGTTCCGCCATTTTGATTTCTGCTATGCTCAAACCAAGAACTTTAGGCCAATTTGATGAAGTCTAATGCATGCTTTAGAACCTTCTTGTAAATAATAGAGAATTTTGACCGTTTAGTGGAACTGTAGACTACACTATTATAAGCAAACTTAACTTGTGCATTTAATCCCATTGCTTTGGTTATCCCGACAAACGTTATGAATTATATTCCCAAGAGTTCTATTCATCACCTCTGTTTAATTATTAATTTAAGGGTGCATAGTACTCCTATAATTAAAATTCGCATATGATATCTTCCACAAAGTAAGCCAAAAGTGAACAAGGAATTTTGATTCACGGTCGAAGGTAATAGAGTTTGAAACACCAGGTAACCACACAATCTCTTTAAAGAATAATTTTGCCAAATGCCAAACAATCTCTTTAAAGAATAATTTTGCTGAAGGTGCAGCATCAAAAAGTCTTGCAATAGAGACTTGAAAGACCTGTCAACAATGAAAAACACAAATTCTATACCCCAATGTGCCTTTACCCCTTTTGGAGGACCTAATAATAGATTTTGTCACTTAAAAACAAAATTCTCCATATCTCTCTTCAATTAAGGCCAATAATAGCTCTCCTCAACACTAACCATAGTCTTGCCATGCCCTAGATGACCAACAAGTCTGCTTTCATGTACATCCCAAATAATTTTTTACCATAGGGACATCCGAGGAATGCACAACTGGTTTCCTATGAATAAATAACCATCTTGGGGGCTGCTTCAATAAAATCAAATATTTTTCCAAACCTCACCAAAGTCTTCATTGACCTCATACAATTATTTTAAGCATTCAAATCCATCCACTTCATTGCTCGAGGTTAACAGGAAGGTAACATCATCAACTTGATTAGTAGCACCAAACTTATATTTAATTACATAACAAAATTATTCCAAGCAAAATGTCCACCTTTCAAGCATCTTGTTAAGGTGTTCTTGCATGTTGAAGTATTTCAAAGATATAGGGTCATAATAAATTAAGAACTCTTTTGGAATTAAAATGTGATACCCCAGATCAATTAGATATTGAATTGAATTAGTTGAGTGTGTGTTATGTGTGTGCTGAGTCTCACATCGGGCAGATACTAGGTTGATTTGGGCTTTATAAGCAATTACGAGGACCCTCAATTGTGACTAGATTAGTCCTTTTGGGGCATAGAGCATATGTGGCTAACGCTTTTGCTTGGATACATAGACAATGCTCCCACTGATTCAAGACCTAAATAACTACGTACAAATCTTTCATAAGTGGACCTTTTTTGTTTTCTTTTTTTCTTTTTTCGTTTAACTTCTTTTGTGAAAATTGAAAAGTGACTAAACAGCCCTCATGAGAAAGAAAAGCACCTATCCCAACACCACTTGCAACATGCTTTAGCTTAAACACTTCACTGAAATTAGGAAGTGCAAAGATAGTGTTGTAACTAATTTCTCTTCAATTTGGTAAAACTTTTGTCAGCTAGTTGTTGTGCCAATAATCTCTCTACCTTTAACACCATATCGAGCCTCATTTTACTATCCACAGAGGTTGCAACCCAATCTTTTCTTGAATTGAGAATCTTAGACTGTTGATATATCATACTGCTTGATACGCCTTTGTAAGTGACAAATCACATCATGTTGCAAAGAGAAGAAAAAATTTCTTCATAAATTGTGGGATACATAATCTGTCTTAAACCATAATCAAGTTGCAAAAATCTATCCTTTAGTAATTGCTTCAATTTCCCCCATGTTTTCATCAGCCCTTTTCCTCGCAGCCAATGATTCATTATTCTATACTTGATCCCACCAAGTAGAAACTACGCCTTTTAGTATGTACATGATAAGTTTGACTAGTTTCTGACCCAACATATCCATCATCCCAAAAAACCATCAACATTGTAAATCCAATCAAGAAAGGATTCAATATTGAGGTTTTTACTAGAACAAGAAATACTGTCCCTCAGACGTTAATCCTCAATCTCTTTGTTACATCATCCTTCCCTTTGGTACCCTGCATATCCTCCATCCCTGTCTTCTAAATTGTCTAGTTGCCTATGAGGGGATTGACATGGCCATGACAACCACCAGATAGGTCGTGAGTTTTGTCTCCTACACCATTATCCACATCATCTTCATGATTTATATTGGTATTAAGCCCAAAAGCAGTAAGCATCTCACAGATTTCCTAGAAATGTTGTTTCGTACTTTGCTGTTGAGCCCTTAACACCACTCAAAGCACCTATCCCCTCCTCTCCTTGTAGGTGTAAGGTGGAGAGTAAGGTTGTGTGTTCAAAACCCATTGGATATGTGTGTAACTTACAAAAAAAAAAAAAAAAAGTAGTTACACTCAACCTCATTGTTCACCATATTAAATCGTTAAAAACTTAAAACGCTCTAATACTACCTAATGTAGAAAAAAAGAACAGCAGGCTAGATCTTGTTCTAGCTTAATAAATAGCTTGAAAATTTAAGGAGAACGAAATCTAGAATCCACCATAACTTGAGAGAAAGTTCTTAGAGATATTATTTTATTTCAATCTAATAAACCATTCTAGATCAATGCATATTTATAAGAACTTTTTATGGTTTTTGACAAGCTTGTCTAAACATAAAGTTACAAAAATAGCCTTAAAATTTCATCAACTTCATTAAAAAACTAAATTAATGGAATAAAATAAAATAAAACAAAATAAATAAATAAATTTCACTATAATTTTTTTTATTAAAAAAAGAAAAGAAAAAAAGAATCAATCACTGAAAATTATGGACTACGACCATTTGCCTTAATTTTTGATGATCTTGTTTTTCGAGAAATTTAAAGGAAACTTGTTGTACATAATATTTTCAAATCCTAGTGAAAGTGAGACATGTATTGTATAAAACCACCATTAAGACATAAAGGGTTCAAGCATTCTGATTGAGCCCAAAGAATATTATTCAACTAATTAATTCTGTCAAACAAAAAGCATGAGAAATTGTTTTATGCTAAGAATTAGAAGCAGACCAGAACTGGACAGAGGAAAGCATACAGAATACTAAAAAGTTCAAGGAAGCCTCAACTTACCGCTCTAATATTTACACGAAGGGATCCTGCAGGGCCAGAACGTAGCAAAGATCGGCAGCTACCATATTGGGGTTGATCAGCTTCTAAGGATTTCTCTGTACTACTAGAAAGATAAATATAAGTACTCTTACACCTTGTTTATACTTTTTACAATGCTTATACAAGCCAAACACTAGGAGCATAGCACACTTTAAAGTTTATGTACAGAAGGAGAACAAAATGAAAAAAGAAAAAAGAAAAAAGAGCAGCAACATGATCTAACAAAGTGGGAAGAAGTGGAAAAGACAACATAAACATGCATGAACACCCATACAAGCGCAGGGTGCACACATACACACACATTAAGGAGTACTTAGATTATAATCTATATTCTAATAATATTACAATCTAAGTGTCCATTTGGCATGACTTAATTTTGCCAATTTATTTTTGCTATTATTTATGGGTCTCACTGCACTTTTTGGTACTATTCATGGGTTCCACGATATTATTTCAGCTAATTTTTACTTTTATTTATAGTAATTTCAGCAAAAAAGTTTTCAGTTTCAGCAAAATAAGCGAATCCTAAACAGATCCTAAATGTGACCAAACATACAAGAGCGATGCCTAATAAAGCATAGTAAATCAAACAAAAGTTACATTATAAAATGAAATGATCTAAGAGCTTACCTAAGTCCCTGATCTGTAACTGCGTCAATATGACAGCCGGTATGTAAACTTCCAATGGATCAAGTTTTTTCCTGGTTATTGAATCATATAACAAGAAGAATACGTGGTAAGATGCATTAATTCAAGGCATAAAGCTAAAAAGAAATCAGGCTGTGGCCCTGTATTCCAAGAAACATGACAAGGCCCTTATCCATGTTGGGAAAAAGCTCTAGAGTCTAGACCAGACCCGCATTTTTAATATTTATTGCCGTAACTCAACAAAATTTGGACTTATTTCGATTATAAATTTAGAACATGAAAATATTGTTTCGCACTCGTCTTACTGATTTCACGCACAATGTACACAATTTTTTTATTAATGTCCACACTTAAAATGTGAAATAAGAAATGATATAGCAACCAGTGAGTGAGAATAATTGTCCATGCCATAGTCATTACTCATTAGTCATTACCTTTTCACATATTTATCGAAAAAGCCACCAGCCATAGCATCTGCAAAAAAAGAAGGCAAAACTCAATCGACTTTGCTTGCTTGCCAAGAAAAGTAAATTTAGGAAAACTAAAAGCTAAAAAAGAAGAAGAAAAAGATAGTAAAGAATACGTTAGAATTATGATTAATGATTAAAAATTCATTATTTTCTATTATCGCTTTTTGAGACAAACGATAATTTAACAAAATACGATAATTAAATAGTGTTAGTTGGAGAGGAAAGAGATCTCGTACAGCTGGGGATAAAGAGGAAGTGTGAGACTGAGAGGACGAGGGACACGTTGACCAATCGCCTGCTTTCCCGCCATTTTGGTGGTGGTGGTGACGCTGAGTACAATGCGCACCTCGTTCTCGTTAGAGTCAAATTCGACTTATTAGCTTTTTTTGCGGTTGTGAGTGGGAGAGAATGAGAGAAGCATAAGGAATCGAAGAAAGGCTTGATGCTAATATGCGCAGAGGTGGCCATGCCCGCACAACATTCGAGTCCTCCGACCCCTTTCTTACTCTGTCCCGGCGGTGTTGTCTAAACTCTAAACACTCTAAACAGATAATACTATTAAACAAACATGGGTCTTACTCTTATCCGTTTGTTCCTCTCTTTTTTATGACTTTCACGAAAAATGTCTGTGTTATAAAATGACATGTTTGCCCTCAGATCTCTCTCTCTCTCTCCTTTTTTATTTTTTATTTTTTTTATAAATCAAGCTCTAGATCCATGCACCGACAACTGACAGAGGTATTACTTTTACTCAATTTTTTTAAAAAAAATTCAAAATTTGGCATATTCTCATGCACGGACAAAATAGGAAGTTTAGAGAAAAAGATTGAAATGTGAGGTTTTTTTTTTTTTTTTGAGAAAGATTGAAATGTGAGGTTAATAGCATATTGTCTCTCCATAATTAATAGAAATGTCGCAAGTCACTTATTAGAATATTTACATGCAAGTAAAATCCAACATTAAATAAAAATAACAATTTGAATTATTTATTTATTTTTAAATATGATAATTGAGATGTAGTATTCTAAAAATAAATTATACAAAAAGCACTTCGATGTCCCTTTAAATTACTTTAATTAAATATAAAAAAGTTGTATTTTGATAAAATTAATGCTTCTTTTTTTTAATAAATTAATTCTTCTTTAAAAAAAGAAAGAAAAAGGCTATACTCTTCTTCACGGTGGAAGGGTATTTTCTGCAATTAGGAGCAGTTTTTCTTGATTTGCGACTCGGGTTGGAGCAGAAACCCGGTTGGTGGCATTTCAAGGATTAAAAAAAAAAAAAAAAAAATCCAAATCATAGGCTTTTCTAGACTTGTAGTTAAGCAAAGCCAGCCAAGCGATTGAAGCAGACGGATTATAGGCTTACTCACTCACCTCTGCTTCATTTCTCTCTCTCTCTCTCTCTCTCTCTCACACGCTGTTTCTAGTTTCTAAAGCAAGAGCAAAAATGACAAAGACTCCATGGCTTCTCTTACTTTCACTTCTCTTCTTCTTAGCTTCTGCTGCAGCTACTCAAAGTAAGTCTCCTCCAAATCTACATTGCCTTAAAATGCATTTCTATGTATGTATGTATGATCATAGTGTGATTTTGAAGAATGTATGCATGTTAAAGATTTGAAACCCAACTGAATTATAGTGGGCATTTATTAGATGCTTGATCTGATTCAGAACTTATGTATTGTTTGTCTGAATGCGTGTCTCTTTGATATTTCCATTAATGTAGCTAACCCATGTCTTAATAAAAACCTTAAGTGTTTACTTGAAACATGTGTCTTTTTGTTGAGAATTTAAGAGTGAAACAGTTTTGTTGATTAGATCTCTGGCTTAAGGTGAGAGTCATTAGTTAGCTGATGTCTCTGGTGGGACTTTTTTAGTTAAAGCTCTTACACTACCTAAGAACACCCTCTTTCAATGATTTATTTGGTTCCTGAGAAATTGAAGAGAAGGAAAGGAAAACAAATTACAGATCTTGATTTTTTATTTTTATTTTCCTTGTTCCATTTGAACCCCCAGTACAAGGTAGAGCCTTGAAATCGTCAGATGGGTTGTCAATGTAGGATTTTCTGCCTTTGTTTTTCTTTGTTCTTATATATTAAGAAGTCAAGCCGGCCATTTCCTTCTTGTTATCTATAGGTTTTGTAGAACTCAAAATAACACAGCAATTAAACATTGAAACTCACATACATATTCTGAAGAGCCAAAATCGTGTGGGGATGTTAGTCAATACTACTTATTTGTCACCACTCCACCTCCACCACAACATCATGTATAACAAGAATAAATTTGAACCCAAAAGCCCTAAGGCTATTATCTAATGATTGATTCTCATACATTATTAAAACTACCAATAAGACAATGGGTATAAATAAAACGTACACCTCAACATTTATTTAATATAACTTGGTTTAAGTTCCTACAGGTTTAGAGTGCATTCTCAAAGCCTTATTAGTACACTTGAACATCTTCTGGTATGACCTCAGTGTGGGTTATTGGATGTCTCTTAATGTATTGACATCACCACAGTTTGGTTTCCTGTTATCGTCTCTCTCTCTCTCTCTCTCTCACACACACACACACACACACAAATAAAATCTTTATCTAAAAGGGGAAAAAAATCATCTCCACGGCTCCACCTATCAAAGCTGCCTTTGGGAATTGGGGGTCTCCTTAGAACATTTCTTGTACCAACCCATCGGTAAAGATAGCTGCAATATAATTTTGGAGAACAAATGTGGGAGAAAAAAGGTGGATTGTGAGTACATAGTACTAATAATATATGTTGTGCAATAACACTCACGGATTTGTACAAATACAATAAAGACAAATAAAGAATAACAAACACACACACACACACACACAACCAAAGCAAGAATTTGTGCAAAACTTAAGCTCTCAACTGCTTACTTTGGAAAACTCTACACATTGGTATCTTTTTCTAAGTTCTTCCCTTCTCTGCGTATAGGAGGACCATTGGGCAAAAATCATCAAATCCTTTTAATACTATCTATATATATAAGGCTACAACTTCAATTCCTTGGTAAACAAGAAATACAAGCAATACTTCTTTTACAAGGAGTAGACTTTCTTTTCACACCTAGAAAAACAAATAGATCCAAGTCCAAAATAGAAATTTGAGGCAATTTCCAACAATATCCACTCATACTTCACCAACTCATCCATGATAATTATTTATTGAGACCATAGCTTAAATACGACCAAAACAAAGTTGAGATAAGAACAAGGTTAGGAAATCAGGGGGAAGAAAGAAAGATAAAGCAATCATAGGAAATAAAGCTGGATTGGTTAGTCTCTTGGAAGGCTAGCAAAATCCTTTTAGCTTAAAGTTCTTATAGTTATTTTAACCTTCTTGGGACATATATTTCATTGCTCTTTCCTTAAGTAGAAATCTGTGATATATAGCTGGCTAAAAGAAACACTTTTATTCTAGGGGCTTTACTATCGTTCTAAAACTCAATCTTAAATTCTTAATCCTCTTTCCACACATACACAGATATATAGAGCAAACCTGCCAGAAATAAGACCCTTCAGATAAATTTACTTGTCTCAGTAAATACAAACTGATGAAGTTAACTTTGTTAATCGCATGTTCTATCAGAAAGGAAATAGGTGATAGCTCTTACAGTTATGGGTCTTACTGGATACGTGTCACAAATGGTGGGTAATTTCATATAGTAATTTCATGATTAAGTCCTATGGGGTGGTCTCATGCTGTAGTACGGATAATCTGGTATTTTAACCTCAAGAACATGGGGATCTTCAATTGCTAGCTTGTCATAAGCATCCTCCCGCCCTGAACGTGTACCTTTCTTAAACCATTTCGGTTTTTTTTTTTTTTCACTATGGAAAGCTCAGTGAATTTTTTAACTTGAGATTCTTAGATGGCAGTACTAAAAGTAAATATTATGACATCTCGTCCTCTCTCCACCCCTCCCCCCACTTCTCCCTTTCTATTCTTCTACTCTCATTAATTGCTTCTAATTTTTTATTTTTCAATTATGGTTTTTATTATATGTTGACATAACTTATATATTTTGCTTCCTTGGGACTCAATTTGACTTTCCTATCTGCTATATGCTCTCAAATAGTTCTAGTCACTGCTGCAAACATATATTTCTTTCTTGTTCATGTAATTACTTATCAAAAAATATATATTTCTTTCTTATTCATGATTTACTTATCAAAAAACATATATTAACAAATTTTTATTTTTGCCATGTATGATATTATTATTATGAATGAAAATTGCAGTAAAAGTGACCAATAACCCTGCTGATCAGTTAGTGGCTGCACTTGACAACAATAGAACTGCACAGAAGTTGAAATCCCTCTATGACAACCCTGGCCTGGCCTGCATTGCTCTGCAGTACATAAAAGCCTACCAAGGTGATTGCAGTGCAGTAGTAGGGCCTAATGGGAAGAAGCCTGCTGAATCCGAATTTGCTCAAACTTTTGCCCCCAACTGTGGTGTTCTGGTCTCAACCCTCTCTCCTATTACTGGTCGTTTACTTGGCTGCCAATCTCATTATGTTAATCCTTCAGAAGCATTTTCAGAGATCCTGATGAAGAACAACAAAAGCTTAGAAATAATTTCCAATAAGACTCACACTGAAGTCGGAGCTGGAGTGACTGGCACGGATGGTGGGGCTCCCTATTTCTGGTGTCTCTTGTTCAGTAATGGCAACACCAGCAGCAGCTTTGCTGTAGAGGGAGGGGTGGCTAAGGTAACAAGACCTGGGTGCTTTAGTGGTGCTAATGATGTTTGCAGTGGTGCTTATGATTGGTCTCAAACCTGTCGTATATGGCCATTTGTTGCCACAGCTTTGCTAGTAGTGGGGCATGCCTTTGGATTCTGATCAATTTTTTTTTATCAGAAACTATTTATCACTTGATTTGGGGGCCTCTTGTGTAATGTTGTATTGATATTTGATAGGCCTGGCCTCTCTTATTCAATTTATGTTTCGTATTTTTATTCCACGGTCATTGTAAGTGTGAGATCCATCCTATTGATTTTCTTCAGTTATATCTCCTTTTGTAAACTTTTATATTACCCTAGCTGCTGAGGGCAATTTTTTCTTAATGAAATTAGAAGTATGATTCTGTTAATGTGTACAAAGGAAAGTGGCATCTAGCCTACTACTACTGCATTTGCCTTAAGATATCTTTTGGGTGTTGTAGTAAATTTCATGCATTCTGAAACTAGCGTCTTCACAGCATGATGTGGCTTCTCATTTCAGCCTTTGGTTGCAAAAGTTATCACATTGATTCTTATTTGCAGGTTGAATATGGAGATAAGCTTTAGCGAATTTCCATAACCATATAATAAGTTTTTGATTAACACTTTTGAAGTCTTCAAAATTTTTGCTACATTGAGTTTTGTGTTAAATACATTTCTGTAGTCTCATCGCATTAATTCTAACACCCTTCTCTCAGGTAGGTTTGTCCAATATACACTGAATCAAATATCTCATCAATCTCAAAACTTCAAGTTGTGAAGAATTAGGTCAAGAATATGGCAAGGATGGTTGCATAAATCTATGCATCTCAATGGTCCCTCTCTAAATAGTAAAAGTGACCAACATTAATTTTAATATATATATATATATATATATATATATATATATATATATGTATGTATGTATAAAAGAAATCCAAAGCTTATAACCATGTATGAATGGGTGCAATCAAGAATAACCACAATTAAGGATGACTATTTAAACTTGTCTCGCAAGTATCCAATCCAACCTAACCTAAATGAGACCGGTTTTGCCCACCCCATAGAGTAGAAACTGGCAAGGATGGTTTCTCCAGCCACAATGTATTTACTATTTAGAGAGGGACCATTGAGATGCATAGATTTATGTAACCATCCATTGCAAGTTGTAAACTAGGGATGTGAGTTATTTTATTTTATTTTATAAGGCATGTATGTACACTTCAGTCTTTAAACATTAATTTATGATGTCTTTTAGTAATTTAGTGTTTGTATTACTATATCTATGTTTTAAGATTTAAATTGTTTATGACTTTTAATTGTTGTATTGTTATGTTTAAACTGTTTTTATGTTTTTGTAAGACTGAATTTTTATATTCTTCTACTTTGAGAAGATTTTAGAACTTCATTTGTGATATTTTATAATTTTTTTTTAAAGATTATTTTAAATCATATCATAATATTATAAAATTAAAAATATATTGGGCGGAGCAAGTACCTTTTATGCATGTTGGGCAGGAGGATAAAAACCCAACCCAAAACAGGGCAGGGGCAGGCAGGGCCTAGGGCAAGGGGTAGTGGAATGGGGAGAGGGGAGGGTGAAGAATAAGAAACCCGCCATGTTGCTATCCCTGACCACAAGTAGATACATATATACGCGAAACATTTCTTTATAACAAGAAACATGTTGCACATATTTCATCATATTACATAGAAACATGTTAAATTCCAATCGATTTTTTTTTTTTAAAATCATTTTTAAGTTTTGAGTCTTTTGACACGTGAATTGGAAGGACACTTGGGGCAAAATTAAAGTGACTTAAAAACCTAAAGACACTTGGCACCAAAATTAGAAGTCAATTTTTATTTAATTTGGATTCTTGATTTAGTTTTCACTTTAATATACTATATAAATATAAATGCCTTAATTGAACAATTTGCCACAAAATGATGACTTTTAAAAAAGAAAAATGCTCATTCTCAAAAAAAAAAAAAAAAAAAAAAAAAAAAGAGCTAAAGTTATTGTCAATTTTATTACAAAAGGCTTACAACCTAACTTCACTATAAATGTGATTAGTGTCATATCTACATAATAAATAAAATTTTAATTACTTTTATTGTTGTATGTTTAAAAAATTCATATAGCAGTATGTAAAGCTTATATAGAAAAATATGTTTTATCCTAAACATCACCCTTCAAAAAAACAAAGGTGTGATTTGTGGTGAAAAGGGGTGCCTTAATAACTAAAACTTCCTATTTTCTAAGGAGTAGTCGTTAGTATCATACAATATGTGCTATGTATTGTATCAAGTGCAAAAAGTACCATATTGTAGATACGTATTGAACATACTCATGAATCATACAATCATAGATGTGTATCTTATGAATCATATCATAAAATCAAATGTACCGTAAAATACATAGACATGTAAATTTAAATTGGGTGCTTTGCTAAAATATTTGCTTTTATTCAAGTCCAACAAGTTGTTAGACTTGTTTTTAATACAAAATTATTGGGCTACTTAATTGAGCCCAATATAATAATATGTTCATGAATTATTTTTTTTCTCCTATAAAATATGAACTTGACACTTCACAATCATATTTGTAAATTTATTTTCTATATTATGAATAATGTATTAAATGACAATATATTTACTTTTTATTTTTGTTATTATTGTTATAAGCCAAAGAAGCTAGAATGCTTAGGAAGTATAAAAAAATTATTAAAATAAAAGAACAAGAAGAGATAGTAAATGTTGATTATGAGGAAGAAAATGTCAATGAAAAAATAATTTTACATGGTGATAACATTTGACCTAAATGAAATTGATTAGGCAAAATTATGAATACAATGTGGAAGAAATTTTTATTTTAGCTTATATGTCATATATAACGGTTTTGGGTTTAATAAATTTGAATGTGAATGTATTAAACACATGTTAATTTGATTTATTTACAAAAGAGATGATTAAATTAGTCATTAGTTGAATATGTTTCACATTTATAATGAATGTACCTTTTATATGTATTGTAATTTTTTTAAGTGTTTGAGTACATTACGATACACAATACAGAAAAAATAAAAATTGATTCATGATACAATTCATATTTTGACAAATGTATGATTATGTTGTTACCAAAATTACTTATTGCGTTGAGAAAGTTTGGCATAATTACGTCAAGTCACCACTATATCTAACTTTATTGAAAAAAACCAAAATGACGGTTATGGATGTCGGGAAGGCAAAACAACAATGCTTATCTATCTTTTGTTAGAGCATTCTTATCTAGTTATGTAAAACTTATTAAAATGCAAAATTGATAATGTTGTAGCTAAAAATTAAATAAATTAAAAAAAAAAAAAAAAAAAAAAACTTCATCTTGTTCGCTATTTTGCATAAAATTATACACTATCTTAGTGCTTACCTAAAGAGCAATTGTACATACACAAAAATTTTATCACATTTTTCACAATAGTTGAATTGATAAGTTTTTACTAGTTCTTATCTGGACTTGTCATTCATATCATTTTTTTACTTACTAGAAATAATATGCCACCATCAACCCAGTGTGAATTTTTTTTTCAAACTTTTTGTGTATATAGACTTTTTCCTACCTAAATCAACAAAAGCTTTGTACCTTATGTAAAACACTGCCCCTAATTTTATTCTCTCTCTCTCTCTGGACTCTTCTAAAAATATATTATTTAAAGGATAAAAAATATATATATAATACCTTAGGTATTGAGTTTCTCAAATGAATTTAAATACTTTTTAAAAAAATTAATTGTTTTTGAAAAAAAAAAAATTATTTTTATTTTATTGGTCAATGCTCAGGTGTTTAAATTCAATTAGGAACCTAATGTATATGTACTATATATAAGAGAAAAAAAAAAATTATGTTGGCACATGATTATGATGTATTATAAATGTATAATTTATTGTAAAAATGGTTATGTAAAATATAAAGGATGGCTATGAAAAGTGTTTTTTCTAATTAATTTTTTCCAATGATCGGATAAAAATAACTTTTAGAGCATCCGCATCAGTTGATGCATAATTTCTGTCCATTTTGCAAGAAAAAACATGCTTTTTCTATTTTACACACTCATTTTTACAAAACACCTACATCAGTTTATCTATTCTATACATTTATTCAATAAAATATTCTAAACCCAGCCACCATCAACCTGATCAATACCCACGGATCAAAATCATCAAAACCCACTAATCAAAATCATCAAAACCCAGCCACCATCAACCCGATCAATACCCAGCCACCATCAACGATCAATACCCAACCTCCATCATCAACCCACACAACCACCACCATCAAGCCAGCCTCCATCATCAACTCACCCATCAAAATCCCAGCCACCATCAACCTAATCAATACCCAGCCACCATCAACGATCAATACCCAGCCCTCCATCATTAACCCACACAACCACCAACCTCCATCATTAACCCACCCATCAAAATCCCAGCCACCATCAACCCGATCAATACACACGGATCAAAATCATCAAAACCCACTCATCAAAATCATCAAACCCAAAAATCAAAACCATCAATGATTGGCAACGATGAAAGCACTAATCAAATAATCAAAACCATCGACGATCAGCAACGACAAGAGCAACAGAGATTAATGGAGGAAGAGAGCGTGAGGTGAGAGTCGACCGGAGAGAAAAAGAGAGAGTGAGGAGGAGAGAGAAAAAAAATATAACAGATGCAAGAGTTACAGTAACTTTGCATATATGTACGGTTAGAGCAACCACATCGGTGGTTGCATAATCTTGCAAAATAGAAAAAGTAAGGCATTTTACACATTTTGATAATTTAAAAAAAAAAAAAAAAAAAAAAAAAAAAAAAAAAAACTCACATCAGTGGGTGTAAAATTGTGCATAAATGCACAAGTGCTATAGTAACCGTGCATATATGCACGACTACTATAACTCTTGCATTTGATATTTTATTATTTTTTCCTCCCTCCACCTCACTCTCTCTTTTTCTCTCTGGTCTGACTCTCACCTCACGCTTTCTTCCTCCATTGATCTCTGCTACTCTCGCTGTTACTGATCGTCGATGGTTTTAATTATTTGATCAGTGCTTTCGTCGTTGCTGGTTACCGATGGTTTTGATTTGTGGGTTTGATGATTTTAATGAGTGGGTTTTGATTAGATTGATGGTGACTGATATTTTGATGGGTGGGTTGATGATGGAGGTTGGTGGTTGTGTGGGTTGATGATGGAGGTTGGGTATTAATCGTCGATGGTGGCTGGGTATTGATCAGGTTGATGGTGGCTGGGTTTTGATGATTTTGATGAATGGGTTTTGATGATTTTGATCCGTGGATATTGACCGGGTTGATGGTGGCTAGGATTTTGATGGGTGGGTTGATGATAGAGGCTGGCTTGATGATGGTGGTTATGTGGGTTGATGATGAAGGCTGGGTATTGATCGTTGATGGTGGCTGGGTTTAAAATATTTTATTGAATAAATATGTAGAATAGACAAACTGATGTGGGTGTTTTGTAAAAATGAGTGTGTAAAATAGAAAAAGTATATTTTTTCTTACAAAATGGATAGTAATTATACATCAACTGATGCGAATATTGTGTATTTATGAAGAATTTTACATCCACTAATGTGAGTCTTTTTTTTATCAAAATGTATAAAATGCCTTGGTTTTTCTATGTGGCAAGATTATGCAATATGGTTGCTCTTTTAGGAAAGGAAATCAAGAATTCCGTACCATAAAAGACGACTCATCACAACAACAGCAACTTTTTCAGAACTACCTTAACTCTACTCGGCGGCTCCTCAAAACTCGCTCACGACTCTCACCATTTGATTTCACATCTGTTTTCCTTTGTTTGGTAAATTATCTCAGACTCTCTCTAAGTCAATGGCGGTTCAATCTTTCCTTAATTGCTTCGAAAATATCTTCTATAAGTTTAGCAATGAAACCCACAAAATTTCCTTCACAGACCTCTGTAGATTGCTCAGTAGTCTCTCACTCCAATATCACGATGACTAAGAGATACCCTTCTTCTACTTGCTTTTCACCTCCTGAATCTGCAGATTCTGAGAGTCTTGTGAAAAAGAAACCAAAGCTTTCTTGTCCTAGTGAGATTCAGTCTGATCTGAAAGAGGGTACTGATAGAGTCGAGGTTGAGGCTAAAGGCAAAGATAGTGATGGGTTTGAAGCATTGGTGTCAAAGGAGGCTGATGAGGAAAGAGAAGGGGCAGAGAAAAAACCAGTATTTGATTTTGATCTCAACATGAAACCGGTTGAGCTGGGACATGGCATTGTCGACGGTGTTATTGTCATTGATTCGGATGGTGATGATCGTTGGTACGGTGAAACTGATCGTGCTAAAGAAGAAAAGGGAACCAGTTTGAGGGGTGAGAGGAAGAGATACACCAGGGAAGAGAAAGAGAAGGCAAAAGTTGATGATGATGATGGTCGTGGTTGGTTAAGACTTGGGTCGGGGTCATTGTCTTCTTTGACAAATAAGAGAATGAGATACACAAAGGAAGAGAAGGGGAAGGGAAAAGTGGACGACGACGACGATGATGATCATAATGTTTGGTTGAGTCTTGGTATGGGGTTGGTGTCATTGGATGCAGCTTTAACTTCTGGTTCTATTGACCTGAATGGAAGCAACTCAGATGGAGAAAGCTGAGATTGGTTCTAGTTTAGGAAATGGTAAGATCAAGCTATGTTTCATTAATTATTTTGGTCTAGTTATTTAGCTTTTGCTGTTTGGCTTTCTAATTTTTGTAGAAAATTAAAATTTTCTGAGTAGAGATTTTAATTTGGCTTCTTAAAACTGTTCTTGTGCATTTAATAGAGCGTTCATTGATGAAAACTGCACTATAATTGCTTGTTCTAACGATGGAAGATAATTTTAATGATTGCTTTCAAAGATTTGACTGTGGAAAAGAAGTTTTATTGATATGACAGGACTGACTTGCTTTATTATAATAGACTTGACTTCAGTCTCAGACAATCTATCGTGCATTTGATACATATTTCCATCGTCTCACATGGATGAATCTTACAAACGTTAAATTCCCATGTGAGAGGGTACGTATATATTTAATACCATCTTTTTTATCCAATTTAACATTGATGCATTGGATAGAAACTCAACTCTATGATATGTATTCATTATTCTGTCATATTTGTCCTAATTGTTGTTTTTAAGATCTTTCTTAGGTCTATGATAATGTTCACAATTAATCATGCGTGTGCTTCGATTGGCCATTTTGCTTGCGGAATAGTTAAGGAATATTTGATATGTGAGTTCAAATAATAGTTTTTAGTGTATAGGACCCATAGGATTTGACAATACAAAAACTAAATATGTTCATACCACTTTGAAAAGCATGGGATCCACAAAATAGTTACCACTTAAAAAAAAAACACACACACACTATTACCAAACAATCAATTTGTTTTTTCACTTTTGAAAATATGTCATTATACACATAATACCAAACACTTTTTTTTTTTTTTTTGCATCATGAGTACTTTAAACAAAAATTTCTATAACACTTTTTAGATCACAGATTTCATATCAATTTGAAAACTAATACTAAACGCTATTACCCAAAAGGGCCCTTAATGATTGTTGTCACTGCTTTGAGTTGCAAACTTCTAGAATTGTGATGTTTGGAGACCTAAATATTTAGAAATGTAAGTATGCTCACGTTTGGTTTGATTAAAATTCCAGGAAATATGATATCCTCATGTTTCATTTATTATTAAGAATCTTATAGGACCTATTCTCCCAAAATCTCATTAGGTTTATAAACATAATGTAAATTGTATTATCTAGCACTTTCATATCACTTTATACACATAAATAATGAAAAATTAATATGAACCGTGAATTAAAATTAAAATCTCCTATAATAATAGTCTAATATTAACAAATACAAAACCAAAATAATTAATTCAATTTTTATGGAGGAATGTTTTTTTACAGCTATTCCATATTTCTTCTAACTAAAGGCATAAAACTCTAAAGAACTACCTTGATTTTCAGAGGGTCTCCAATCAACCCACCTAATTGATCAGAAGCCTAGGAAATAAAGTTGTTTCAATCTTGCAAGTTCGGATCTAGATAGCTGGATTCTCGCTTCATATTCTGCTTAGTCAAATTCCTTGGTGTGGTTCCTCATCTCAAAACTTATTAGCCACCACAAATTTATATATATATATATGAGTTGGGTTCAAGTTACACCTGGTGTAACTTTAAGTAATGTTACACCACTCAATAACTTATTATTGAATTAATATTTTGAAAATCCAACCGTTAAATTACATATTATATATGTTCTTAACATGCATGCCAATTTCCATATTGATCAGATGTTATTTACCATTTAATCCATCTCATCTTTTATGTATTATTTTAAACTACAAAAACTTGAATTTTAACAATTGATTGATGACATGACTAATCTTTGATCACCTTGAAATTTTGCAAGCATGGAGAATATATGAAGATAATGTAATCTAACGGTGAATTTGTCAATATTCGCATTTAATTAAAAAATATTAGGTGGTATAACATTACTTAAAGTTACACCAAGTGTAACTTGAACCCAACCCTATACATATATAAACTCTTTGATAAAATACATTTATACTTTTATATAACTAGCTTATAACTCCATGCATATGCATGGATACATTTAAAAATATACAATAAGATGCATAATATAATTTCTATATATATAATTTAAATACTATTAATAATCATTTTTATATTTTATTAACTCTTTAAAAAAATTTGTAAGGATATTATTAAGTATAAAATGTAAACTGTCCATTTTTTTTATTTTTTATTGTGAAGCATTTTTTTTTTTTTATGATTCATTTATTTTAGACTCTTTGGTTTTTGTACTTAATAACAACCTTGGATGAATATTTATAGTGCTGTCCCACATTTGATTCTAAAATTAAGGAATAAAACTCTTTAAGAATAAATAATTTAGGACACATGGCGCAAAATTGGAACTATAATTTGGAATTCTAATTTGAGTTTCTCTCACCTTTACCTATTATTATTATTATTATTATTATATAGATTTATTTTCACAATTTACTAGTATTAATCTATCTGGTTAACTATTTAAATTTCAAGAAATACTATGTTTGCAACATTTTTACAACACTTTCACAACACAACAAATTCTAAGTGGCAAGTTATTACTGACTGTTACTGATAGACAAAAAAGTAATTTTAGTGGTGGGTTCAAATTAGAACTAGTAACAACTTATCACATAGAATTTGTTGTGAAAATATTATAGACATAACATTCTCTTAAATTTCTATATTTAATCTTTTGAGGGAATTTATTAATTATTATGTAGTTTAATTTATAAACATATATGGGCATGGATAAGAAAAAAAAAAGTGAATTATTTAAAATCAATTTACTCTGATGACACTAGACGCTCAATTAATTGTTCCCGGAATTAGCGTTCTCTTACAAAGCCCCTATTTGCCGAATTTATGGTTGTTGTCTTCTGAACTTTGTCTTATCATGAAAGTTGCCCTTCGCATTAGCCAACAAATGAAGCAAGCTCTAGTTCGTTGGAGCTGGATGGGTTTCATCAAAAAGGGTGATGAAACCCATTCGACTTTGTTTTTTTAATCAATTTTGCCTTCTTCTTTTTTCGTGTGTGTGTGGTTAAGAGGTTAGATTGACTATTAAAAAATAGTATTTGATTACTTATTAATTAATTAATTCTTTTAATCTTATCTGCTATAAAAAAAATTATTATATAATATGTGCATTATAATAAATTAAAACTTATAACCTTTTCCATTCTTTCATTTTTCTGGCAAACCGATCAAAGAAAATCTATATATATTTCCAATCCTTCCATTTTCTCATCATTGGATGTGGTGCCAAATGGTGAAAATTTATAAATAAATAAATAAAAAATTATCTTCCCAACCTTTGTCATTCTTTTACTTTTCCATCCCTAAGAGAAAACATAGAAAACTAATAGAATTCCTTTTCCATTGTTCTATTTTTACATGCTGTCTGTGAAATTAAAAAAATAAAAATAAAATCCAATGTGGTGAAAATCTGGCTCGTTTTTCAACTTTAAGAACCCCAGGTATTTGTTAAGAACCATGGAAAAGTGTTATTTTTTTGCAGCTCAAAAGGTGTGTGTGTGTGAAGAGAGAGAGAGAGAGAGAGGCTGTTTACCTTGTTCTTTACTCTCTAGAAAGAAATGGATCAAAAATATTAATATAACAAAAACTTTTAGATTTCATTCAATAAGCTGCTAACTCTTATATCTGAAAAGATACAAAAAGTATTTCAATCCCAAACTGAGAAGCTGCTTATTCGTTTTCCTCAAACACAGCATCACGCCAAATCTTTGAGACTTGTCTCTTTCTCTCTCTCATTTAAGTCAGGCCTCCCAGTTCATTACAGAACCTTTGCACTTCAAAACCAGTATAAGCACCAAGAGAATCAAAATGATACCACAAGAAGAGCCACCAACTCTGTGAATCCAATAAGGATCAAACCTGCTACAGCTCTGATCTAAGTAATGTGACAAAACAATGGCCAAGATCAACACCAAGAGCAGCAGAGGCAACCAAGAAACAAGGCTGAAGGGCTCCTCCTCAGGTTCTTCATCACTTTCCAGTTTCCGGTCAATATAGAGAGGAGAAAGTACAGCTAGAAGAGCCAAGCCTATTACCACCAGCCTCTCATATGAAGTAAACCTACTTGTTCTGCATGTAGCTCCAAGCTCCATTCAGGAAGCAACTCTCTACAGAAAACCGCCTTGTCTCCTTGTTTAAGGATTCAAGTTGATCAAATTTCAGCAAAACTTGTATAGTGGCCAAGTGTGTACTTGGTGAAAAAAGAGGGAAGGCTGTGATGGGAGGGAATTTTCCAGAGAATTCTCCATCCCTCTTGTTAGTTTAGATTGATATATTCTTTGGGACTAGTTGCTGATGTTAGCTTGTTTTTGGAGCTGATCTCAGGGAATTTTCCTGGACAGCGTCTTTGGAGAAGTTATTTCGGAAAAAGACACTCATTTTATAATCTATCCTCCCTAGGGAATCGAAGTAATGAAAATCAGGTACTTTGCAAGATAGTGCTTTGGCAGCTTACTCATGAAGTCACATTGGTTAGATTGAATGGATGTGAGCAAGTCCTGGAAAGGGATAGACTATTCCCCCATTAACAAAAATATATGTCTGATGCTGTGTACATGATTGTTTGGAATCTGATTCTGTCTTTGAGTTGCATAAATTCTCAAATCTATTCAAACACATATCCACAATATACAAGGTGGCAAAGCCGTTTAATGTCTCATCAAAAGGAATTAAAAAGCAACACGGAATTGTGATCATTACCAATCACAAATTCACAATAGAACAAAGAAAATTGAGTGCATTATTGTATGCGGAAGAATAACCAATAAAGTGCATACAAGGATGGTAACTACCTGTTAGGCCTGCCCGATAGGAAACCATAGACGTTCTCCAAGCATATAGTATTTTTTTTTTTTTTTTTTGATTGGTAAGTTATACTTCTATACAATGGGTTTCAAATCAACAGGCTCACCATCTACTCATTTTTATGAGAGAAGAAAGTATCATTTCAGCAAGAGTTCATTGGTTTTCTCTAAACTCATCATAAAGCAGCCAAAAAAGTCTTCCCTGAGGAGGACATCTACATGTATAGGTCTACCTACCAAAAATGTAAGAATGTGAATGGGTCATAAGTTATCTCCTTTGAGAATCGAGCATGGGCCTTAACTTCTATTCCATTCATTATTACTATCTGATCACATAGCTGCACAAACTGTTCTACATGAATTAAAAAACCCGCATTCACATCATTTTCTTTGATACATATCTAGAGTACATAAGACAAAATCAAGTAGTCAGCTAAAACCACTAGCCATGAACAACTTAGTGTGCGTTTAGATACCGTTTATTTTGCTGAAAATTGAAAACAATAAAAAATCATTTTTCAGTTACTGTTTACTTTTAAAATTACTGTTCACATGCCCATTTGCACTGTTCATGGGAGGCGCTAGTTTAAAAAAAAAAGCCTGAAATGCTAGACTCGCAAAACAAACGGACCTTTAATATCAATAGCAGCAGACTAGTCACCCTGACAAGAATAAATTAAGTTGGATTGTTCATGCATGCCTAATACAACATTTTAACAACATGTGTAACAAAAGAATTTCTACACATCAGCCGTTCGAAGTCAAGGTAAATAGGTAATATTCGGAAGATTTTTCATAACTCAAAAATGACAAGAATACACAAATGTATACCTAGTAGACTATGACAATTGGTAAGGCAGAAAATTTTGAAGAGAGAGATGGAAATGAACAGAATAGCCTAATTGACACCACCGGAGCTCTTTGACCTATTTCCTTGAAGCCTTAGCAGCCATTTCTTCTGCGATGTAGTAAGATTAGTAAACTTTGAATGAGATGCAGGACCTTCTTCAGATGTACTTGTCCCAGGAAGTTCAGCAGGAAGTGCAGAAGCAGTGCTAGTAAAGGCATTCAGAACGAGGAATGCCAGTATGGGAGAGAGATCCAGCCCTCCAAGTGGTGGGATAATTCCACGGAATATGTTCAAGTACGGATCACATAAAGTGCTGAACGAAAACATTATACCCATCAGAAAGATGTACAGATTAAGTGAACTGAATAAACAATCAGTCAATCTTCATATCACTGAAGCAAGTAGAAATTAAACGCTAAATGCATAAAGCAGGCTACAAACTCCAACATCAATTATATGTTCTGGACACCCCATGGACTAAAGAACAATGATGACCTTATCTATGAACGATTCTGCCTTTATTTCTTTACAATATTGTAATTCAGATTGGATATGAAGGTTATCACATCAGCCTGTGTGACTCTAAAAGGCAAATTCATTGTTAATCACCTCAGCAGTTCTAATCAAATTTCTCTAACACCATGTTCACATGAATTCAATTTTCCTGTATTTTTTCCCTTTTCCTATGATGAAATCGAAAGGTTTACTATATCAGAGTTTCAACATATAGGATGATCACCTGAGGGGACTAACGATGACAGAGGGAGCATTTGGAAACCAGGTCAAGACAAGCCTGACAATCAAAACTGTGTTATAAATGTTCAGGAAATTCAGGATGCCATTAGCCACCACAAGCCCTGCCACTGAATCTCCAGGTAAGACAGCAGCAAAATTGTGATTGGACAGAGAGCTCATGTTCCTGTAGTTCCTGCAGTCAATCTGAAGTAAAGTTCAACAAGTTACTCCAACTGATCAAAGAAATGAAGAATATTTAATATCAGTTCAGGTGTATCATAAAGAAAAGTACAAGAAGATAAAGAAAGGTGGGAACATATCCTTGGTAAACTACAAGACAAACAACAACAACTTTTACTAGTGCTATTTTTGGTCCTCCTCTACCTCTCTTCATTCCCCATCTCAAGTGACTACTCATTTTTTTCATCAATGGGAGTCACTACTATCTTAACCAAATTTATGCATTTCATATCCTATCTTTCTTTGTATTTTCACTTATCTATCTTAACATTCTCATTTCAGCTATGCTAATCTTAACCGAACATGTCATTTTCTAATAGCCAAGTACTCAATGCCAAATAGCACGATTGCTCTTGTAACAATCCTGTAAAAATTTCCCTTTAGCTTAATAGGTATTTTACGATCACACAATACTCCTTATGCGCTTCTCCACTTCATCTACCATGCTCTTATCCTATGATTCGCATCCTCTTCAGTCTTTCCATCCTTATGAATTATTAATCCATGATATCAAAAGCACTCATTTTTTGGCATCTCTAGACCATCAAGTTTTATGGCCCCATCTTTATTTCTCCTATTACTTAGACTTACACTCTATGTACTACATTTTAAAGTTACTTAACTTAAAGCCTTTTAAATTCTAAGGCGTCCCCCTAGGTTTCTAACTTGGCGCTCACTTCATGTCTACTTTCATCCACTAAAACTTTATGCTCCGCATAAGCATACAACCATACACCATGGAAATTCACCAAGAGTCTAAGACAAATCTTCATGATGGACCATTTAGTTTCAATAGTAAGATAGATAGGGGATCCCTACTTACATCGGTCATTAGGCAGTCAATCTTGTATAGTGCAGTACTGCTAGCCCTAAAACAAATGATAAAACATCCAAATTGTTGGGCAAGTTGAATAAAGTTTCTACAAGAATAACACAAACATAATCAAGGCTGAATGAAACATTTCCGGAATCAGTAATTGGATCAACTCGACTACTTTGCTATTGGCTACATGAATTCTACAACTCAGACTCTACTCACTGTTCATCAGAATCAATTACTCCTACTTCAATCAACTATCAAGATTCCAACATTTTTTCCAATTGAGACACCAAAAGAGTAGGTAGTAAAAAGTAGAGAGTGAGAGTTACGTACCTGTTTGCGGATAGTGTGAAATTCAGAAGACCAAGCGAGGAGCCTCTTGAGAACAGGATTTTCAGAAGCGAGCAGGTGAAGTAATTTGAAGCATTTATCAGTAGTCGACATGATAGAGCTTTGAATGTCACGAAGAATGGTATTTGGATTTGGACAAACATAATTATTACTCGGCTTGGAGTTGAATGGTCTCAGGAATGGGGGTGCCACTGCCAATGGTGTTTGAGTGAATGCCCAAGAGAACACTCCACAATTTGGCACAGGTTTAGTCGCCTTACATTCTGTAACGTTGTCACTATTCAGTGCCATATCTTGCGAAGCTCAGCTCACCAAGTCCACTGGTAAAAGCAAGCAAAGCTAAAACAAAGATAACGCATAAAAATCAGGAAAGAGATATTTGATCCTAAAATCATCACACTCCATACGACGACGTTTTGCACAGTTTTCAACGGTGGAAACAGCGTGGCAACTCCTCCCGCAATTTTGACCACAAGTTAGTTGACTCGCAGCGGATATAATTATCTGACGTGTCACATCCTGATCAAACACGCCACGCCACGCCACTTTCAAATTACTCAACGAACACCTCCATTTCATTCATTTTCGGTTTTCCCATCCCCCTCTCTCTCTCAAACAAATCTCATTCCTCTCTCTCTCTCCGACGATGACTGATCTACTAAGACTCTCTCTCGTGCCTCACAAAAAGCTCTGCTTCAGTTATAGCACAGACTGTAATACTCTGATTCCAGTAAAACGGCGTCGTAATGACCTTCCGCGCCGCCCTCGACTTTGCTTTCGCCTCTCAGCTCCTAATCTCGTTATCTCGAACTCTCTCGAAACCGAACGGATGATTACGCAAAACGATGCGTTTCGCAGCCGCGGCGACGAGTCGTCGGCTCTTCTCGATGTATCGGGAATGATGTGCGGGGCCTGCGTGTCGCGAGTCAAATCGCTGCTCTCCGCCGACGACCGAGTCGACTCGGTGGTGGTCAACATGTTGACCGAGACCGCCGCGGTCAAATTGAAGCCCGAGGTCGCGAAGCTCGATGTGGCTGCGAATGTTGCGGAGAGTTTGGCTGTGAAGCTGACGGAGTGTGGGTTCCCGACGAAGAGGAGGGTTTCGGGGATGGGAGTAACGGAGAACGTGAAGAAGTGGAAGGATATGGCGAAGAAGAAGGAGGAATTGCTCGCTAAGAGTCGGAACCGAGTGTTCTTCGCGTGGACTTTGGTGGCTTTGTGTTGCGGATCGCACGGTTCGCATATCTTGCATTCTCTTGGAATTCACGTTGCTCATGGTAATTGTAAATCAAATTATTTCAGAAACTCGAAACAAGAACGAGCATGTTAAGTTTTGCTTTTCAAAGCAAGAAAATTGGTTCATTTGATTTATTTTTTTTTTCATTGTTTTTGGTGTAGGATCGTTCTGGGAGTTACTTCATAATTCGTATGTGAAGGGCGGTTTGGCTTTGGGAGCTCTATTAGGACCTGGACGAGGTCAGTAATGGCTTCCCTTTCATCTTCTTGGTATATTTTGTCTACTGGTATCTCATGAGGGATTTGATGTGTTTGTAATAAATGTTCATTAGTATTTGAGATAGTGAGATGGTTTTGGTCATGTTCGGAGAGCGATCAATGCACCTATAACAGAGAGTGAGTTGATTCAAGTTGAGGGAATGAAAAAAAAGTAGAGGAAGACCAAAAATGAAATTTCTAGAACGACATCTAGAGACTATGACTTCGGATAGAATAAAATGGAGGAAAAAAATACATGTGGCTGATCCTGACTAATCTATTAAGGATCTATGGCCGACCCTGCTCATCGATTAATTTAAGTTAAATTATTGTTTATTTATGCCTTACCTTCCTGACTTTTAAAAGATTATACTGAACCTCCTTATAGTTTATATTAAGTTGATTTGTCTTCGTAAATCTATCAAGTAATGTCACATCATCATCAATTTGACCCCTTATTTGTAAACCATCATTCTTCCTTCTTCTTTTTCCTCTAACTGTTCAATGTGTTCCTCCAAAATGTATCAATTTAATTCACCCCACAGGCAGGGCATTTGATAGGAAAGAAAAAGGAAGGAAGATTGTGTGCAATTAGGGTGTTAAATAGTAGATGATGATGAAGATGTAGCATCACTTGATAGATTCACCAAATTTTTTCAGTCTAATCCAAACTACAAGGACATTGAACCGATCAATGTATGAATTTAAAATCAAACTATAGCCAAGGAGGTAAAGTGTAGTTTGCTTACTTTGTACGTTCAAATTTCTCTATGTCTATTAATATGTTTTGATTGAAAAGAGTAAGAATATGTTTCAGACTTGCTTTTTGATGGTTTGAGGGCACTCAAGAAAGGTTCACCAAATATGAATTCTCTGGTGGGATTTGGATCAATCTCTGCATTTATCATTAGTGCGGTGAGGCCCTTTCTGAAAGCTAACATTGAGTTTTCCCTTGCATTGCAAGATGGTTATGCTATATTTCAGTTTTGGTTGTAAATTTTATTATCTTAAATTTATTCTCTCTTGTAGGTCTCACTTCTTAACCCTGGCCTTGAATGGGATGCATCATTCTTCGATGAACCGGTGAATTGCTTTACTTTCATTATTTTCAGTACTTTGCATGATCTTCTTAGAAGCTTGTTAAGTTTTTAAGCTGAGTTTGAGAAACCTATTACTCAACATGGCTTGGCTTTTTGCTTTTTAAGCTGAGCTTATTAAGTTTTTTGGATGATCTTCATGACATGTGAAAGCTAGTAGGTTAAACATTAAAGTTCATTAGAAAACAAATTCCTCATGGAAGGCTCCTGTATTTTAGCATGCAGGTCATGCTTCTTGGTTTCGTGCTCCTAGGACGTTCTCTGGAAGAAAAGGCAAGGATCAGGGCATCAAGTGATATGAATGAACTTTTAGTAAGTTAAAAATGTGCTTTATGGCACTAATTTCAACAAAATAATCTATGAAAATTCTGATAGTGTCTTCTCATGAAATTCGGCTTTATTATAGCTTCTTTAACTTGTGCAGTTGTGCCTTTTTTACCTGCCATTGTGATTTATTTTTCTTTTTATCTGTTTGAAAGGTTTTCAATGGGTGATATTGAGTTTGGATGGGAATATTATTGTTATTATTAGTAGTAGTAGTATTTATCCTTTTAGTATTTCAGTGCATTTTGATGGAACACTCACTAAGCTAGTTCTTCCCATAATTTCTTTCTTTCTTTGCTCTATTATGTACTTTTGTAGCTTGTCTCCCCCTCTCCTCTCCCCCCCAACCCCCCCCCCCCCCCCTCTTTCATTTCCAGCAGTAATGAAAAAAAATATATGATCCAAGGTAGTCAAAGGCGAAAGGCGACCTTGAGGCGCCAAGGCCTTGTATCGCCTGAGGCGTGAAGCGACAAAAAGGCGCTAGCCCGAGTAAAGCGAGGCGCCAAATTCTTAATATATTTATTATACATGTAGAACTTAAATCATATGTACCTAGTGTATTATAATATTATAATGAAGTGTTTTTCAATGTGTAGCATGAAGAAATTAGGTCTATCAAATTATTTCAAAATAGGATTAACATGGTTTAGGCTCTATTAGTTAGTTCTAACAATACATTTTACAATAAGCTTCTATAAAACAATAAGTCTTACAAAACAAATTTGTAAATTAATTTAACTAACGATAGGTTTATAACATGCCTTTTGAAATTAATAGTCTAAAAATAGGTTTCACAACAAACTTCTATAAAAAATTAAAAAAAAAAAAAAAAAACTTGAGGCTCTCGCCTTAGCGCCTTTTTCATGGCTTAAGGCGGTCGCCTTGCTCGTCTAGGCTCTAAAGGCGAGCGCCTCACTAAAGGCGCTTCGCCTTAGAGCCTTTGAGGCGCCTTAGTGGCGCCTCGCCTCGCCCGGGCGCCTAGGCGAGCGCCCGGCTCGCCTTTGACTACACTGAATCCAAATTCAAGGTACTTCGTTTTATATTAAAAGACAATTTTTTTTCTCGGTTGCTGAAACACGTTGATCACAGTTGTCTCAATGTATTTTTGGTTTGATGTAGTTCTCCATGTCTCTGTTGTCTGTATTAGGTCTAGCCTAATGTCATAAAAAATACAAAGGTAGCAGAGATAAGCATATTCATTTGATGAGAGAGTACCATTTGCTCACTGCAATGAACATGCTAGCCTGAGTATTTGTGAATTACTGTATTGTTAAAAAACATGGCACCACGGTTTACTTTCATTAAATTCAACACATTTCAGAACACCCGTTTCTTGTTTTCTTTATGTCCCATTGCATAGCATTTGCTTACCAGAAAAAGTCATGAGTGGAAATGACCTTAATTTGACTGTACAGGAAATTGATCTATGCATGATGTCCTTTCCTATATGCTTTGATATCTTATTGTGGATAAAATAGTCAACTCTTGTTTGATTGAATGTGCTGGATGTTTTTGCAGTCATTGATATCCACTCAATCGCGACTTGTGATCATGTCCTCTGAAAGTGATTCAAATGCTGATAGTGTACTTTGCTCTGATGCAATATGTATTGAGGTTCCAACTGATGACATTCGAGTTGGAGACTCCGTGTTGGTTTTGCCTGGAGAAACTATTCCTGTAGATGTAAGTGTTCAGAATGCTTATGGATTTCCATGGTTTAAAATCAGTTATTATGAGAAATCACATTTGAATCTTCAATCAGCTCCTGCCAGTGAGCTATAGTTTGATTGTCACTTCCCCCTCCCATAATGTTGAGATGGAGATGAGGTCATGGGTTCAAGACACATTGGTGCATTTAACATACCATTAAATAAATAAATAAAATCTTCAATCAGTCTTATAGTCTACCCTTTCCCCAGTGCAATTTATCTCTGACTTGATATGTTTTACCCTTTAACATAAAAACCAACCTTGTTATGGAATCAGATAATTTCTTGTTAGGTCAAACATTTGTGTATAGCCTTAAGATTTCATTAATATGTTGTATGAATACATATTAGATCAATATATACACATAACACGTTTTTGCTGTAAAAATTGATTTGTTGATTATTTAAGATAGTCTCTCATTCTTTTCTTTTTTTTTTTCTTTGTGGAGCCTCTTTCCGTTATATATTGACGCAAGATAGAGAGCACTATAGTTAGGGTTCTTAATGAAATGTTGGTTGGGAATTTGATGCAAAGTTTATATATATGGCTAAGTTGGTTGAGAAGGAGTAGTGGATGAAGGCTTACACATGAGTTCCAAGCCACCTAAAAATGAGTACTCGGACCTCGAAGGTAGCTCTAGACACACATAAAGCCAACATCTAACTCACTTCTTAGCTAGGAAGCATGGACATGGCCAAAAAAAAAAAAGTTCTCTTATTTTTTGTTTTTCATTTTTTATTTCGGATATAGTTAAGACACTTCTGGGACATGGTTGCAAAATGGTGATGATAAAACTAGGGGAAAAAAAGGTGGATTGATTTGACCCGTTGATCGGTGTTTAGATTGTAATACGCTTGATCTCTCTCTCTCTCTCTCTCTCTCTCTCTCTCTCTCTCTCTCGTTGTCATCCTACGTCTACACTCCGACAAAGCTCATCAGCACTTGTCTCAGCCCATCGATGTTGCTCTCACCATTCTCTCTTCTCTATGTTCTCTGTTATGTCTTTTTTTATTCTTTGCTTTTGCTTATGTTCGAGAGCCAGAGGCTTCTCAGTGAAATTTTACATACAATTTTTTTAAAGACTGAGCCGATTGTGTATTTTCCAATTGTTAAGACAGCTGAATGTAATTAATGCTTTATTTCTAACTCTCTCAGTCAAAACAAAGCTATATGGGAATAGGGATTAGTGTTAAGCAATTAAAACTTAAAAGTTGTAAATATCACGAACAATATTTTAACTATCATCACTAGTTAACATAAAACATGCTTAAAAATATATATAATATGCATAAAAATATAAATTATTTATTTATCGTTTCTCACTATGTCGTGTACTAGCTTCCCCCCCTCTCCCCTTTTGCTAAGTTGTGAAAGAAGAGTGGTCAAGTAGGACAACACCACACAAGGTTGGCTTCATAGAGTAGCAATACCTCTCACTCATGGCAGTGGAACACTAACAGGTCAGTGCCACTTGTAAAGGGGCTTAGGGGTAACTAGGTGTGAAAAAAAAAAAAAAAAGGGATCTTGATGATTTGGTGCTTGATAAAACAAATATGGAAAAGAAGAAGGAAACAGCATAGGCAATCACCCCTTAAAAGCTCAAAAGCTACTGGAATATATATTAAAACATTCTCTGAATTTTTGGCCTACATAATGATAAAGGTCTTTATATAGGCTGTTATCAATCCTATTACAACAAAGGCTAGGATTCCCAAGTTAAAAATGGAAAAGAACCGCTAACCAGGTAGAAACTACTAGAATAAAATAGAAAAGGATTCCAAAACCTAAAATAAGACTCAAAAACCTTTAGTACTGCTCATTCCAAAAATATGAAAATTACCAGATCACCCCTAGCTTAGAAAAATTAAATAGAACTGAACTAACAGCTTACTAGTACAAATAGAGATAAAGTTAAGGCCAAAACTAATTAGGCTGAGACTTCGTAAGATTACAACTAGGCCCCACATCAAATTTAGACCATAGCTTCAAATAGGTTTGATTTTTAACTTTGCTCTTCCAGAGCTTTTTGTTGCTTGCATCATATGTATCTATGTATATATGTGCATACATATATTAAAAATGAAATGTTCGTATTGATGTCAACTGAAACTAAAATTGCCTGCAACAGGGAAAAGTTCTTTCAGGAAGAAGTGTTGTGGATGAATCCATGCTTACAGGAGAGTCACTTCCTGTGTTTAAGGAAAAAGGCCTCACTGTCTCTGCTGGAACTATAAACTGGGTATGACTATGTGAAGACTTGAATGTTATTCCTTCTGCCCTTAATTCTGTTCTGTAGGGTGATATTTTTTGTGTGATGCTCATGTTTTAGACATAGATAGAACTTTTCATAATAAATTTTGTATTGCCTTTATATATTTAGGATATATGAGATGGGAGTTTGAAAACACATTGTTACTTACCATTTTTCTCCTTGTGAAATCAAGCTTTAGGCCACATAGTTCACTCTTCAGTTAACTCTTAGGACATCCAAATTTTACGCAGGTTTTGATGTCTCGATTTTGTTTAAGTTAATTAGAAGTGCTACTTTGTATTTCAGGATGGTCCTTTGAGGATTGAAGCCTCTTCCACTGGCGCCAACTCAACAATTTCCAAGATTTTTCGGATGGTTAGTAAAACAACGGTTGTTTTATTTCTTTTCTTTTTCATGTCATTTTGGTCCATAATTCTAAACTAGAGGTATTTTGAAATGCCTCGTGTTTTAAAGATTGGGTTGGGGGGGGGGGGGGGGGTTGCCAACAGGGTAAGAAAGTCATGAAACTTGACTTTCTTAGAAACAATAAGAATTGACCCCATTTCTCCTATTGCTTTATCCATATAAACAAACATTTGAAACTTACTACACTTGTGTGAACAGCTCAAATAAAACCTGGCCAGGTTGGACTGACAGTTATTGAGATAAGCCTAATGAACAATCTAATGCTTGATGGTTCATATTATATTATATACATACATACATACATACATATATATATGATAAGTGGATGGTTCGTATTATATGAGACTTTAAAGCTTATCAGATGGATGTGTATTAGTGGTTTCTAGTTATATGAAAGTTCTATTGTCAGGTTGAGGATGCTCAAGGACATGAAGCACCCATACAAAGGCTTGCAGATTCAATAGCTGGGCCATTTGTATATAGTGTAATGACTCTCTCAGCTGCTACATTTGCATTTTGGTATGTGTTTGCTTCTTTAGTTATTCTTACATTCATAACACTTAAAAATGCTATTAGGTTATATGAAAGGATAAATAGGACCAGTATCGGAGTTTTTAAGAAAGGCTACAATTTATAAACCTCTTGTAACATTAATCAATTTAACTTGACACTGAAATTTATTAACTCTCATATATGTCCTGTTATAATCTACTTGCTTTTAACACCTGGTTGTATTCCTGTTCAGGTATTATATTGGGACACACATTTTTCCAGATGTTTTGCTCAATGATATTGCTGGGCCAGAAGGAAATCCTCTGCTTCTGAGCTTGAAACTTTCTGTGGATGTATTGGTGAGTATTGGTGAACTTATATGCTATTATAACTAATCGTCTTTAGACTACTTTCTGGTGTTATTCAACAAAGATTTTGGAACATCTAAATGGAAATGGATGCCTATTAAACTGTACAGAAATATTCTATATCTGGATGATTCCCTGCAGTTGTGATGATTTTTATTGTCCTCTTTTTCATGAAATCTTGCTTAGATTAAATCCATGCCTCAAACACTGTGATTTCAATTTTTTTTAAGTCTCATCCTTGATTGAAAAGTGCTAAGTGCTGACAAAAATTAAGGCTGCTTAAGCCACTGACTAGACAGTAGTAGAACAATACTTCAGACTAAAACTGTGTAAAAGTCTTTAAACTACTTTTTGGTGTCATTCAACAAAGATTTTGGGACATTTAAATGGAAATGGATGCCTATTAAACTGTATAGAAATATTCTATATCTGGATGATTCCCTGCAACTGTGGTGATTTTTATTGTCCTCTTTTTCATTAAATCTTCTTGAAGTTCAATCATAACTAGTATTACATAAAATCTTACTGAGATTAAATCCATGTCTCAAACACTTTGTTTTCAATAGTTTTTAGATCCCATCATTGATTGAAAAGTGATAACAAAAATTAAGGCCGCTTAAGCCAGTGACTAGACAGTTGTAGAACAATACTGCAGACTGAAAACTGTGTATCCATTCATCTTACAAGTTGTCAGCCATTTAAGACTCCATGTCATACTGATCTGCGATAATCATCATTGAAAAAAAAAAGTATCAATGAAAAAAATTACTCTCAACCACTATATCATTTTTCATAATTCAAATTGATGCTATAGGACTGATTCATTTAGCCATTTGTCTATTACCGCCACCTATTGAGGAAAAACATCTTTGCTGATGATCCTATATATTGAAACGAGAAACTCTTGAGAGAAAATTTAAAAGAAATGTTATTGTTATTTATTCATTTCATAAGAGTAATTTTTTCTCTCCCTTAGGTAGTTTCTTGCCCATGTGCACTGGGACTTGCCACACCCACAGCAATACTAGTTGGCACCTCTCTTGGTACGTTATCTAACTTGTTTGCTATATTCAGTTAGTCTTTTCTTTTCTTTTTTCTTTTTTTTGGGATAAGTTATATTATATGCAGTTGGATGTTTTATAATGCTGACACACAAGTTCTAAAACAAGTATGCATGAGATCTTACTGCTCATATGATACTTTACGCCCTGTAATCAACTTTCTTTCTTCCTAAGATCTATTATTGTTGCAAATATGAGATGATTGAGAGTATCAATGAGACCTACAATGAGCATCTGTCATAACAAATGCTGAAATGAGTAACTTCTCTTCTAGTTCTGACTGCAAATAAGTGAATAAAATATAATGGAGATTTTTGCATATCAATATTTATATAAAGGATACTTTTCCATGGATGATTCTCAAAACGTCCTCTGAATGCCAAATACCAGTTTTTCAAATATCACTCTACTGACTATCACAGTACTACTTTTATAAGATGGTGTGCATAATTGACACAGGACAAGGAGTGGAAGATAGAAATTAGGGGAAAGCAAAAGACAAATCCTAAACTTCACCATCTAGAATTTTCCTGAAACCCTAGGCCTCATCACCTAAGGGTGATTGGAATCACCATCAGGCCATTCCTAATCAGAAAATTCTTATTCAAATTGCACTGCCTCAAACCATTCCTACTTTTTGGTAGGCTTTGAGTACATCAATTCAAGCCACAATTATTTCCATGAAGTACCCAACAACAATAAATTCAAAATTCAAAAGTGAAATATGGAAAAATCTGAAATTCAAAACTCAAAAGTGAAATATGAGATTTTAAATAAGAAAAAAAAAATCTGAAACAATAAATTAAAAAAAAATATAAAAATATTGGTTGTGCTCCCTGCATCAATAATGTTTTAAAACAAGGCGTAAAGCTTACATGCACTTTAAAATTTATTGTGTTGCTCTATTTCCAATAGTCATATTCCTCTCTGTTTATGTGTCCCTGCCCCTGTACTATAAATATTGTACTTATTGAGATCTCCAATGCCCCTTTGTTGCATTGGACCATGAGCAGGAGCAAGACAAGGACTTCTTATAAGAGGAGGAGATGTGTTGGAACGCTTGGCCAGCATAGATTATGTTGCTTTAGATAAGGTAGTCCCCCCCTTCACACCCCCCCCCCCCCCCCCCCCCACCCCCCAACTCATAAACACATGGAACTGGCTCTGAAATAGATAAGTTTTGTTGTATAAATAATGCATTTTAGTCTAGATTATTTGAGTTCTCTGCATCCTGACTCAAATTTTCAATTTTCAGACAGGGACCCTCACAGAAGGAAAACCTGCTGTGTCCGCTGTGGCATCTTTTGTTTATGCAGAATCTGAAATTCTTCAAATTGCTGCTGCAGTAGAGAAAACAGCTTCACATCCTATAGCAAAGGCTATATTAAAAAATGCCGAATTATTAAATTTGGATATCCCTGTCACAAGAGGGCAATTAGTAGAACCTGGTTTTGGAACCTTGGCAGAATTAGATGGCCGTTTGGTAGCAGTTGGTTCCTTAGAATGGGTTCATGAACGGTTTCAAAGAAGAACAAGCTCATCTGATCTTATGAATCTGGAGCATGCTGTGATGCAAGATTCATCAATAGGAATATCATTGTCAAGCCATTCAAAAACAGTTGTTTATGTTGGACGTGAAGGAGAAGGCATCATTGGTGCTATTGCAATATCTGATAGTTTACGCCTTGATGCTAGATCTACTGTAACTAGGTAAATTGCTTTTTCCTTAAAATGATATAATTGTGACAATTTCTTGCTGCATATACAAGAACCCTGCATTATTTTATCTGATAATGTACAGAATCTAGTTTTATGTTATGGCGATCATGAGTTTCCTTGGTGACCAGAGCTATTCATTGTTTATTCCAACTATAATGCAAATCAGTTCTACCACCCCCCCCCTCCCCTCTCTTTTCCCCTCTTTAACTGTCTTCTGCTGTTTGTTTAGGATATCTTACTTATATCATCTAAACCCAGTCATTTCCTGAACCTCACCAAAAAAATCATTGCAGTGCTCCTGTCACTAAAAGAATATAGATTGTCTCTGAATTTGTAGTGAATATTTGACTCTAAACTCACAATTAGAAGATTTTCAAAGAATATTGTGGTCCTTGCAAAGTGAAATGAGTTCAAATATAGACTTTGTTTTGTACGTTTGTCCATGATAAAAAATAAATAATAAATAAATAAATTTGATAGGTAATAATACTTTATTGAAAAGAGACTACTTCATGCAAAAATACATGAAGGAGCCTAAAGAATTACAAAGAATACAAAAGATTATGTACATATAAATTTTTTTTGTACTTGACATGTTGGCCAGCATATTTCTAATTGCTAGACTTCCCCTTCTCTATGTTGGATTATTTATCCCAATCCTCAGAATGGATAATCAGAATCTTTTTATTAATTCTGTGTCATAGTTGTGATGGAATCCTAGTGATTAGTAATAATGCTTTTCTGTACGTTGGTTGACAGAACAACTATGTTTAGTTTCATTCTATTTGTTGGATTTTGGCATTGTTTCTTTGTATGTTTTTTGCTGAATGGCAATATTTTCCTTGCCATTCTTGTCACTCGAGTTCTGGCTACATGTGCTTATGTTGCTGCTTTGATGGGAAGGCTCCAGCAGAAGGGTATCAAGGCAGTTCTCTTATCAGGAGACAGGGAAGAGGCAGTGGCAACTATTGCAAAGACAGTTGGAATGGGAAGTGATTGTATCAATGCCTCCTTGACTCCGCAGCGTAAATCTGAAATTATCTCAACTCTTAAATCTGCAGGACATCGTGTTGCTATGGTAACCATCTTCAATCAGATCCATTACTTCTCTAGAATTAATATGAACATAGAAAATTTGCAATGGTTAAATAGGTCCTTCATGCTAGCAATTCTGATTTTTTCAATTAACTGTTCACACTAAATTCCATGGATCTAAAAAAAGAGCTCTGAGGTAAATCTCAGTTGGCATTCAACCTTCCCCAATCCCCATGAACATGATATCAGATAAAGATTTGCTTGTACCTCATCCCTAAGCAACCTATTATGGACTTTTAAAAGGCTTTTTCTTTGGTAGAAATGACATTTTTCTGACATGTCTAGTTTTCTTAAGGTGGGTGATGGCATAAATGATGCACCTTCTTTGGCTCTTGCCGATGTCGGGATTGCTCTGCAGATTGAAGCACAAGAGAACGCTGCATCTGATGCAGCATCCATTGTACTTCTTGGAAACAAGCTTTCACAGGTATGTTCTTTCCAATGTGATTGATTTTTTCTTCTTGTTTTATGCTACTTATGCACACATGGGATTTCTCTGTTGCCAAAAAAAAATGTTGAGGATCATCACATTCTCACACATTGGATTTCTGATAACAATCTCTTTGGTAGCTTTTTATACTCAAGTTATATTTCATTCCAATATTTTTCTTCCCCTGCTAGGATATAAATACCCTGTTTTAGGGATGATCAGAATTCAGAATAACCATTCAACCCAGAAAACTCTGGTAACTGCACTACCAGTACCAGCTCTATACTCTGTTTAGTAGTGATCAGAAGTAACCATTCAACCCAAAAAACTCTGGTCGTGTTACAATATCTTATGGATATGAACCTGTATTCATGATTCTACTAAAGATACTAGGGGGTTTGCATGGGTTGGGCTGGAGATTTTTTTTTACCCAACCCAACAAGTCAGGTTGGAAAATTCTCGACTCAACCCAATCCATCAACCAACCCACGTGGGTCAGGTCGGGTTGGGTTAGGTCAGCAGATAATTTTCAAAAAACTTCAAACCTTGTCAAAAATTGGGCTTTCATCAACTAATTAAGCATTTTTCTTTAATAGCTTACAATTCCCATAATATGTCTAAATTATATTTCAAATTTCATCAAAACTAGTTCTCAAAATACCAAAATAAATCAAACTAAATTTTTTTTAACAATGTTAATAAAATACACTGTATATGTGTTAGGTCGGGACTCGGGTTGGAAAAACTATCAATTTGAACATGACCCAATCCGAGGCTAAAAAGAGAAACCCAACCCAACCCACCAACCCGAGGCATTGGATTGGGTTGGCTTGGGTCGGTTTCATCGGGTTGGTAGGTTGGATGCACACTAATTCAAAGAGTAAGAGCACGCCTTCAACATTTACTTGCACGATATGCTCCTTGAAAGCTTCTTGGGTGATTTGTCAAGTTATAATATGAGAGTTGAGAGCTAAACTATCATTACAGAGGATGGGGAACCTTCTATATAAAGTTGACAAATGAATAAAAACGAGAAGAGTACCCCATTCCTATTGTAAAAATTGTCCTTGACTGAATGGTCCATTGACAAATTAGGCCACTCTGAGTCTTTTATGATTTAAAGGGATAAAAAAATGTATATGGTTATCATATTTTAGTGGCAGATTGATGCTTTTGATTTGGATGCAAAACTTGTGCATATGGTAATGGGGTTATTTTAAAACTGGGAAATTACAAAGTAGAGAAATGGAGGTAAATCCCGTCCTGTCCATCTGTCTAGCTTGTTTTCTCTGCATTCCAATGAAAGTTTTAACTTACCCAAAAAAAAAAAAAAAAAAACAGGAGAAGGGAAGAAGTCCCATTAACGAAACTGTTTGAACCATGTATGCTGTGTACTTTTTCCTACATTAAAGCTTATACTAGGTTTTTCGTGTTTCTTTTTTCTGAGTTGTGTTGTTGGCAGGTTGTAGATGCATTGGAACTTGCACAAGCAACTATGGCAAAAGTGTACCAAAACTTATCATGGGCAATAGCATACAATGTTGTCGCCATCCCCATTGCCGCTGGAGTACTCCTTCCACAATATGATTTTGCCATGACGCCTTCACTTTCAGGTCTGCAATTTGCATAGTTTTATTACTCAATCCCAGTTATTCTTTGATTGGAATGGTTAAAAAAGCCAGTGTTCATTGTTCAATGCGTATCTCATGAACATGCCTTGCCTACATATATTACAGTACCACATACCACTTTACGGGCCCTACCAAATATTCTTTTCCAGTTTCATGAAAGATTCACTCCTATGTTTGGTTTAACAGGTGGCCTGATGGCTCTGAGCTCAATATTTGTTGTCACCAACTCGTTGCTTCTACAGCTCCATGGGTCTCAGAGAAGCAGTAAGAACTAGCTATGATTTGATGCCAAATATACCCGCTGTTAAAAATTCTGGATGAGTTTGTTTCTAGTAATTTTTTCTGCGTTAATCCCACGGCTTCCTTTCATTTATTGTGTGATAATGTATAAATATAAAGGGTCCGGTTAATGTGTGCCCTTAGAACACACATCAAGCTTTCTATTTTTGGAAACATTTTCTCGGAAATTGAAAAAGCTGTCATTACTTTTTCAATTTTCGAGAAAATTTTTTCCAAAAATGGAAATTAATGTGTGCCCTAAGGGCACACGTTAGTAAAATCCAAATATAATATATATATATATATATATATATATATATATATATAGTATGTGATAGCTGTTAATGATTAGAGTTGAAGGCTTAAAGCCAGTGTAAGATTGTAGTATCGTAACATCAAATATTCATAGAAGCAACATAAGCAAGCTCGTCACAGGTTGTGTATTCTAAAAGATATGGGCTCATTGGGCTGGTCACAAGTAGTACTCCGTTATGTATCTCTGCTTTCTTGGTCTTTGTATTTGTTTCATGTTTATGTGACAACTATGTGGTTGTTTCTTGTTTTAATGAATACTATTCGGCCCAAAAAAAAAAAAAAAAAAAAAAAAAGAGGGATTATGGCTGGCTAGTGGCCACTAGCTTCCAACTACATAATTATTTTATCATCATTTGGAATGTTACAAATTTAAAAAATTAGGGGCTTCAAGATTCCACATTATTCAGGAAGGGCATGACGTGGCTAGTGATTTCTTAATCTTTAGTCTTTTTACTCTTTCTTTTGTTCCCAACACCAACAACAATATCACAAGCTTTCTATTTTTGGAAACATTTTCTCGGAAATTGAAAAAGCTGTCATTACTTTTTCAATTTTCGAGAAAATTTTTTCTAAAAATGGAAATTAATGTGTGCCCTAAGGGCACACGTTAGTAAAATCCAAATATAAATATATATATATATAGTATTTGATAGCTGTTAATGATTAGAGTTGAAGGCTTAAAGCCAGTGTAAGATTGTAGTATCGTAACATCAAATATTCATAGAAGCAACATAAGCAAGCTCGTCACAGGTTGTGTATTCTAAAAGATATGGGCTCATTGGGCTGGTCACAAGTAGTACTCCGTTATGTATCTCTGCTTTCTTGGTCTTTGTATTTGTTTCATGTTTATGTGACAACTATGTGGTTGTTTCTTGTTTTAATGAATACTATTCGGCCCAAAAAAAAAAAAAAAAAAAAGAGGGATTATGGCTGGCTAGTGGCTACTAGCTTCCAACTACATAATTATTTTATCATCATTTGGAATGTTACAAATTTAAAAAATTAGGGGCTTCAAGATTCCACATTATTCAGGAAGGGCATGACGTGGCTAGTGATTTCTTAATCTTTAGTCTTTTTACTCTTTCTTTTGTTCCCAACACCAACAACAACATCACTCTAGTAAACTGATTTGTTAAGGCTAGTGCATCACACGTAGCATGTACTTCCACTCGTACACAAGCACCTTCGCTCGTGTCTCTCTATTTATGTGCACATTTGTATTGTTAGGTAATAAAAAATATATCTTATGTTAAAAGGGTTTTGCTCTTGCCCCACCAGAACCCAACAATGAATGACTATTCAACTCTTTGTTTGTGCATGGCATGGGCATTGCTGGTAAAAGCAGGCTTGATAATTCAGATTTCAGAACCGTAGATCCATGGACAATAGTGAGCTACTGTGCAGGTTGTACAGTATTAATCCTTGTCAGGTATTTTTCTTTCCCTGTTGGTTTCATGTGACCTCCTCCCAAAATAACCAATAGCTTTATGCAGTATCGTCACTATACCCACCATTTTGAAATCGATTAAACCAAGACTGCAAGAGACAAAAGGAAAACTGAATCCTTTCATTTGTTTGTGATGATGCCCTGCCATTGCTTCTATTGTGTATTTTCAAAATCCTCTGCTTGAAGGAAATACGAAGGTCGGAGGAAAGCTGGAAAGGATATAAAATGAAAATATAATTTTCTCTGTTCTTCTTCTTCAAGGAAAATAGAAAAACAAAAAAACAAGTAGTATATGTTGAAATGAGTGCGGAACATAAAAGGTCCAAGATAGAAGTGTATATTATATTTATCCTTCGGAAGTCCACAGTTCGAGAAGGGTGATTCTCAGGCATTCATTCCAACGAGATTGAATTTTTAAATTTGGAAGAAGGATCTACATTACTCTTGCAGAAGCAAGTCCTAAAGAATACCATAAGAAAGTTAATAAGGACTAAATTTTCGGCTGCCATGTTTGTTTGCACACATGATGAAACTGCAATTTACAATATTAAATGACACCCAACAGGAACCATAGTTATTTTAAAATATCACAATTCTACAATAAGGACTATATTATAGATTGTCTTCTCTCTTTTTTTCTTTTCTTTTTTTTCCTTAAGGAGTGAGATTATTTTTCTTCGATTATCTTTTCTGAATAATACTTAATATTAAAAATAAAAACCAACAGAAAAATTACAAAAAAAAAAGGGGGGGAAATGGTCCTATACAGCTCAAAGGCCCAAGGCAAAAATCAGGGATAAGTCTCCCCTCTCCAATTACATGAACAGCCCATCTAACAATATTATGAACAACAACATTAGATTCTCTATACATATATAGTACACACCATTCAGTGTACCTTACATTTTTTTTTTTTTAGGGTTGTGGGGGGGGGGGGGGGGGGCTACCTTATCCTTCTTGAAAATATGTTACATAATACATATGTCATAGTGAGCCCTATTTTTTTCTTTTTCTTTTTCTTTTTTCCTTTAAATATTTAGTTGGGTTGATAAAAAGATGGGGCCCAAAAAGAGAAACCTTAATTATAGACATTTATTGGGAACGTGATTGGGAACAAATTGCTGTTGGAGAAGGGGCTTGATTTGAAAACGCTTTGCATGTGATTGGTGGGCCAAGGTTTTCCTTCACCATTTATTTCGGGGCATTCTTGCATGCAATGATCCCCGGTCACAGTACCTCCACTGATTGCACCACAGTAGAAATCAGGCCAACGATACAGCTGTGCACGTGATTTTTTTCTTTTTCTTTTTCTTTTTGTAAATATTTTTGGATATAAAGATAAAACAGGATATGCCTTTAGCAAAATCATAATAATATTTTACCAAAAAAAAAAATCGTAACAATAAGTGGATTTGCATCGGTTGGTATAAAAATTTATTCTTTTTTTTTCTATTTTATATGTTTACTTTTCAAAATACACTACATTAGATTATCTATTTTACACTACATTTCATTAAAATATCAATTTTTTTGATTTAGTTGTTTTTCTTTCTTTACATACAACAACCACAATTTACTCTCTTCATTCATCTTTGAGATACGTAAAAAAATAATAAACAACTAAGTACAAAATTAAAAATGTCAGTGTAAATTTACATTATTATTGTAGCAAACTTATAAATTTACACAATTATACACAAATTAATGTAGATTATTTTTAAGCAAAATTATATAAATTCTACACCTTCTATCTATTATACACAGTGGTGTGAATTATCTAATAATAATAATAATAAGATGTTACAGGATGCACTCAATATGGGAAAGAGACCGGGACATTTCTTAATTAACTCTGTTACTGATATCGGAGCAGTAATAGCCAGCTGCAAAATATTGAAGGCACTAGGCAATTGATGTGGCTAACTCTCGACCAAAAAAATAGATGACAATAATAATGCTGCTAACTAATTCTTGGAATATTTTGTTTACAATAAGTGAGAGAGGAGGGTTTGAAATTTTGAACAATTCTTCTTTTTCTTGCTGGTTTCTTCTCCTGATCTAATTAATGCACTAGTAATCAATTTGCTGATGTCTTTCTTATACTTAAGTGGCATTTCATTTTTTTTCTTTTTTAACCTTCTTTTTGTGTACTTTCATTTGGGTAAAAAAAAATTTAAAAGTAATAGTGAGAGTTTTTCATGAAAAATAAAGGTTAAGAGAATAAATTTGAGGTTAAAAGTTTTGTAACTCAATTGATATCTTCTAATGTTTTCAACAAAAAACTCAATAGTTCAAATACATACCCTTCTATTGTTTTAAGTATTATATTATATACATGAGTTTCAGTTAGCTCAACTGGTAAAATCTTTGATGATTGAATAAGATATTTGGGGTTCAATCTCCGCCTACACCAAAAATCAATTGGTGTCTTGGTCTGATGATAAAGAACTATCATCAAGAGTGGACGTCATATGTTGAAACTCTCTAAAAAAAATCATATTATATATTCTATCCAAAAAAAAAAAGCAGATTATAATGAATTAATATAAAATAAAATAAAATATACAAAAAGAAGAGAGAGAGACGAAAGGTGGGAATTGTCTTCTTTTATAGCTTTTACTAGTAAAAGATTGTCCCATACTTTTAGGGTCAAAATGGCAAAATACCCCTTTCGCCCAAAAGTTCCAGCAAAATATCCCTGTTTTGAAACTATATAGCAAAATGTCTCTGTTTTGAAACTCAATTTTCTAAAAATCAAATTTCAGTAAGGAACTCGAGTTCCATAATTTTTTTTTTTTTTTTTTTTTTTTTAAGTTTGATTGCCTATAACACTATTTTCTACAAATCGAGTTTCAAAACAGGAGCATATCACTAGTTAGTTTCAGAATAAGGACATTTTGTTAGAACTTTTAGGCAAAAGGGGTATTTTGCCATACTTTTAGCAATAGCAAGTCTAGATAATATGAGCACAAACTGGTCAACCATTTCCAGAAGAAAAAGATTTGATGAGTATGATTTCTTTTGAGTTTCAATAAACTTGCTAAAATATACGTTTTATACCATTTATTCTTATGAGTGTGTACGTATTTTTTAAAACAAATCGTTTATTGAATAAAACAAAAGTATTCTAAAAAATAAATATTTTCTATAACTAAAAGTATAGAACACATATGAAATATTTTTCATATTAATATTTATATACAAATATTTTAACTTGACTACTGAACAGTGAACATTGATATTGTTATCGATAGTATAATTGTTTATTTTGCTAAACTATGTCATTATACATGATGTTTAATTTTCAAAATCAATATTCTTGGTTTCATTTTTTACTAGTTATATTAAACATCAATATTTTCTTATTTTAATTTTGGTCTTGAGTTTTTATTTATTAAAATCTTCTATAATTTGAATGAATCAATCTTATAATCATATACAATATGTATATATATGTATTTTAGACTCCAAATAAACAAAAATGAAATTATCTTAAATTATACTAATATGAAACCATAAATACTTTTTATTTGTCTACGTGAATGAATGATTTTTGTAATATTAGGTTGGATTTATGCTCATTTGCTCTCTCATGGAGCGGCGTACCCACACAAAAAAAGGGTATCAATCATTCTCTCTGTAGTCAATGCTTAGCTTAGCTTCGAAGATTGACAAGAAGACCTCCATTCATGGATGGAACCATTCATGGACTAGGGGGGGAATGGCCCCCCTAATTTTTTTTTTTAAATAATATAATTATATAACTATATATTTAGGTTCTAATTTTAGCAACTTCATTCAATAAAATTACATTTTGTCTCTCTTATTGATCATTATAAGAGAAATGCTACAGGTACAAACTTTTTTACAACATTTCTACAAACTATTGAGGTTACAAATTCTTACTGGTTTGCATCTGGGTCTACCACTTACATCACTTTTTTACTTACTAATAACCACTAATCACAACAAAAAATTGTAAAAAAATTTATAGATTTAGTATTTTCCTCCTTTTAAAGTCCATTAAAAAATTTATAGATCTAAAATTTAAAAAAAATATATACAAGCCCAAAATATTAGCCCAACAACAAAAATTACCAATAGGCAATAGCAAAGCTTTAAAAAAATAAAAAATAAAAAATAAAAATTTGAGACTAATCAATCAATTTTACCAAAAACAAACAATTTAGCCCGTTAAAAAACTTTAAACAAAATTATTTTGTCCTTACTAACAAAAAACACGCTCTACAAACACAATAAAAATAAATAAATAAAAGAAAACCTTTGCCGACTAAACAATAGAGCTGAAAGCCGAAACCACAGCATATAACTAATATTAAAACCGCCCCCTAACTCCAAGTCCTGACTCCGTCCCTACCTCCATTGTACATCTTTCTTTCAAAATACAAGAACATATTATTTACTAATAGAATATAAGGTAAGGCAAAAGCAAGAGTGAAACTACGGCTAAAAGCAGCCATCTCAAACATTTTAGTAGGAAAGACAAATATAATATTCTTTCTAAATAATCGCTTTACTGCATCAAAACACGTAGGTTAACAACACTGGGGCTTCAAAAACATACTTGGTAGAAGAGCTTTCCAAGTTTGTATTCAAGATAACCCTTAACGAAGAGGTATCAAGGATAACCTAGGAATATATTGTTGCAACAAAGTGGGGAGATCCATCTTAATGTCTCCGATAATATCATAGACATAATCCAAATTTGTTGGTGTTGTTATAGACTCAAAAAATAGACTTATCTATCTTCTTTGCCAGCTTAATAACTTTATTAATGGGAAATCGAGATAGATAGAACTTCACCAACAAATCTACCAATACCATAGGAATGATGCGAGGTATCCCAGATCGAGTGAGGGATAACAACATTGGTAGGAGATCATGGGGTCACTTAATACCACCATAGGTGTTTTGTGTTGAGTCCATTGCTTAACACATAGCATTTCATAAGTTCCCTATGCCTATATTGGTAGAGAATCAAAGAGGAAGGGAGCCCTCATCAAGGGGGAGGAGGGGGTAAAGGGAGGTTAATAGGAACGTTCATACACCCTTTAGTGGAGTTCAATAGAAGCCATTAATCCATAGGTTGAGAGGTTAAGCTATAGCCCTAATAAGGAATAGTCAAAGACCCTTATACTACTAAGGATCGTTACCCCCCTTAAGTCTCCCTTGATGGGATATTGGAAGAGCATCGAAACTCCTTAATTCCCGTGTTGTTCTGTTAAGGAGTGGGTCCTCCTAAATCTTGACTGAAATCATAAAGATAATAATTTACAGTAGTTTATTATGTAATGACTCAAGAGGCTTGATTTAGTGTAAAGCCCAATTGTGACTAACCCTATCTTCTAGTCTATATATATACCCTACTTAGAGCAACCGCATCAAATCATGTATAGTCTTCTAAAATACAAAAAGGTACTCATTTTACACATTTTACCTAAAAAATGCTCCACATCAGTGCTTCTAAAAGTGTGCATATTTGCACATTTGCTACAGTAACCGTGCATATATGCACGGCTACTGTAGATCGTGTATCTAATATTTTAGATTTTTTTCTCTCTCCTTCACCTCACTCTCTCAGCTTCTCATTCTCACCTCTCTCTCGTTTTATCTCTCCCTCAGTCTCACCGATCTCACCTCAATCCACCGATCAATCCATGATCTCACCTCAGTTCACCGATCATTCATAGGAAAATAAGCTCTGATCACAAAAGCTCCGATCACGTCGAATCCCTTCAAGCGCAAATGGGGTGAGAGTGATGGAAGAAGCAAGGATGGAGCGCATGGCGGTGGCCGTCGCAAGGAGGTGGCGGTGCTACAAGACATCGATCTTGCTCAGGCTGGAGGCGTCAATCTTGCTCTGATCTGTTGGTTGTTGGTTTTTTTTTTTCTGGTTTTTTAGTTGATTGTGGGTGTGAGTCGATGGGTTTTGATCTTGATCGGCTTGTTTTTTCTGGTTCATTGGTGGGTTTTGATGATCTTACCGCCAATTGGGTGGGTGATGATTTGGCTTGACTGGGTTTCGGGTTGGGTGGGTGATGAATGGGTTTCAAATTGAGTGGGTTGGTTTTCCTTGATAATGCTGGTTGGGTTGTGATGATGGTGGCTGGGTGTGGAGTGATCATTGGTAGTGATGGACTGTGGGTCTATGAGAGAGAAAGGCAGTGAGGGAGGGAATAATAAAAAATGGTAAAAGAATGAATATTTTATTGAATAAATGTGTAGAATAGATAAACTGATGTGGGTGTTTTATAAAAGTGGATGTGTAAAATAGAAAAAGTAGGTTTTTTCTTGTAAAATAGACATAAAATTTGCACGAACTGATGTGGTTACTCTTAGGGTTCGTTGTAAATAGCACTTGAGCATACAATAAAAATGTAACCGCTAGAGGCTCTATTCTATTGACGTAAGTTGTCAGGCCAAACCACGTAACTCTCTGTGTTCTCTATTTTTCTCTTTTCTTATTTCCGCTCTCTCTACAATTTTTCTTTACGAAATTTTCTATTTCATTTTAATTTCAACATAGTGTCAAAGCAAATTTAACAATTTTAAAAATAAACAATAAAATTTTTATCATTTCATTATTTATATTAAAATTTTAAACATTGTACTAAAGACTAAAGGAACAACTTAACATTCTCAACTTCACCTTAAAGCCGTAGCTTTAGGCTCTACTTGGGAGGAGGGAATGAGATGGAATGGAATGGAATGAAAAGAATATTTTTAGAATATTCTTCCCTCCCTCTTGTTTGGGAGTTTTAATAGAGGGAATGGAAAGTTCATTCCCTTGTTTGCGAGTTTAGGTGGGAGGGAATGGAATGGTTAAGAAGGAATACTCATTCCCTCCTAAGCCCTCAAAAACTCAAATTTTTGTTCCCCCCGAAATTGGGAGGAATAGGAGGGAATGAATTTAAGTTTAATGAAAATTTTATTAAAATTCCCAAAATACCCCTACATATTCAACTATTTATTTTAAAATAGGGGTCTAATAGTAATATTGTTATAAAATGATTCCATTCCATTCCCTCCATATTACTCCCAAACAAGATTACTTACATTCCATTCATTTTCATTCCTTTCCATTCCTTTATTTTAAAACATCCAATCAAGATTACTTAATTCCATTTCATTTCATTATTTTCCATTCCTTTCCCTTGCTTAAATCCATTCAATTCCATTATATTCCTTTAATGATCATTCCATTCCATTCCTTTATAAACTCCCAAACGGAGCCTTAGGGTGGGGGCTTGGGAGAAAATACTCTACTAATGGTAAATTTGCTAAATAGCTTTAAGTGGCTTAAAGCTTTTTAAGCCCTTCTAAATGCAGAGTTAGGCTCTTAAGCTCCGTCCAAGTCAAATCATATTAATTGTATAACTAAGTAAAACCAAATCAAATACCTTTGGGCTAGGGTGTGTATATATATATATACACATATATATATTAGAGATAAGTTGATAGTGAGAAGGGGGAAGGGGAGGGAGAGTTCTAACCAAAGACGGAGTCAGGACTTGGAGTTAGGGGGGGCAATTTTATTGTTAGTTGTATGTGGTAGATTAAGCTTTTGGCTCTACTACTTAGCCGGCAAAGGTTTTCTTTTATTATTTTTATTTTTATTGTGTGTAGAGCGTGTCTTTTGTTGGTAATGACAAAATTATTTTGTTTAAAGTTTTTTAAAGGGCCAAGTTGTTTGTTTTTTGTAAAATTGGTCGATTAGTCTCAAATTTATTTTTTTTAGCTTTGCTATCGCCTATCAGTAATTTTTGTTATTGGGCTAATATTTTGGGCTTGTGTGTGTATATATGTATATTTTAGATTTTAGATCTATAAAAAAATTTTATGGCTTTTAAAAGGAGGAAAATACTAGATTTACAAACTTTTTTACAAATTTTTGTTGTGATTAGTGATTATTAGTAAGAAAAAAAGTGATGTAAGTGGTGGACCCAGATACAAACCAGTAAGAATTTGCTATCTCAATAATTTGTAAAAATATTGTAAAAAAATTTGTAGTTGTAACATTTCTCTTATAATGATCAATAAGGGGGACAAATGTAATTTTATTAAAGGAAGTTGCTAAAATTAGTACCTAAATGTATAATTATATAGTTATATTCTTTTTTAAAAAAATTAGGGGGGGCCACCCCCTAGTCCATGAATAGCTCCATCCATGGTTCTAACCAATATATGTCATTACTACTGTATTATCACTTTTTTTTTTCTTTTTTCTTTTTGAGGGTCACACTCTAGAGTCTTTTGGGTTAATATTGCAAAATTTAAAGTTAATTTGCGTTAAAGGAACTGTTGGAAGTTAATTGGCAAATTGAGGAGAGAGACTGAATTTCGGCAATGGGATTGCAAAAATTCAGCCAAAAAGCAAGAGAGAGAATAAGGAAAGGAGGAGAGAGAAAATGTTGAATTTCGGCAATGGGATTGCCGAAATTCCACTGCCCAGTTTTGCTGCCCGAATGCTGTGTGTCTGAGTGTGCCCAAGTGTCCCGAGTGTGGAGTGCTCTTAAAATAAATAAAAAAGGCAATGGTGGCAATGTCATTGCCGAAATAGGGGAATAAAATTTTTTTTTTTAGCAATTGTGATAATGGCATTGTCGAAAATGGGAAAAAAAAAAGTGGTTTTGAAATCTCTAGAAGAGTAAAAAACAGGTTTCATGTCCACAATATTTGCACAATAAATCACATATAATTAGTCCACAATATTTTCACAATAAATCACATATAATTAGTTATTATTAGTTAAAAAAATTTGTGACAACTAATTGTGGCAATGGCATTGCCGAAATAGGAAAAAAAAATTTGTGGCAATACCATTGCCGAAATAGAGAGAAAAATAAAAGTGACAAACTACTTGAGGCAATTGCATTGCCGAAATAGGGAGAAAAAAAATTGGAAATACCATTGCCGAAATAGGGGAATAAAATTTTTTTTAGCAATTGTGACAATGGGATTGCCGAAAATGTGAAGAAAAAAAAAAGAGAGAAGGATTATGGTAATGGGATTTCCGAAATAGGAAAACAAATTTCGGCAATTCCATTGAAGAAAATGTGGAAAAAAAGAAA